>JAQPPZ010001928.1:600000-1162500 GCA_028583015.1 Wollemia nobilis
TAGAAATAAAACCAATAACTGAATGAAGGGTTGGTGCTAAAAGCATAGAGTATGTGCCCACAAACAAGTTGACATCAAATATAGAATCAACACTATATTTTGGTAAGGATGGAACCAATGACAATTAGATATCATGTTCTAGGAGATGTCATTTATAAATATGGGCCATGGCTAAGGTGATGCAAGAACTATGCTCAATTTATATCATGTGCTAAAATGAACTAGCATTGAGAGACATGGGCATCATGTTAGTTAAGGTGATGTCACCAAGAATTAGCAACATAAGTTAATAAAACTACAAGTCTAAGGTGAATTAACACTAAGGTAGAGCACATTCTATATTTGGTTGATATGTCTAAGTTAATTATTATATAATTACTTAGCTCAAAGGTTTAAATTAGTGTTGGAAGCTAGAATTGGTTTAATCCTAGATCACTATGAGAGGATAAAATCCTATAATATTCTGTGCTATTATCTTTTTGTAATCTTAAAAGAGTTAGATATAATAGGGATCCTTCATCCAAGGAATATACTCAAGTATAGAAGTTGGGCATCATCCAAACAAACCCATCACCTAGATTATTGACCTATAGGATTTCATCTTCATGCTTTAATATTTTGATCGAGTCTTGGAATATGAGCCTATAAAATAGTTAATATTTCTTATAATTAGGTCAGGTTAGCTTCCCAAGTTGGAAATCTGGATAACATCATACATAACATATTCTTCCATATTATCAATTTGATTTCCAATATGGGGCTTGAGTGATGTTGTGTTTCCATGTGTCCACTCCTTTACCTAGAATGCATCTAAAAATTAGTAGCCATCTTAGTTGCATAATTGTAAAGTTGGACCATCATCACCTAAAAACCAAACCCAAGAAACCATAAAATAGAAAATGCTTTGATATCCCTTGTATATCATAAACTTTGGTTGGAAAATGTATTTCTAAGGACTAGCTACTAATAGGTATCACTATACTCATGGGACCTTACCCAAATAATTTATTCCTAAGTTTGTCACCCTAGGAAAGCAACTTCACTCTTTGCAAGTTTAATTTTATTCATATGGTGTTGATCTCAAGGTAGTCATCGTTGAATTACATCTAATGCACGTGGGTGTGTTAATTTTTAAATGACATGGACATCTAAGTTGGAAACTTGGATAGAGGTCAAACAAAGCTTCCCTTAAGCTAACATTGATCTTGTGCAAGTAATACCTTATTATCCTTTTAAACCTTCAACTTTATTTATATGTTGCATTTTGATCTTTTATTGAAGTAACTCTAGAGACCAACCAATTTATTCCTCCTTTTGTGTTGTGTTACACAATATTTTTATAATGTTTTTAATTTCATAGTAAGGGAATTATCAAAAGCAAAGATACAAATTTTTGCGGTTTGCTATTAATTTATTTACTTTAACATTACATATGATGATAAATTTATTAGGGATACCTAGATTATAAAAGGGCAATATCATATATATGACTAGAAAATAATATTACTAGACACTATTAAAAAAAGATACAAAGATAGCTTCATCACAAACCTATATCGCTATGCATTAATAACATATTAAATAAAAAGTAGGATCATGATAAATACACATGGTTATAAGCAAAAAAAAAAAAAAAAAAGGGATATAGCATTTACATGATCGAGACAACTTATATAAAGTAGTAAACACTAGTTATATAGGAATTGTTTTATATATATAATATCTACATGAGGAAGAAAAAAGATAATATGAAAGGGGTAGAGAGAAAGAAACTTAGTGATGTTCACTTCTACTAATATAAAAATGACCTAAATACTTCATTGTAACTAAATATATAAAAGGTAATATCATGCATATGACTAAATAAGAGGTATAAAACTATAACCTATGTACTTTAACATTATGCAAGGAAATAAATTGATTATGGGTGTTTAGATTGTAACAGGTTAAAATCATGCATATGATTAAATGAGAGGTAAGAAATTAGTTGAAAACAATAATGCTAATCCTTGAAGATAAAATATATGTGGATATAGCTACATTACCAATCTAAGCTATTAAGAACTAAGTAAAATAAGATATTAGCTAACGGGTTGATTCTTGATTACGTTACATAGTTCTAAGTTACAAGGATAGAGATATGCCATTGGCCATAAGTAAGCAAGGTGAAAAATAAAGATACTCTTGCATGGGAAACAAGTAACAAATGTTCACTACTAATATATGAACACAGCATTAGTTAGGGAAAAAATGATTATGTATATATAACTTATAAAAAGAACAATGTTATGCATATAACTAAAATATGGAGGGAAATGGTAATCTCATGCTTATGTCTAGTTAAAGGAAGAACAAGTAAGGAAGGTTTTTCCGTCCACCGCTTGACTACTTTAGCAATTATTTAAACAAATAAGTCCGTCATAAATTTATTGAAAACCATATTAACAAAAGAAGACCTATTAACATAACACATGGCTAATTATATTAAATAAGGAATTTGCATTATGAAAAAACCAGAAGAAGGAAAATGCATAAAGGTTAATCAATACATACATAGTCAAAAGAAATAATACAAACCATAAAAGAATCTAATCGAAGTTAAAATGTGCTTCTAAGATAAATGAAGAAGCCAGAAAAATATTTAAAAGAATCAAATGAAATGTGACAAAGAATGTCGTCCTAATTGAAAATATTGAAGTGAAGTATCTTAGCAATATCTAAATTCAATAATAAGTCTAGAAATGTTTTCACCATCATGATAATTTTGATGAAAATGTATCAAATCATGTCATTGGCCAAAAATGGTAGACTTGATCGAAGTGAGTGGAGTATAATAGAATAGAAGGATTTAGTCTAGACTCCTTTTCTCATCAACATGAAGGGAGGATGTTATATGTCCCAAATTCTTAAAGCAATTGAAGTGAGAATATCAAAATAAAATAAAATAAAATAATTTCAACATCGTGAGAACAAGATTAAAGTTATACATTCCTAAAATTGAACTTGGGTCTCTCTGGGAGAATATATTAATCAAATTGGCTACTTGAATCTAGGTCTTGTCAAGTTGAAGAATGAACTGTAAAATGATTTCCTTGTAAGCAAAAATACACTATAAATATATTATTGTATTTTTACTAAAAATTTCAAAATCGATCATTGTGATATTATTATGGAATATTTATACTAGTTCTATGTTAAGATTTACATTATTAATATTAACTCTCACAATGATAAATGTTAACCATTCTTTTGTGCTAATAATAAGTAAAATATAATCAATGTTAATACTAGATTTATGAGAAAATATTTAAAATTTTTATACATACCGCAAGAGTTGTTGGACCCACGTGGGATGTGAGGTTTTGCTTGAGAGGACCACCATTACGAAACTCATCACTAGGAGTGATCTTCCAAAATCCAACCACGGGATCAAAGCTTATCCACCCATGCACTCTATTATCTTTATTGTCACATGAATATTGATATTTATCATCGACCTAGTTCACAAGTAATTCATTAGTATTAGTTGTAAATATTATTTTATTTGAAGTAGTTTAAACCACTACTTTTTATTTTTTAATTATATATACATTTAAATGACATTATATTAAAATTATAATTACTACACTAAATATATTGAATCTTTGAACTATAAAAGTGTATTTTAGAAAAAAATTATTTAATTAATTAAGATTTCAAATACTGATTTTTAAAAATGTCTTATGTTATCATATTCATGGATGCAACTATTTAATTTACATATAAGAATACATAGCAATAAAGTCTTAAATAAGGTGTACACTTTTAAATTTTTTAGAAGCCAACTTATTTAAATAATAAAATTGAAAATTTAATTATTATTATTATTATTTATCTAGTTTGTATAATTTGAGCCAACATAACAATAAGGCTTTGGAACTCGTAATAGGAGGTTAAAGATTCAAATCAAATGGGGGCTAGAGTTGTACACCATACTTTGGTAACTAGAGTTTAGTTGGATAAACATATATTGACTAAATAACATATTTTATGAGGTTCGTCTCATATTGCTATAGTGAGTAAATAACATCTTCTATGAGAGTCATATCATATGGCCTATGATATTGTGAATGTTAAACACTAGTTTACCTTTATTTTTTACTATTTTATTTGAATTATACAATATAAGGCACTTATACTCATATTATAATAGAATATGCATGTAATTATTTTTAATGAATAACAATACATTTTTTCTAGTAGAATTGAACAAATGAAATTATAATTAAGAAAACTATTCCTGTCACCTTCCTTAAAATGAATGATCAATAATAATAACAAATATATTAAACATGCATTCTAAGTTTGATTTAGAAAATTATTTTTATTTATGAGATTAATTATCACTCTTGGCTTGGAGTATGGAAAGAAAGGGAAAATTATTTTTAATGATCACATTACCATAGGCTATAGGACTATGTCCTTTATCATCACCCTCTAAACCTTGAAACTACTCTTTGGAGTTTCAAAGTCTTCATAGTTAGACCCATGGTTCCAAAATAATACCTCTCAAAACTAGAACAAATGATCAAATCCAGAATTTAATTATATAAAAAATATATTTTATAAATATAAATAAATCATAAATTATTTTGATTTTGTTTAAATTTTTTAAATAAATGTTTAAATTAATATGAAATTTTAAAAATCTTATATAAAAATATTGTAAAATTATAGTAAAAAGTACTCTTAGGGGGTTGCCCTCGAAGGGGCTTGGCAAATGATCTGGTGCTTTAATGATCAAAAAATCTGAAGGTTGAAGGAGTGTGGAAGGCTAGAGGCTGAAGGAGCATGGAAGGTTGAATGATGAGTTGATATTTGGAGTGTTAAGGCTAAAGGAGCATGGAAGGTTGGGTTGGATGAAGGAGCATGGAAGGCTGGACTAGTTGAAGGAGCTACAACAAAAGGTTGGGATGTTGGGTGGAAGGTTGGGATGGCTGAAGGAACGTGGAAGGCTAATAAGGCTAAGGTTGAAGGAGCATGGAAGGCTAGGCCGGTTGAAGGAGTTGCAATGAAAGGATATGATGCTGAGTGGAAGGCTGGGAAGGTTGAAGGAGCGTGAAAGGCTGTTTACAATGATAAAAATAAAATTGCAAAGTGCAAAGGATTAGGATTTTTTTTGAAAATATCTTATCTTTTAGGAGCCATATCTTCACGAAGAGTTATTTGATTCAGTTGACTCTTGGACCAAATTGTGCAAAATTTGAATAGATTTAAAATGAGTGGTCATATGTAAACATTTGAGCAATATTGAGGGAGATACAACCCTATAAAATCAATTATTTGAAACAAGGGCAATGAAAATTTTTCAAGTCACGAAAAACAAAATTGTAAAATACGAAGTATTAGGATCTTTTCTTGAAAAACATCTCATATTTTAGGATCCATAACTTCATGAAGAGTTATCCTATTCAGTTGATTCTTGGACCAACTTGTGCAAACTTTGAATAGCTTTAAATTGAGTGATCATATGCAAAAATTTGAGCAATATTGATGGAGATATGACCCTATGAAGTCAACCATTCAAAAAAAGGGTAGTGACAATTTTTCAAGTCATGATAAATGAAATTGCAAATATTTTCCAATTGTGATTCGAACGATGGGAAGAGCAATGAAGGGCTATGACTTTAGCAAGGAAGAAAACTAGAAATTTAGATTGGGTAAAGTAGACTATGGTAGTGCAATATTTTGGAAATATTACTCTACTAAGATGCAAGGCATAGATAGTAGAGGTGAAATTTTAGGATTGTGAAGGTTGCTATAGGAAAATTTCAAGAAAGATGCTAAATTTTGAAGTAATTGTATTCATACAGAAATTTGAAAATATCCATAAAATGAAAATCAAGAATTCAAATATTTTATGTAAAATGATGTAGGTTAGCATCTCAATTGAGATGAGAAGCGTATATATTTGTAAAATCTCAAGATCTGGAGAAGAGAGATGTGATTTGTGAAGGGTGTGGGACTTGAGTTCAACCCCTTATTATCAAGCAAAAAAAAAAGTTACATTAAAAATTTAATTTGGTTTATATGTTTTATTTGTTTGAGTAATGTGTCAAACTGCACTTAACATTACATTTAGTTTAGATGGTGAAAATCAAAGCAATAAAAAACAAAAAATAAGTTTCAAGAGATTCCAAATTCTCTAGAGTTTAAACTTTTAAATAATGACATAGAGAACAAAGTTGCATAGAATAATGAAAAATAAAACTCTAACTTTTACTTGATTTGAGAAGGGAACATTGATTCTCTTAATGATAAAGGACCAAATTAACAAAACTTGTCCTTGTCAAATGTTGTGATTGCTTTAATAATCTTGTTGTTAGAAATGAACTGGGATTATTTCAGAAAAAAAGTTGGCTATCAATTTGGAAATGGAGGATCTTCTACTAAGTTTGCAGTATTCTCAAATGGATTTGAGTTATAGATTTCTAAGCTAGTGGGGCACCAAATAAAGCCATTTCCCTTAGATTCTATATATTATTTTCTAGTTTTATTCTCCAAAAAGTGTAGATCATTCTTATCATTATACAACTAAAAGCATAAAAAATTGATGCATAGTGGAATTGTTACCAATTTTTTTTTTGTAATTAACAATTGCTATATGGAATGTTTTTAGGCTATGTTTTATTTAAAATTTTAATAAATAAAATAAAATTATAGATCATATTTTTTATTTAACTTTTAACTTTTATTTTTATTTTTATTTTTATTTATTTTAAGGATACATAAAATTACTAAAAACATCATCAAAACAAGAAACTTCAATCCTTAATTTCTCTACAACAAATATTCTACTCATCATTTAAACATCTAGAACCAAAGATCTATGTTTATAAAATTATACAATTGTCTCTCCATTAATGTTGATATTTAACACATGCATATGCCTATATTGTTTAGGTTCTTGAGTATATATCCAACTAAAAATTAAACCAAAGTTCTTTTGAAACTTAAGAAAAATAAAATAAACATAAAAAAATTATATGAAGTGACGATTTTGAGATCCATGCAATTGAAAAAGTTATAAGTAAAGATTAATGAAATGTAAATAATAATAAAATCATTATATTTTTAAAAATAACAAAATACAAAAATATTTTTCATGAAAATTGAATTTGAAATTTTAAATTTTAAACATTAAATTTATATAATATAAAATAAATATTAAATATAAGATTAAAAAAGGTTATTTAAAAAACAACAATAATATTATTGAGTTAAAGTAATTAAATTTAAAAAATAAATAATGAAAATTAAAAAATAATAAAATAAAGATATAAATTTAATAAAAATTGAATTTAAGCTTTCATGTCATTAAGATAAATAATATTCTATAGTGAATTTTTAAAAATGATAATCCATATAATTTTATTTATTTATATTTTAAATTTTAAAAAATGTATTGATTATTTAAAAAGTTTTCCTTAAGTTAAAAAAAAAACTATTATATAAATGAAAAATTGGAGAGCTTTTTCATCAAATATGAAAAGAAAATTGTATTATGAACGTTCATGATGACACCAATAAGTATGACATGAGATAGTTATATATAGTTAATAGAATAGTTAAAAGAATCAAGTAAGAAATGTTAAAACTTAAAATTAAATTCAAAGGATTATAATTTTAAGTTTAATTTAAAAATTTTAAATGTTTTAAAACATAAACAAAACAGGTAAGATAATTATAAAATATAGAAATTAAATAATTTAATACGAAACATAAATAGGTTTTAATAAAATAAATTAAAAATTATGTAAAAAGATTTTAAAACTTTAAAATTAAGGTTTAAATTTGACTAAAATTATATATCATATTTAAAATTTAATTATTAAATATATATAAAATACACAAATATTTTAAAACCATATAACCAATTACCTTATAAAAAAATCTTTTAAAGTATCTTTTGACAGAGTTTAAAGATCCTTAGAATTTTAAATAAGTGTCAAGATGGAAATTCAAGATTTGATTAAGGGCATTACCTCTCCTTGAAGAGATTTGTTGACAGGATTTGTAAGGAGAACTGCTTCTGGGTATGCCAACTTCTCACTTCTCCCCGGCAATCGATCATCCGGCATGGGCATGATCCTTTGCCTGTCATCTGCTATGGCCATGTAGTGGAATCTACACCAAATAGCCCTTCATTTCAGAATTAATTTCTCAAATGATCATCACTTATGAACTTCATAAATATTAAGGATTGAATAATTTTACACTAATATTTTCTATCAGTATAAGCCAAACATCAACCCAGAAGAAGAAAAAAACACCCATTATTATCTGTTTATTTATTTATTTTTCCCTACTTGTCCTTGCGCAGTTTGAAGGCCACACGGGTTTCACTGAGATCGAAGTCAGGCCACCCTTGAGGGCGCTCGTAGATGGCATATGTATAAAATCCTGAACTACCCCTCTGTACAACAAACCTGCAGAATAAAACATTCATCTCCACATAAGGTAGGATTATAAAAATAAAACAAGATAAATTCAACAGCATCCATTAGTTCATTACAGTGAGAACTTGGTTGATTACTACCACTGCAATATCTTTTATCTATATAAGTACCTTACAAATAGTATACAAAATAGAAATAGTCTTACTAAGACTTCTTTTGAGAATTTTCAATAATACCTTTTATCTATATTTAGGGGAACAAGAGTCCCCTTCTGTGAAGGATCCCATGTCCTTGTGAAAGACAATTCCACCTGGTTATCATCAGCTTGTATCACAGAAAACTCGGTTCCCTTAATACTGTGGCAACAACCCCAAGTTTTACTCATAAGAAAATTATAATGGTTATTTTAACAAAAAATAGTTTCTAATATCTTTAGTAGGCTTAAAATTTTGACTTGGCAACAATTTCAATAAAAAAAAAATTCTAATATCAATATCTCATTTAAAGAATATCTTTATGGATGATTGTGTGTAAAGAATACCAGTTATCTATTACTTAGAACCTAAACTTTTTCAAATACAAACCTTAAACTACTTTTGAAGTTTCAAAACTTACTGTTATTAAAGAATCTTGTACTACTTACACGTCAAAGATACCAGGGCCTCCTGGTTCGCTCCAGTAAAGATCCCAATACCTGCATTTCACCCATTACAAAAAAAAAAAAAAAAATTATTGTGTAACCATAAATCACTAAAATCTTATGATCAAGATAAAGGGTAATATATAGTGCCATATATTTATGCACTGGAGCATTTTACAAGGGTAGAAATTATACCCTCTGTTGTCTTCATTGTTGAGGATTTCCAGCAAATTGTCCAGTCCTCCATATTGGATCCCGGTAACAATTCCCTCTGGCTTAGACAGTGTGACCTTCACAATCCCATTGTCCATATGAACCTGTGCAACAAAATCATAACAGTTATTATCACTTCACCAAAAATTGTAGCAGAGAAACGCATAATATCCAAGATACTCATTCGCAAAACATACATGATTCTCTTCTATTTCCAACTGTACACCAATGGGCGCCATTGATCTCGCTGCTGCACCTGCAAATCAAATCAACATTCAATATGGCAATCTTTGTCCCATGAATCCTATCATCATGAATAATGACTAATCCATCTCTATGCCCATAAATTTTATCATTATAAACAATAACTTATCTAACTCTATTACAATTTTGATGCCTACCATAAATGCACTAAACTATTAAGAACCAAGGCTTAACAAAATACAAGGTAAAGCCAGAGCAAAGCAATATCATACTTATAAACGGAGCTCTCGTAGATGGCAGTCTTTTTCTAACGTGGGTGTTGGTTGAGGAAAATCTTCCCAGCTTTATAACAACAAAAAGTCATAAAGGAAGGGCCCATCCCCCACTGTGGGTAGGAAAATTATGTTTCACTCTAGCCTGCCATAGATATATCTTTACATAATAAAAGTGCTGTACCTTTACTTAGACTTCATGCGCATGGTATCTTCTCTTTTACTCCAAGTTATCCTTAATGTGAACATGCTATAAGTGGACGGAAAGCTGTTTGAAACTCCTAAGCTTTGATATTATTTTTTTTGTTTTGTCATATACGGACATGGGACCTCAAACTATTAAAGATATGATTTGAGAGGATAGAAACCTTTGACTAAATTTGGATATTTTTAAGTTAATGATATTATTATCAATGCATTTTTATTAACCTCCACACTTGTAATATTCTAATCTTTTTATTAATTTGGAAAAAAAGTTTTAAAAGGAATCCTGTAACTTTTAGATACTTTTCACTGAAAACAAACTAAAATAATAACATAGCCAACATACACAAGCAAACCTATAAAAAACAAACCCAAAAATAGAAACCCTCCAACTAACAAACCTTACAAGTGGTTAATGAGTTCAGTCAAATATCAAGTGTTTAATGAGTTCAGTCAAATATTCCAATCTAACTATAAAAATATCAAGAATCTAACTATAAAGATATCAAGTGGTTAATGAGTTAAGTCAAATATAAGCAACATTCCAGCAACTCTTGTTTCATTACGTGAGAAATAAATTTAGATTTAAACGGTCTTTATTAATTGAAATGTAAATATTTCTTTTAAGATTTTATTTAGATTCAGGTTTAACCTATGTATAAAAAATATTAAAAAAAAAAAATTAAATTAATTTATTAAACATTAAATTATTTTATTAATTTCAAAATTATATATATAAATAATATTACTAAGTTTTAAATATTCGGAGATTGTTATTGGATATTTGAACATATTTTTTTAGTTTCAATATATAATTAACATTACTAACAATAATATTAGTTTTAAATATTAAGATGAGGTGGATCGCTTTCCTTTGATTATATTTTATAAGTACAAAATTATTGTTTAGGTAAAGTTTTTTTTGAGTAATACTTCTTAGACACATTCACTATGGGGATTGAACCCGGATCACATCATCGATAATACAAGTGGCATCCTTGCCGGTAGACCACACTCACAAGGATAAAGTTAAAATTTTATTAAACATGTAACGAGTGTTTAAGTATCTTACTTTTCCATGTAAGTACAAGAATTTATAACTTAAAATTATTTTTGAAGTTTTTATGGGATACTTTAGTGGTTTGGGTTTTGTTTTGTTTTTTTGGATGAAAAGACCATTATATTAATAAAATAATGTCTAATCATAGAAAAAAGGGTGGGTGGGATTAACACACCTCGTAACTCAATACACTAACCACTGTGATTAGGAGTATACAAGAGTGTCAAAAAAATTCTACAAACTTTTCGATAACAACTGTCAAAACAGTGTCAAATATACATTTAGAAAGAAAGAACTCAAGAAATCATTACCACCTGGAAAGGGAAGGAAGAGGCACATGACCCATAACGCAGGGTGCATTCCACCAATGATCCATGAGGGTATGTAAGTACTGCAACTCCACCTATACGTTTTCAACCTGTACTTGAATCTATAACCAGCAATCAAAAAAATATCATATTTATTAGCAATAGAGAAGACACGCCTGACATCTTGCTAAGAAAAAATAGCTCTATTCTGGGATGAGACTTCCATAGATAAAACAAGGTATCAATTCTAAAAATATTCCAAACAACACCCAAGTTGAAGGAAAAAGCAATAGGGTCACCCAAAATAACATGCACCCAAGTAAAATCCTCCTGCATAAAAGGTCTAAAAAATTCAAGAAGCCACTCCCAGGCAGACTGAGCCCAATCACAAAACAAAAAATATGCAGTAAATATTTCGTCTATCCACAAACTGGGTAAATGGGATTATGAACACCCAGATGCTTGAGCCTATTGCCAACAGGTAACCCTTGGTGTAAGAGGATCCAAGAAAAAAAACTCTGTTTAGGTTCAATATAAGTAGCCCAAGCAATACGAAACCTCTTATTCCATCGGGAGGGAAGAGAGACTAAGTCCCATCTCAGAGTGAGCTTATCAACCATTGGAACTTGCGGGGTGAGCCATTTGTAACCAAGATGAGCTTTATATTGCAAAACATGAAGCTCCCCAAGCCAACACCAATATGACCACCAGGGTTTTTGAAAATGCTTATGTAGTTTACTCCAAATAGAAAATGGAATACTATCAATAACCACCTCATAAGTGTCTCTATCACTAGGATTTAAATTATGAATTTGACGAAAACTTTTCTAAGGTATCCAACACCTGGTATGTCAGTAGAAGAAATCAAAAATGGAAGAAATACCATGCTTATAGAACCTATGCACTTTGACCCACTGCACCAGAGCTAGGGGAGAACCCTACCAAGTGATAACAGGAGACCGCCAAATATTCATGAAAGGCAAAGAGGCACCTGCTTTACGAAAACTCCCCTTCCAACTAAGCCAGGGTTTGAAGGCCTCCTAGGCTTTCCTAATACTCTGAATGACAAAAGAACCTTAAAATTTAATAGGGACAGGGGCAGTAAGAATGGATTGCAATCCCACCCCTTTTCAAATTTTCTTCCCCTGAAGCAAACTAGAAGAAATGCAATGCCTGACCAACACTTTCCAATAGTTGTCTCCAATTAAAGATCGGGTGATCCATTTAACACAAAGGGCGAAACCTTATCGATTATAATCAAACAAACCCATGCCTTCACAGTCCTTGGGAAAATAGAAAATTTCCCAGGCTACTCAATGAAAATATTGCTTGACAGAGTCTTTGGCCCACAAGAAGTCTCTCAGAAGCTTATCCAGCATTTTATAACAAGATTTGGATGGAACCCAACAAGATGAATAATAGACATGGGTAGTGGCTAAAACCTTAGAACAAATCTAAAATTTTCTTGCCAGAGAAAGTTTCTTACTAGACCAGTAAGAAAGCTTCTTTTCCACTTTATCATTAACATACTACCACAATTGAGCAGAGGAACCATGAAACGCAAAAGGAATTCCAAGAAATTTAAACACCTCACCCGGCTGAATCCAAGTCCATTGGAAATGATGCAACCAACATGATAGCTGAGATTGAGATTGCCAAAAATAGGAGGTTTTTTTCCATTGTATAGAAGAACCAGAGGCTAAACAGAACACCTCTAAGAAACTAATAGTCGAGGAAAGAGATTTCTCATCTTCTCGAAGTGTTGAGAAAGCATCATCTGCAAAATGACCATTGACCAACTGACGATCAAAATTGGGGAGAGCAATACACCTGATTAATCCTTGATCCATCTTATGGGTCAAAAAATAGCCAAAAGCCTCTACAACAAGAATGAAAAGATATGGAGCAAGAGGGCACCCCTATCTTACAAAGTGACCAAGTGAAATTGACTGAGATTGACTATTATTCAAGATAAGAACAATTGAAGCATCTTAAAATAACATAAGAATGGTGCTCACAAATACTGGCACAAAACCCCGAACCTGAAGCATGGAAGTTATGAAGTACCACTTCATATTATCATAGAATTTCTCAAAGTCAATCTTAATGAATAAAGCATCTTGATCAGAATTTCTTGCCCACTCCATACCTTCCCAAACAACAAGAACATTATCAAGAATGTATCTTCCCTTAACAAAGCCAGTTTATTCAGGTCTGACAATCAAAGGCAGGAGAGATTTAAGCTTAAGCGCAAGGGCTTTAGAAATAATCTTGTAGCTCACATTAAGTAGGGTGATCGACCTCCAATTGGTGATGAGATCAGGATCTCCAGATTTAGGAATAAATTTAACATTGCCTTTGTTAATAATGGAACCCAATGAACCACATTGTAGGGCTTCAAGATAAAATTTGTGGAGATTAGAACCAAACATATCCCAGATTTGTAGAGTTCACATGGGAAGCCATCAAGTCCAGGTGCCTTATCATTGGCCATGGGTGACAAGGCATTTTTTAGATCTTCCAAAAAAAGAGGAGTGTCATAGAATAACATTTTATTAGAAGAAAGCTTGTTGGGGACAACAGCGGTACAATCAACAAGAGCTTACCTTCTAGAATCATCAAGGGGTTGAGAAGCAAAAACACCTTGATAATGTGAAACAAAGGCTTTGACCGTGTATGGAAGATCTATAAATCTTTGCCCATCAACTTGAATGACTTGAAACTGAGAATACTGAGAAGGAGGTCTAAGACGTTGAACAAAATATTTGGTCACTTTGTCCCCAACTTTGAGCCAATGCATTTGAGCACGTAATTGAGCCCCTTTGGCTTCATACAAATAATTTTTTTTTAGCTCATTTCGAATGGAAAAAACTTGGGATTGAGCAACAGAGCTGAAAGGAGAGGCTTCAAGCCTTAGATAGGCTTTGGATAGCTCACTTTGCAAGGTAGACTTAGCTCATTTTTACCATTTTGTAACTTCAACACCCAGAGTCCGCAACACCTTAGTGGTTCTATTGGTCACGAATCCGCCTAGTCATATAAAATGCATCCTAGACCCGGCCAACATTGAAAGGCCGAGAGAAAGAGAAGTCTCCCAGGCCAATCTCCAGAGAGGGCTGGCTCCCAAACTAATCTAAACTTGTTTGAAGAAGCCGACAGTTGATAGGGAGAATAACCTCATATAGCAAATAACCTCAACTAGGTCCTGAAGATAAGTAGCAACTGATTCTTAGAATGCATATACAGAAGTTGGATCAAACATTGACCATGAATTTGCCTTCAATTATACTTCAAAACTCAAATGAAAACATAGCCAAATTCAGAACAACAGAATTCAACTAAAACTTTAGCACTTGACAAAACAGAAGTGAATTACAGAAAGCATCACATGAACAACAGTTTGGATTACCAACTCAAAAGACACTAAGAATAGAGCAAAATGCACTTAGGATTTCTGCTTCAATTTTTGCAAGAAGGTCCTCCTCCCTTTGCTTGAGATTTACATTGGTATTTATAGAGGTCTTCCCTCTCTCTTTTGCATTATAGCATTTAAAACATAAAACATATTTTGAAGAGGCAATCACAAAATGTGCACTTGAAAAGAGAAACAATCCCCCTTAATCTGCATCGAAGAAATCACACTCCCTGTTTTTATGGATCAAAAATAAAAATCAAACAGAAACAAGGGACCATATTTCTTTATTAAATGACCATTCTTGGAGCATGCTTGAAGCATTAAGAGATCACAAACAAGAGCTTTTAATACTGAAGGTATATTTAATTTTGGTGGCTTCGAGAACAAACTGATTTAACACGATCTCCCATCTTGCACACATAGGTAAACAACAAAGCATTTAATCTTGGAACCTATTTGACCATGATCTCAAAATTAGTTGGAGAGCTTTCAAAATGATACTTTGTTCAATCCTTATCTTCTCCTCATGTTCTTCTATGCAGTTTTGAAGGAAAATGCAAACAGAACTTTATCGGGCCTTTGTTGTTGCTTCTGTCACGAAATTGTGATAGGTCGCGAAAATGCGACATGTCGCGAAATCGTGACACTTTTACCTTATTGATTTCTTCTATTACCACTAGTCGCAAAAATGTGACATGTCATGAAATCACGACATCTTCTCTTCGTTCAACTTTCTCTTCTTGCACTTCCATAAAAATGCGACAAGTCACGAAATCGTGACAATCTGCCTTCATTTCATTTTGTCCCATGACATGTCGTGAAATCGTGACATTATCCTCTGTTTTGGATTTTTCACTGCTCCTCATCTCGAAAATGTAACATGTCACGAAATCACGACAATTTCTCTCTGCCTTGTACTTTTCAGCCTTCGTTCCGTGAAAACACGATAGGTCGCGAAAATGTGACATGTCGCAATATCGTGACATTTTTTCCGTTTTGTTCTTTCATCTTCAACAAGTCACAAAATCGTGACATGTTTCTATCTTCCCCTTGTTTCCACTTTTGCCCCACAAAAATTTGACATGTTGCGAAATTGCGACATTTTGTACTATCTGGCTGCTTCCGCACTTTCCTGTCGTGATATCGCGACATGTCGTGGTATCGCGATATTTTTTGTCTTCTCCTTCATTGCCGCTTCTTGTCATGATATCGTGACATGTTTCTCTTGCTTGGATTCATTTCCAAAAATGTCACGAAATCGTGACATATTTCTCTCGCTTTGTGTTTATCTTCAGCCCTTTCGCAAAAATGCGACATGTCGCGATATCACGACATTCCATACCATCTTGCTCCTTCCTTGCTTTCCTATCGCGATATCGTGACATTTTTCCTCGGTGTTCCCCTTTACTGCTGTATGTTGCGATATCGCGACATTTTCCTATCACTTTGCTCTGTTGCCACTGCAAGTCGTGAAAATGCGACATGTTGCGATATCGCGACAACTTTTCACTTTTCACTTTCTCACCACAACAAGTCATAAAAATCCAACACGTCGCGATGTCATGACAATTTTTCCGTTACTGCTTCCTTTTGTTGCTCTAGCACGAAAATCCAACATGTCACGATATCACGACAGTTTTACTTCCTTTCTCCCTTTCTCGCTTTCCAGCACAAAACTACGACAGGTAGCAATAATGCGACATGTCACGATATCGCGACAACTTTTGTGCTTAGCTATTTTCTGCATTTGGACATCGTGAAACTGCAACAGGTCGTGATATCATGACATGTAGCGATATCTTGACATCTTACACTTACTTTGCTCTAACACAAAAATTGTAGAGATTTTTGCATGAACAGTAACAACAAAAACAATGTGGCAAAAATGCCAACAAGTTCGTTGAATGGCAACATTCCACCATTCAATCCTTCCAAAAATTCAATTAGGTCTAGGAATCAAATTCCAAATACAACATATATGAGCTTTCATCCTAAAGTTATGCAAAAAAGAAACATTTTGGTAAAACTGTGAAGAATGCACTCTAGATTGAAAGTTTAATATTGCCACCGAGAATAAAATAGGTGAATGATCAAACAGTGTAGTACCAGGAAAAGTCAACACATACGACAAAGAAGGTAAAATATGAGAGAACTGAAAGTTTTCACACTCAAAAATCATGGCTCTATCCAATCTTACCAAAACCCTGGCAAAAATAGCCTAAAAATTGGACCAGGTGTACCAAAGAGCCTATGGGAAGTCAGAATGCGAGAATAAGGAATTAGGGTCATAAAGGCAAAGCTTGTTTTTCATAAAAAACCAAGCATCTCTTTCACCTAAACACCACCGCATTGGGACATGACTGAATTTGTCAAAATATTTGTCCACCATATTAAAATCTCCACAGAGCACCCAAGTGGCAAATGGCAGATTCATGGCAAGCCATATCCACAACTCACATCCTTCAGAAGCAATATTCGAGGCATACACATTACCACCCCAAACAATTTTTCGTAGATCTCAAGCAAAATCCAGACAACTTGATTGGATGGGTCAACACCCTAAGTCACAACATTCTTCTGTAATCGAGGTCCAAGGATAGTGATGGCTCCTCCTTTTCTCGGGGAATGCTTTGTGGCAAAAGAGGTACTTCATGGCCACAAAAAGTCACATGCACACCGTAGATTGAAATAAAAAATCTTAACTTCTTGCAAACATAAAAAATTGAGGCTTCCATGCATTCGAGAAACATTTGACATCTCATTTCGGACCAAATATTTTATGATCGGGTCCGTCAGTCCTTGAACATTCCACGAGAAGAAAATCATTGGGATTTGTTAGGATGCATGATCTCCATGACATCCTCTACATCACCCAAACCTGTAAGCAAGCCAAAATAGTTGGAGATTGTATGGAAAGCATCATTCTTTAGCTATCGACTTTTGTCATTCTGAACAGGGCTGCGAGAGTGGGGGACCTTCAAGGCCCGACCCTCCTCCATTGAAGAATTATCTGGAGCCACCACCACTGAGGCCAAAGAAGGGCCCGACCAAAGAACTTGAGACACCGATGGAACTGGGGGTTGCATGCCAAAAATCGGAGGGGCTGTATCAACAGGAGTATGAACAACTTCAGTAGAAGCTTGCATGTCTTGAGAAGGATAAGGGGCAGGTTGTGCAGCAAAAATTGAAACTTCCTGCTTCTTAGCACCACGAGATTTCTTGCTAGAAACAATAGTCCATTCGTCAGTGTTTCCCCGTGAGCCATTAGCGGGAGCTGTAGGACTAGGCGAGGGATTTGCCTTATATTTCCATTCCATCAGAGGGAACTCCCAAATTTTATGAGTTGCATATTTACATCGATAACAAGTATTGGGTAAATTGATATAGGCAACTATTTGCCTTTTGGATTGGTCCTCGATTTTAATATCAATAAAATCCTGCAAATACTTGGTATGGTCAACTTTGATACAAACCCTTCTAGTGGTTCGAGCAAATAAAAAATTTTCTAGATCAAGGAAAACAAACTTACCTAAGGGGGCAACTAAAGTCTACAAAAAACCCCAAAGAGGAATAGGTAGACCAGGGAATTCAACCCACACCGGGGCTTCTAGTGCAACTTGATCATTAACTTGAAAATTCTAAGAGTAGAATTGCAGAATCAATAGAGAATTACGGATAGTCCATGGACCCCTAGATAGAACCTTTTGTGCTTGAACTGGGTATGAAAAGCAAAAAAGGAAATACCCTTTGGTAAGGTTTTGCACATTCTCCACTTTGACTCCATATGGGCCCCAGATTTGTTGGACCCATGAACAAATAAGGATATCATATGGGATACGACCCAAAAAATAACCCACTAGGGTATGACTCTCAAACCACTCACAAGTCATATGAAACTCATACAAAGGAATAACAGCTTCGGGGATAGGGCCTTTACCTTGTGATACATTATCAGAATGAACTTGCGGGGATGCTTCCTCGGTACCATTGAGCTCTCCAGCAGACTTAGAATAAATGGAGCCAACTGCATGAGCAACAACCATTAAAAAAGGTGAACTAACACTGCCTCAAGGTGGTGTTAATGCAGCAGACAAGATTTTCCCACTGAAACCCCTACGACCAATGCACAAACAGTCTCTCTCTCTCACAGTTAAATATCTAAGTTCAAACCACTATGAGGTAGAGAGTGTGAGTAAACTTGTTAAAAAAAACACACTTTTAAAACACAGACATAATTAATTAAATTCTTAATATTGGATAACTAAATTATTTAGTTAATATTATTTAAGTTACTATAAAATAAAAATAATTTTTTTTTATTTGGTTATTGTGAAAACCTCCTTCCAACCATGACCCCTCGTAAATCCAAGAGCTATACTTATCAATAGAGAATTTAACACAAAGCCACCACACACCCACCCCTCACACACTCGCCCACGTCGCGGTTTGAACCTTGGACCTCTCGAAGAAGAACCAAAGCCCGAACCGTTGCGTTGCACCCCCAAGTGCAAAATAAAAATAAAATTTAAACATAATAAAGAATTATTATTATTATTATTTTGAATTTAAAAATATTAAAAATTAAATAAAAAATAAATTTACACTTTTTTATTTTTGATTTGTAATCTCCTATGTATATAGTATCCGCAGCATGTGAGGGGAGAGATTTAAACATGGGCCTCTCGATTTTAACTGGATATTTTTAACTACCCAATTGCTCTTCAACTCCTCTACATGAGCGGATAATAAATTTAAATTTAAATATACCAAATTATTTTAGAGTTTATTTTTTAATGTAGTTTTTTTGGTCTTGTTTATTTAATTATTTAACATCATACAATATATTTATCTATTAATATTACTAATTCATCTTAGATTTAAAGCAAATATTTAAATTTTTTAACATCTCAAAGAACATGATATATCATATAACTTTTGCAAATATGAATTAAATTTAATTATTTAACATCATACAATAAATTTATCTATTAATATTACTAATTCATTTTAGATTTAAAATAAGTATATAAATTTTTTAACATTTCAAAGAACATAGTATCAAATTCAAATATGTGACCATCTATTTTAATAGGGAAATTAGACAATGCTGGTTTTGACTAACTTAAACATTCAAAATAACATAAAAATTAAATAACTTAGATATCAATTAATTTTCATTACTTTTTTTATTAAGTTTTATTTTTAAAGTTAAGTATTGATTTTTTAATTATATTATGCCACAAAAAGCTAATATTTATCTTTTACTAAAATTTAGAGAAAGTTTATTTTGCACAACTTAAACATTTATGTTTCCACATAAAACATGAGTTAAACAATCCAAACTTACAAAAAATGCACATAGAAAATTATACATTTTCGTTGTATAATGGCTAGACAAATATTACACCAATCATGTAAAGACTTCAAAGGGGTGTTGATCACTTTATTAGGTAGTTAGTTTGGATGGGTTCTACCATTCTTCTTTGGAATATCTGGAATGAAAGGAACAACCAAATTTTTAATCAAGAGAGGAAGGATATTCACTATATTTTGCAAAAGACAATAGTCAACTTAGTTGAATCAGTCTATTGACTCCTTAATCACCCCCAAAAATCCCACTAAATATGGGATCAAGTGATGCAAATATTAAATATTAAATATTCTAAGGGCAACCAACTTAAATGGAATGTGAGTATTTGTACGATGAATAGGACAAGAAATTGGTAGCCTCCTCCTAAGGATTTTGGAAAAATCAATATTTATGGAGCCTCTAGAGGGAACCCTGGAAAAGCTAGTGCAGGAGGAATTGGTAGACTTTCAAATGGCTCCCTGGTTTTTACTTTTGTTGAGAATTTGGGTATTATTTCCAATAACCTTGCTGAGGGGTATGGTATCCTTAGAGGCCTTCAAGAGGCTACTAAGGTTGTATGGAAAAAGGTTTTAGTTGAGTCTGACTCTCAACTCATGATTAATATTTTGAAGACTCCTAATAATCATAAGGTTGATTGAAGAATAAAAAGAATTATTGAGAAGATTCAATTAATCTAGATGGGATTTTTGAAAGTTGATTACAATCATGTGGTCAGAGATCAAAACAAGACTGCTGATACTTTAGCTAATTGGGCTTTGGAAAAAGGTGATCTTACTTGTTATGGCCACCCTCCTAGATAGTGGGCTTTGCAAATAAGAGAAGCTCTTCTTTCTATCATTTCTTTGGATGGCTCCAGTTCTGAAGGTACCTAGTTTATTCTTACTTTATTTTTGCTTCTCTTTTGTTTGGTCAAAGTATTTTAGTTCCCTAGCTCAAACTATTCTTTCTTTTGTTTCCTCCATTGATTCTTGCCTTAAAAGTTTTTTGGTCTAGAAAGGTCATTGTTATGTTCATTTTTTTTTTTCCTTTTTGGTCTTTTGTTTAGTTTTTTGAGGTGTGTGTTTCTTTGTTTTGTTTTGTTTTGTTTTTGTGTTGTTTTTGTCGTTCTTGTGTTTTTTATGTTTTTTGTTATTGTTCATGTGTTTTTTTTGTTCTTGTTCTTGTGTTTCTGTATGTTTGTGTTAATTCATGTTTTTGTGTGTAAGTGTTTTCTATGTTTTTTTATTTTTGTTTATTGTCTGTTGTTGGTTGTTTTTTTTATTTTTATTATTATTTTAATTTTTTAATTTTTTAGGTTTTGGTTGTTTTTGTTTTTCATGTTTTTGTTGGTTATGTCTTTGTAGTGTTATGTTGTTTTTGTCATGTTTGTGTTTTGTTTTGTTGTTCTTGTGTTTTTTCTATGTGGTTTATGTTGTGGTTTTTTTATCTTATTGTGTGTGTGTGTTTGGTTGTGCTTTATATTTTTGACACACTCAAGGAGCATGTTTTTTTATTTTATTTTATTATTTTTATTTTTATTTATTTATTTGTTAATCTTATTGTGTGTTTGTTTGCTCCTTGAGTATGTCAAAGGTGGTAGGCCAGGTTCAAGTCTTGGGTGATTTTTGCGGAATGGATACCCCTGCCTCCTTGGGTCTTACCCAAAAGTGGCATCCCTTCTGGGATATTTTCCACACAAAAAAATACAAATGATTCAATCAATCTACATGTACTTAGGTATAATAGTTTTTTAATATTATAAATCTTTTATAAAGTTATACAAAGGTATATATTTTTTTCGGTTACATAGGAGAGTTTGATGAGGAAGAGGGAATACCAACCTACTACTCCTGAAGATGAATCCTCATGAAGAGGGAAGGCCAATTGCCTGGCTGTTATGTAATTGCTCTAGGAAATTATAAATTCATGCTTTATCTTAGGAAGGAGGACAGGATGGAAGAGAGAGAGAAGAGTTTGAAATTTCATCCTTGTATTCCTGACGAATAAATAAAGGATATTATTTTTCTAAATCATCATGAGTCTTTACTTTTGTTGAATGCATGATGTTCCATTCCCTGTATTGTGCATGTGTTACTTCTTGTATGTGTAGGGTCTAGGAAAATTTAGAAACTTTGGAGTTGAGTGGAGGAAGAATGATTCATGGACATCATTCAAGTGAAGGAAAGGTGAGTAGTTGCCTTGAAGGGAATACAAATTCAAATAAAAGAGGGAAGTGATTGTAAAGATCTTCGTGCAGAAGGGGCTACCACCCAAGACATAGAACTAAGAACGTGGAGTTGGATGGAGGAATGATGAAATTTATTGTTCATCATTATCTTGTAATGTAATAGCTAATTTCTTTGTTGTTGCTACAATTCAAGAGTATGGTATGATTGGACTCATTCTACAAGGGACTCATTGTACAAGGGAATTAGGGTTATCTAGATAACCTATGCAAATTGAATGATTGAGGAGAAAGTGAAGTCAACCAAAGGACAAAGCATAGAGGAGGGTAAAGAGGAATTGGAGTATAGAAGAACCTACTATATGAATGGAAAATTAGGCAATTAGGGTTGGAGTGATTGCAAGGTAAAATTGTAGCATTGTGCAATGATCATACAAGTGTACGATTAGGAGATAAATTAAAAACTAAATCATGTAGTTGTGAAATTGTAAATTTTTAAGAGTAGTGTCAAATGGACGACAAGAAGAGAAGATTGCCTTTGGATGGTGTGGAGGAATAAATTAAAAGTAGTAGTTTGGGTGTAGCAAACCTATCGTACAAAGGGTGAAGTGGTAAAATTAGGGTTATAGGAGACAAATTGCAAACTAAATCATGCAGTCGTGCAGTTGTAAATTTTTAGGAGTAGTATCAAAGGAATGACAAGAAGATAAGATTGCCTTTGGATGGTGCGGAGGAATAAATTGAAAGTAAAATTTTGGGTGTAGTAAACCTATCGTATAAAGGGTGAAGTGGTAAAATTAGGGTTAGGGTTGAAATCGTATAGTTGCATGATAAACTATAACAAGTACAAAGTGAGTGTACAACTAAATGATTTAAATTGTATAGTGGCTTGTAGGATTGTACGATTTACTTGGATCATGTGATTGCCCAAGATGTATGATTTACTCAGTGTTGAAAAATTGTCATTGGGTGTATGATTTGCCCAATGATGAATGATTGTTATTTTGATTGATCAATTACATTTTGCATTATTTTATTACCAGGTTGTACGATTATAGTTCAGAGTGTATGATTTTCCTTAGTTATACAATTTTTTGTTAGAGTGTTGTTGGGTTGTACGAATTTACCATTGGACTATGTGATTTATCATTGGTTGTATGACTTATTGTTGAGTCACTAATTGCCATTGGAGTCTTCTTGAAAGTTGTTGGGTGTGTTATTGCATCATATGGTATCAGAGCCAGAATATTTTTGAGGAGTGGGTAGTGATATGGGCCTTAGGAGAAATGGCACAAGTAAGAGGAAAACTGCAAGGACCTCGAGTCATCAATGTTGTGGAGATAATGAGGGAAATCATTACTCGATTGGGTGCACTCGATACTTCCCTGGGGGAAGGATATTCAAGCCGAAGATGTAAGCAACACTGAAGAGGAGTAAGTAGAAGTTTGTAATAAAGAACAAGAAGGAGTAGCTAGTACTTTTCAAATTTATTCCAATGAAAGCACCTGGGAAAAAGGTGAATCATCAAGAGGACAATATAGACTTGGTAGAGGAAGAGGATGTGGTTTTGTCAAAAAATGCTATATATATAGTGAACAAGGACATAGGGCATTTGAATTTCCTCTAGCAAAACAGATTGGCATATATGGAAAGGAAGATCATATCCAAGTTGTACAAGTAGATGAAGACAATATTACTTCAGCAAAGTGCATAGATGAATTAAAGAAAGGAGAATTCCTTATGTTGGATAGAGTGTTATTGAAACTAGCAAAGGATGTGCATGAACCTAAGAAAAGAAGGAACCTATTTAGGACAATTTGCAAATTAGAGAGAAAGTGTTGCAAGGTGATTGTGGATAGTGGAAGCACAAATAACTTAGTGTCAATAGAGATGGTGGAGAAACTTGGGTTGAAGAGAATGGAACACCCAAATCCATATAAGGTGTCATGGTTGCAAAAGGGACATCAAATTTTGGTAATAGAACAATGTATGGTAGATCTCCAAATTGGATCTTATAAGGATGTGGTTCTATGTGACATCATGTCGATGGATGCATGTCATGTCTTGTTGGGTAGACCATGGCAGTTTGATAAAAAGGTAGTGCATGCTTATAAGTAGAACACCTACACCATTGAGAAGGATGGAAAGAGGTACACGTTAAGTCCATTGAAGAAAAAGGGGAAAGAAGTGGATAACATACCTATAACATGCTAGGGTACAAAAAAGCAATCCTTGAAGGGAAAGAAGAAGAAGGGAGCTTGTTTTGCTTTCATCATTGAAACCATAGAAAAAGAGACAATGGAGAATGAGGAATGAATAGAGGTAAAAAAATAAAAAGTACATGAAAGAGGTAAATAAGCCAAGTCACTAGTAGTGGGGGTTATGAAACCAAGTTGAAGGGAGAAGAGACGATGTTGAAAGAGGGTGTAAAATAAGTAGAGGAAAATGTGGACACATGTAATATGATAAGCATGGGAAAGAGGCCGATGGTTGAGGTCACAAATAGTAGTGATGAAAAGAAGATAGTGCAATGACTCGTATAGTAGATAATGGAAAAGAGAAGGAAAGAAGAAGTGATAAAGAGTGTGGTGGAGAACATGGTGATGATCGACGTTAGAGTGGCGATGCAGAGTTTGGATGCTTTGAGAGGCACACTAGAGGCATTGGCTCCATGTTGATGAGAATAATGGGGTACAATGGCGAAGTACTAGGAATATGTTGGCAAGGTGTTAAAATACCCATAATACTAGAGATAAGACTAAAGAATGAAGGCCTTGAGTATGCAGGTCTGACATGAAGCAACATGACAAAATTTGTGAGAAGAGAGAGCCACACAAGGAATATTTAGTTCAAGAGTGGGTTTTTGTGGTCAGTTTGGAAGATCTAGACATGCAACAACTAGGTGTTGGAACCTATATTCTTGTGGGAGTTGTGGAGGATGAAATCACTCCACACGTGAGTGTTGGTATTGAAGAACACAAGATTATATTGAGATGGGGGGTGAATAGTATAAGATAAATTTTACTATTCTTTCTAAACAATATTATCCAATCTTATCAATTGCAATAACTTATCAGAGTAGTATTAACCAATATCATCAATAGCAGTAACAAAGCAATGCATAAATAAACACACATAAGAGACACAAATTTAACATGGTTCACCCTATGTGGGTTACATCCACTGAGAAAATATTTCTTCTAAATTTTCTCAACAAATATCTTAGGAATCAATTCCCTATTAAAATGTTTATGGACCCCAATACAAAGGAGATACCAATCCCCTATGCTCAATTTCGTGGACCTATATCCATAAGAGACACCAATCCCATCTGCTCTAGTTCATGGACCTCTATCCATAGGAGACACCAATCCCCTCTGCTTTGGTCTACTCCAAAGCATGCTCAATCCTGCTCCAAGCCTTCCCACAAGGCTTTCTCAAATAGGCTCTGCAATATTCTCTCAAGTATGACCAAAGCTGCTTCAATCCTTCACACAAGTCTTACTCAACTCTTCTAAACACTTTTCTCTTAACTTTTTCCAAGGATACTACAAGCCTTCACACAAGGCTTAATCAACTCAGCTCAATATATTGATCTCTATTTTGCTCAAATTTGCCCACAAGCCTTCTCAAAAGGCTTGCTCAACTTAGCTTACAACTACTCACAACACAACTCTCTACTCTGCTGAAATATTTCCCAAAACTTGCACAAAGATTATATCTTTTTCAGAATTGCTTTCTTCAACTAGAGTAATTTAGACATATTCTACCTAGAATTACTTTTCTTCATGAACATATAGTAAATGATATGCAATGAAAATACTCAATATGTTCTTCTCACATTCATTAAGTCTGTTGCTTTCACATGTCTCACATTTATTGCAATCAAATCAGATCTCTACTTCTTGCAAATTTCTTTTCAAAACACTCAACAATGATGTACAAAATTTGCCCTTAGTTTTCCACTCAAAACAATGATGCACAAATATGCCCTTTATTTTCCTCTAAAAAATAACCAACAATGATGCACAAATATGCCCTTTGTTTTCTCTCAAAACAACAAAAAATGATGCACAAATATACCATTTTTTCCTCTCAAAACAATCAACAATGATGCACAAATTATGCCCAACAAGATATACAAAATTTGCCTAACAAGATATACAAAATCTACCCAACAATGATGCACAAAATATGCTCTTTGTTTTCAATCATATTACTTTAACAAAGCAGAATTTTATTTCACAATATTTGCATAGTTGCCCTTGCAAAATTCTTTGTCTTGGAGAAGCACACCATATCAAAGAATATGCACTATGCTCTTATGCTATCAAAGGAAGACTCTAATTCCTCATACTCTTGATTCATTCATCATTTCTCATTTGCATTTTGGAGAAACCCTTTCACACAATTTTTCACCAGCAAAAAAATATTTTTCAGTTATAGCATAAAGCACACTTATCTTTTTATTGTGATGTCTTCAAAAATATTTTCCTTGCTTGTGCAAAAATTTGAATTTTGGTCTTCCACACACAATCCTTATCCTGTCTCTTCGAATTCCCACAAGACTACCTTATTTGTTTGGATGTTACGTTTTTCTAGATTTAGGGTTATGTTTGCATGGATGTATGTCTCTTTTTCGGGTGCCAACAATTCCACTACAAAATACTGAGTTTAATTTATACACAAAATAAATTTATCAATAATATACCTTATGTGCTTATTTCGATGTAAGTCCTTTGTGCGTACATCTGGCCACGACATCTCTAAAACTTCTTTTACTGCCACTATTTTTTTTCACCTTGTTCTCAAATCAAATGTGCAACAAAACTATGTCTTGATCTCTTGCCAAACGTATCACTCATAGTGAACAACAATATTCTCTTATGTCTTCAACAAACCAACAAATCCACTTTGCTGAACGTAGCCCTCATGATGAACAACAATATCTTATTTGGTCTTAAATGAACCAATAAATCACCTTGTTGAATGTAGCCCTCACGATGAACAACAATATATTCTTCGGCCTTAAAGGAACAACAAATCCACTTTACCAAACGTAGCCCTCAGGCAACCAACAATCTCTTTTTTGGTCTTCAACAAATAGGAACTACCAAGCACAGGTCTCAAGTTTTTCTTCAAGGTGCACATCTTCAACACTCATGACACAACATTATTCGAATGGTGAAAGGCATGTTCACTCAATGAAAGATGTATGGCACTTCACTCACAGCAAATTGGAGCTCACTCTTCACTCAATGAAATACACTCATTTCCTCAATGAAAGGCGCTCATATACTCAATGAAAGATTCTCACTTACTCAATTGAACATTGCTCACTTTGGCAAACTCTTATTCTTCCTCTTGCTTCACTCTTTCAAACATAGATGTAGTAGTAAACAAAAATACTCTTCTCCTTCCACGGGAAATACGAAGGCACTTCAACCAAAAACACTTTAACAACCACAATTTTAGGTCAATATATATGAAATATTTGAATCTTTTTAACCATGGGAGTTCGCCCTCACATTATAACTTTGATTTAATTATATCCCACTTTAGAGCCTTACTTTAATATTTAATATTTTAATTTAAATATTAAAGTGTACATTATTAATTAATATACATCATCATTCTAATTCTTCAAGTGATATAGTATAGATCATGCTCACCATTTGAATTTCTCAAGCACAATGATATTGACCATGCTTACCATTTGAATTTCTCAAGCACACAAATATTGATATTATGACCTTTATTCTTGAACATACTCTTAATTTTGACATCAATGATAATTTCACAAATTCATTCTTGAGCTCATCATCCTTGAAGAATATTTTTTCTTTGACTGCTTTGTTCCTTTGACATCAATGACAAATCAAAATTTCCAACAATCTTCCCCTTTGTCATTGATGGCAACCCAACTAAAATTTCTTTTATTTCAATTGGATTACCAAACTGCTTCCCCTTACTAAAATTTATTCCCCTTTCTGAATTCTCTCTCCCTTTGATATCAATGGAAAAGGGCTCTTTGGGGCTAAAAATAAAATATTTAGCTTAGCCCCCTCTCTGTAGATAGGCATATCGATATATCCTTAATTACTGAACCAGTTTTGATATTATGTGTTATATTTTAAATGCACACAAAGTGTTTGACGAAATGCATGTGCATATATTTTAATGTTGTAAAGTGCAATTTAATATTGTACGTAAATAATAAATTCATGTAAAGTCATATTAAGTCATGTATGTCGGCTAAATAACCTATTTCTTCCTATAGTGAAAATGAAATGTAATGCAAATCAAATTCACATGAAATGTAATTTGAGGGTAGTTTCAAGGTATTTGGAGAGCATAACTACTTGGTAGGTGTATAAATAAACCCCCCTCATTCATTCAATATGTTCCTGGGAAGAGGATTGATACAACCATTATTGTACACAACCATGGAGGGTAATCAGCCTAGGGTTTGCAGGCTGTGTTGTAATGTTGAACTGTAATGTTGTATCACTCATGCCATTATTAATATAAAAATATTGTATTTACTATTATATGTCATTGCTATATTTTCTTCCATTACTGATTTTACCTGTAGTTTATTACATGGAAAGGGAATTGTTGGAAATATGTAAAATCCCTTTCTATATTTTGGCTTCGTTGTTATTATGAAATTGGGTCTAAATTGGTGACATAGGGTTTGAAGAAGTGAAACCCTTGGGAATACAGGAAAAAAAAGATCAACCCAGTGCCAAGACGGAGGAAAAGACATACTGGAACTTTTTGTGTTTGCATATTAAAATACGGGTACACCAATTGAAGGAAAAAATCTAAGTGAAATTTTACAGGTGGGAAATCGTAGAATTCCATAGATTTGACATTTACAGGCCTAAAATTTGTAGACATGACGTCTACAGGCCTAACATCTTGAGGCATGATGTCTGTAGACCTGACGTCTGCAAGCCTGACGTCTGTAGGCCTGATGTCTGTAGACCTGACGTCTAAGGTCTGACGTCTGAAGGCCTAACGTTTGTAGACCTAATGTTTGAGGCCTGATGTTTGAAGGCCTGACGTCTACAGCCTAACATCTTCCAACTTAAACATGTGAGTGGAACAAAAAATTGCTGATAGGAACGATAGAATGGGTACAATGACCACCAAAATTCAAGGATAATTTTGATTGATGCAGAGATATGTTGAGTGGATGGTAACACCTGAACAAGCGGTAGGAAGGTTGCAAAGAAGTGTAGAGGATGTGATTCTAGCACCAGAGCAACAACATGTGATAGCTCATGAAGGAAGACCAAGGCCACATTCAACATCCTAGTGAAGGAAGTCATAAAGTAAGGACACACAGGAAGTTGTGAGATGACTATTTGGTGAGAGTAAAGGTACCTAGACTAAAAATACCCAATGAGGAGCAGCATAACAGAAACCCCACCAATGGATAACATAGACACCCAAGCATTGGATAATTTACCACCTCTCATAGGAGAAGGGAAGGAAGACCAGATTAGTCATTGGATAATTTTCCGTATGGAGTGGAAAGCGATTGGGCAAAACAATGAAGAATATTGGAGGAGGTGGTTTCCTACAACATTTTGAGAATCTGCAATAGACTGGTACATATACTTACCACAAGTTAAGTTCCAAACATGGGGAGAGTTACGTGATGCATTTGTGGAAGAATTTTGATCATATGATATTGAAAAAAATTATAACACTCAAGGAGAGAAGGAACCTATTTGTTCTTACAATCAAAGGTTGAGTAGGTTGTTTGACTATGTGGAGAAATACCACTAAGAGAAATTAAAGACTACGTGGTTCATAGATGGAATGCTCCCTGTGTATGAAAGGAAGATAAATGTATTCCTTCCAAGATCATACCAAGAGGCTTTGGATTATGCCTTGACTTGGGAAAGAGATGCAAAAACCTCACCAATGAAGGAGACTCGGACAACTAGAGAATGTAGTCAGATGGCAACGAAGGAGATGTTTGAGCAAGAGCCATATGATGTGGAGATGTCTGACGTACAGACGTCTGAGCAAACAAATTTTGAGTTAGAAAATCTTGAAGTTCATTTTTCAAAGAGGAGTCATATAAAGAGAACTCGTCTGGAGGCTACATGTCTAAATTCTACTCATTTGAAGGAGTTAGACGTCTGACAAACCAGTCATTTGGAAATCTGTTAGACAAGAAGTCTAGTCATCCAGACCATATGTCTGGCCATCCAACCTAGACATCTGGCCTTCTATCAGCCTAGACATGTGATCGTCTAGCCCTGACATCTGGCAATCCGTCATCCCAAATGTCTAGTCGTCCAACCCTAAAATCTGGTAGTCTAGCCCTGACTTCTGGCAGTCCATCAGCCCAAACATCTGGCTATCTAGCCCTGATGTCTGGAAGTATGTTATCCTAGATGTCTAGTCATCTAGCCCTGACGTCTGGTAGTCTAGCCTCGATGTTTGGCAGTCCATCATCCCAAATGTTTGGTTGTCCAGCCTCAACGTCTGGCAGTCCAGCTTAGACATCTAGCCATCCAACCCAGATTTTTGGATGTCTATCACTCCAGACATCTGGCCATCTAGTCATCTAGCCTAGATGTCTAGTAGTCCGTTAGTCCAGACGTCTGGCTATCTAACCTCGACATCTGGACATCTGTTGGGTCGTCCATCTGGCCACTCGTCCCCAAAATCTAGCCCATCTATTTGCAATGTCTACCCTTACCCGTCTGAGACATCTACCTATGTGCAACCCATCCGAGACATCTATCCGTCTGAGCCATCTAACCCATTGTCCTAGACGTCTAGACATGGTACCCATCAAACTTCTCAATTTGTCTGGTCTAATCCATCAAAGACTAAGCTATCAGGGATTATCATCAAAAATGTTGACGTCTGAGGCAATGCAGTCAGAGGAGTTGCCATCAGAAGCATAATATGACAAGGGAGATGTCTGTCAGAGGATGATAATCAGTTAGTTGGATCAAGAAAGTAGTTAAGTGGAGCTAAAAGAAAGAAGTTTGAATGAGTTGAAGGAAAGCTTCCAAATGGTTGATGAGAAGAAAAATTAGTTTGGACATTGAGGCTTTCAAGGGTTTTTCTATTGAGGTTTCGAGGTGCTGCCCCTCGACCCTGCAAGGGACACTGTCTCTTGATCCTGCAAGGGGGCTCCCACCCCCTTGACCCCCAACATAGATGGCGGAGGGCATTACCGATTATGTTCATGATGTTGATGGCATTGCTAATGTTGATGATATGGATTGTTACAAAAAGTGAAGTGCCTATTCAAATAATGTTGATCATACTGATGTTACACATACTTGTAGCAGAAGAAGTATACAATTAAATAATTAGATGTTGTGAGCAGTCTAAAGTAAATTTTATCGCCAAAGATGTATGGAACAAGAACAAGAGGAAGGAGCATGGCAAGAGATCCTGTTATATTGTTCAGTACTTATATTCCCAGTTTTTAGCTCATGTTGTTAAGGATAATGACCAGTTTAGAGGAGGAGATAGATGTAGAAAGGCATATCGAAATATCCTTAATTGCTGAACCAATTTTGATATTATGTGTTATATTGTAAATGCACACAAAGTGTTTGACGAAACACACGTGCATATATTTTAATGTTGTAAAGTGCAATTTAATATTGTACGTAAATAATAAAGTCATGTAAAGTCATATTAAGTCATTTATGTCAGCTAAATAAGCTATTTTGTCCTGTAGTGCAAATGAAATGTAATGCAAATCAAATGCACATGAAATGTAATTTGAGGGTAGTTGCAAGGTAGTTGGAGAGCATAACTACTTGGTGGGTGTATAAATAAACCCCCCCTCATTCATTCAAGATGTTCCTAGAAAGAGGATTGATACAACCATTGTTGTACGCAACCATGGAGGGTAATCAACCTAGGGTTTGTAGGTTGTATTGTAATGTTGAACTGTAATGTTGTATCACTCATGCCATTATTAATATAAAATTGCTATATTTACTGTTATCTGTCATTGCTGTATTTTTTGCCATTACTGTTGTTACAGATTTTTGTGCATTATTATTGCTATACTACAATGCTTGCATATCTGTAGTTTATTACATGGAAAGGGAACTGTTGGAAATATGTAAAATCCCTTTCTACACTTACCACCTCTCTTTTTGAGGTGATTAATTTTGGGGTGGGAGTAAAACTACTCCCAACTTACAATGCTCTTCTTCTCTTCCAACTTTATTTTTCCATACCTTTGAACTCACATCCTTTTGAACCTTTTGAGCATCCTTGTTCTTGCTTGTCCTTGGAAATTCTGGAAACTTTGTTCTACACCACTTTGCTTTGTGCCCAAACTTATTACAATTGTAACACATGATGTTGTAGTCCTTGAAAGGTGCAAATGAATTGAAGTTCCTCTTGGTGAAGCCATACACATTTTGACCATGAACCTTGCAATGTATAGCTCTGTGACCAAAATGATTACATGAGTAGCAATGACCTTGAAATAAATGTTCACCTTGCCTTGGAGGATATGATCCCATAAATATTCCTTTATCTTTTCTGTGATGATCCCTGTTTCTTGATTGTGCATTGTTTTCTTCCTTTTTGAAGCTTCCACCTTTTACTTCTTCATCAAATGTCTCAGGTTCTTCTTCAATCACTTCCTTTGAAACTTCCTCTTCTCTTGAGCTTGTCTTTCCCTCTTGTTCCTTTTGACCTTCTTCATAACCAAGTCCTATTTTGATGAATGGAGATCTTTGTACCTTGAGAATATCATCCAAAGTTTTTGAGCTCTCTTTGAATCATGATAATGCATTAAGATATGTTCCAAGACCCTTTTGAACTTCCTCTTCTAGTCTTTCACACTTTAGCTCTTTAGCCTTTAACTGCATCATCATACCTTCTTCAATTTTCTTTGCCTCTTCAAGCTTAGTCTCTAAATCTGTGAGATCTTGTAGAAGTTTTGCCTTAGTTTTCTCATCCTCTTGTACTTGAGCCTTCAATATTGAATTTTCCTTTCTAGCCTTCTTCAATTATTCAAGAATAACAACAAGTTCCTTTCTTATATCACTTATGGTTTCCTTTTCTTTTTTCTGAATCTTCAATCATATGATCATCTACTCTCCCTCTTTCTTGACCTTCTAGAACAGGAGCATTTTCCTTTTCTTCTATTTGGTCTTCAATCAGAGCATCTTCTTTTTCTTCTATTTGGTTTTCAATAGGAGCATATTTTTTTTTTCTTCAACCAGAGCATCTTCCTTTTATTCTATTTGGTTTTCAACAGGAGCATCTTCTTTCTCTTCTATTGCCAAAAATAGAATTTCATATTTTTCACTATCGAAAGAACTTTCATCACTATCACTTGAAGCACTGCTTGCTTCTTCAACATAAAAACTCTTCTTGTGCCTTTGAAATATTTTCTTCTCATGCTTGCTTTGACCATGTTTGTCTTTCTTTCCATGATAAGATTTTCTATCTTTATTTTTCTGATATTCCTCTCTATCTTCACTGCTACTATACCCATTTTGTGGATAGTTTGTTGCATAGTGACCAATGTTGCCACAACTAAAATATTTCACAATTTTCATATCTTTGTGTTTTCTTGGACCCTTCTTGTTTCTTCTCACAAAGTTAGCCTCTTCTTCACTGCTTGATTCATCACTTGATTCTGGTTCCTTATCCTTTGTCTTCTTTGAAGCTTTGAATGATGCCTCCTTTTTGAATGTTTGTTCTTTTTCTGTCCTCATCTCATAAGCTGTGAGAATTCCATGTAGTTCATCTATCCTCAAGGTTGCTAGATCCTTGATCTCTTCTATTGTTGAAACCTTTGCATCATACCTCATAGGAAGTGACCTTAAAATTTTTTGAACAATAGTAGAATCCTCAATATTTTCTCCAAGTCCATGGATTGTGTTAACAACCTCATCCACACGAAGTAGATACCTAGCAATGTCTTCCTCATATTTCATCTTCAATTCCTCAAACTTCCTCCTATGAGTTTGAAGTTTTTCCATCTTCACTTTGACATCTCCTTCATATGTATTCTGTAATTTGTCCCACATTTCTTTTGCTGATCCATAGTGCATAACCTTCACAAACTCTGATTCCTGTAATCCACTCAAAATTACATTCATTGCCTTTGCATTACTTTCATATAGTTTCTTACCATTAAGATTTGTAGGAGGAGTTGTAGGTGTTGTGTACCCATTCTCAACTGATTGCCATGTATCAATCCCTTGTGCCATCAAAAATGTCTTCATCCTTACACTCCAAAAAGCATAATTAGTCCCATTAAACAATGGAGCTCTATGTGTTGAAAATCCTTCCTGTTGAGCCATCTATGTTCTTGTAAAATCTTCCCTCAAGCTGTTAGGCTTTCACGAAGGAACCCACTCTGATACCAATTGAAGAACACAAGCTTATACTGAGAGAGGGGGTGAACAGTATAAGATAAACTTTTACTTTTCTTTCCAAACAATATTATCCAATGTTATCAATTGCAATAACTTCCTAGAGCAGTATTAACCAATATCATCAATAGCAGTAACAAAGCAATGCATAAATCAACACACACAAGAGAGACACAAATTTAACGTGGTTCACCCAATGTGGGTTACATCCATGGAGAAAATATTTCTTCTAAATTTTCTCAACAAATCTCTTGGGAACCAATTCCCTATTACAATGTTTATGGGCCCCAACCCAAAGGAGATACCAATCCCCTATGCTCAAGTTCGTGGACCTCTATCCACAGGAGACACCAATCCCCTCTGCTCTGGTTCGTGGACCTCTATCCATAGGAGACACCAATCCCCTTTGCTCTGGTCTGCTCCAAAGCCTGCTCAATCCTCAACTCAAAGCTGCTCCAAGCCTTCCCACAAGGCTTGCTCAACTCTGCTCTGCAATCTGCTCTCAACTCTGACCAAAGCTACTACAAGCCTTCACACAAGGCTTACTCAACTCTACTCAACACTCTTCTCTTAACTCTACCCAAGGCTGCTACAAGCCTTCACACAAGGCTTACTCAACTCAGCTCAATATCCTGGTCTCTATTCTACTCAAATATGCCCACAAGCCTTCTCAAAAGGCTTGCTCAACTCAGCTCACAACTGCTCACAACACAACTCTCTACTCTACTCAAATATTTCCCAAAACTTGCACAAAGATTATATCTCTTTCAGAATTGCTTTCTTCAACTAGAGTAATTCAGACATATTCTACCCAAAATTCCTTTTCTTCATGAACATATAGTAAATGATATGCAATGCAAATACTCAATATGCTCTTCTCACATTCATTAAGTCTATCACTTTCACATGTCTCACATTTATTGCAATCAAATCAGATCTCTACTTCTTGCAAATTTCTTTTCAAAACACTCAACAATGATGTACAAAATCTGCCCTTAGTTTTCCACTCAAAACAACCAACAATGATGCACAAATCTGCCCTTTGTTTTCCTCTCAAAAACAACCAACAATGATGCACAAATCTGCCCTTTGTTTTCTCTCAAAACAACCAACAATGATGCACAAATCTACCCTTTGTTTTCCTCTCAAAACAACCAACAATGATGCACAAAATATGCCCAACAAGATACACAAAATCTGCCTAACAAGATGTACAAAATCTGCCCAACAATGATGCACAAAATCTGCTCTTTGTTTTCTTTCAAATTACTTTAACAAAGCATAAACTTATTTCACAATGTTTGCATAGCTGCCCTTACACAAGTCTTTGTCTTGGAGAACCACACCATATCAAATAATATGCACTATGCTCTTATTCTATCAAAGGAAGACTCTAATTCATCACACTCTTGATGCATTCATCATTTCTCATTTGCCTTTTGCAGAAACCCTTTCACACAATTTTTCACCAACAAAAACTTATTTTCAGATATAGCATAAAGCACACTTATCTTTTTATTTTGATGTCTTCAAAAATATTTTCCTTGCTTGCACCAAAACTTGAACTCTGGTCTTCCACACACACAATCCTTATCCTACTCTCTTCGAATTCCCACAAGACTACCTTATGTGCTTGGATGTTACATTTTTCTGGATTTAGGGTTACGTTTGCATGGACGTATCTATCTCTTTTCTTTTTTGGGTGCCAACACTTCCACTGCAAGATACTGAGATTAATTTATACCCAAAATAAATTTATCAATAATATACCTTATGTGCTTGTTCCTGTGTAAGTCCTTTGTGCACACATCTGGCCATGACGTCTCTAAAACTTCTTTTACTGCCACTATTTTCTTTTCACCTTGTTCTCAAATCAAATGTGCAACAGAACTATGTCTTGATCTCTTGCCAAACGTATCACTCACAACAAACAACAATCTTCTCTTATGTCTTCAACGAACCAAAAAATCCACTTTGTTGAACGTAGCCCTCATGACGAACAACAATATCTTCTTCGGTCTTCAATGAACCAAAAAATCACTTTTCCGAACGTAGCCCTCATGGTGAACAACAATATCTTCTTCGGCCTTCAAGGAACAACAAATCCACTTTGTCGAACGTAGCCCTCACGATGACCAACAATATCTTCTTCGGTATTCAACAAATAGGAACTACCAAGCGCAGGTCTCAAGTTCTTCTTCAAGGCGCAGGTCTTCAACACTCATCACACAACATTCTCTGAATGGTGAAAGGCATGTTCACTCAATGAAAGATGTATGGCACTTCACTCACAATGAATCAGAGCTCACTCTTCACTCAATGAAAGACACTCATTTCCTCAATGAAAGGCACTCATATACTCAATGAAAGACTCTCACTTACTCACTCAATCGAATGGTGCTCACTTCAGTGAACTCTTATTCTTCCTCTTGCTTCACTCTTTCGAACGCAGATGCAACAGCAAACGAAAATACTCTTCTCCTTCCATGGGAAATACGAAGGTGCTTCAACCAACAACACTTTATCAACCACAATGTTAGGTCAATATATATGAATGATTTGAATCTTTTTAACCATGGGAGTCGACCCTTACATTATAACTTTGATTTAATTATATCCCACTTTAGAGCCTTACTTTAATATTTAAATTTTTAATTTAAATATTAAAGTGTACATTATTAATTAATGTACATCATCATTCTAATTCTTCAAGCGCTATAGTATAGATCATGCTCACCATTTGAATTTCTCAAGCACAATGATATTGACCATGCTTACCATTTGAATTTCTCAAGCACACAAATATTGATATTGTGACCTTTATTCTTGAACATACTCTTGCTTTTGACATCAATGACAATTTCACAAATCCGTTCTTGAGCTCATCATCTTTGAAGAATATTTCTGCTTTGACTGCTTTGTTCCTTTGACATCAATGACAACTCACAATTTCCAATAGGCACCGAGAGGAAGTCACCAACAAAGTGTATGTTGATTGCGGTTGTATGGATATACTGGAGTGGGAGAAGGTGAAGAAAATGTTGAGTGTATTCTATACAAGGCGGTTTGATCCTCAGAGGGAGACCAAAATAGATAGTAATTTTGGCCTTGTGAATATGACCAAGCTAAAAGAATGAGATCTTGGAAGAACATGAGCGGGATCTCATGAAACATTTTGTTACCCGATGAGTATGATGCAAAGCATCCTACCAACCTACTACTACAAAATATGAATAATCACGAATAGGAAAGGTCAATTGCCTGGCCGTTACGTAACTGCTCTAGGAAATTATAAATTTATACTTTATATTAGGAAGGAGGACGGGTTGGAAGAGAGAGAGAAGAGTTTGAAATTTAAACCTTGTATTCTCCATAAATAAATAAAGGATATTATTTTTCTAAATCATATTGAGTCTTTCTTATTGTTGAATGCGTGATGTTCTATTCCCTGGATTGTACATGTGTTGCTTCTTGTATGTGCATGATCTTGGAAAATTTAGAAACTCTGTACTTGAGTGGAGGAAGAACGAGTCATGGACACCATTCAAGTGAAGGAAAGGTGAGTAGTTATCTTGAAGGAAATACAAATTCAAATAGAAGAGGGAAGTGATTGTAAAGATGTTCATGTGCAAGGGGCTACCACCCAATACATAGAACTAAGAACATGGATTTGGATGGAGGAATGATGAAATTGATTGTTCATCATCATCTTGTAATGCAATAGATAATTTCTTTGTTATTGCTACAATTCAGGAGTATGGTACGATTACACTCATCCTACAAGGGACTCATTGTACAAGGGAATTGGGGTTATTTGGATAACTTGTACAAATTGAAATATTAAGGAGAAAGTGAAGTTAACCAAATGATAGAGCATAGAGGAGGGTAAAGAGTAATTGGAGTGTAGAAGAACTTACTATACGAAAAGAAAATCAAGCAATTAGGGTTGGAGTGATCACAAGGCAAAACTGTAGCATTATGCTCATACAAGTGTACGACTAGGAGACAAATTGCAAACTAAATCATGCAGTTATGCAGTTGTAAATTTTTTGAAGCAGTATTGAAGGGATGGCAAGAAGATAAGATTACCTTTGCATGGTGTGGAGGAATAAATTGAAAGCAGTGGTTTGGGTGTAGCAAACCTATCGTACAAAGGGTGAAGTGGTAAAGTTAGGGTTAGGGTTGAAATCGTATAGTTGCATGATAAACTATAACAAGTATGGAGTTAGTGTACAAGTGAATAATTTAAATCATACAATGACTTGCAGTATTGTATGATTTACTTGGATTGTACGATTTCCAGGATGTACGATTTACTCAGTGTTGAATAATTATCATTCAGATTGAACAGTTGCAAGGGTGTATGATTTACTCAATGATGAATGATTTTTGTTTTGATTGATCAATTGCAATTTGCATTGTGTGATTACCAGGTTGTACGATTGTATTTCAGAGTGTATGATTGCCCCTAGTTGTACGATTTGTTGATAGAGTGTACGATTTATTGGGTTGTATAAATTTACCACTGGATTGTGCAACTTATCATTGGTTGTATGAATTATTGTTGAGTCACTAATTTCCACTAGAAGTTTTTGGGTGTGTTACTGCATCATAGTTGGTTACAAGCACACTATTTTAAATTTAATCAACATGAAAAATACATTTATGCAAAACATTCACTATGCATGAAATTTAGATGATAGGTGAAAAGTCATTACATTATTATTAAGATGGAAAGCACTTAGTATTTGGATATTTTTAAATCACCTTTTAAAGCCCATATATAATCAACCCTGGAGTGAATTATTTTTTATAACATGACCTTATAATTATTTCCTTAATATTTTACTCTCTTTTTTTTTTACATGGTGGAATTGGTAGCCGCCACAAATTCGGGTAGGTTGTCCAGCTTTTTATGGCCACCATAGTATTCTATGTTGTCCGTCCTGGAAGTTGCCACATAGATCTTCGTTTAATCCTCCCTTATAACCACCATGACATGATCATTTTAAATATTTTACACCGTTGAAAGCACCAGGAAAGGGTCAAGCATTCAGTCCGGTGAGGTCCGATATTTGCACCATTAACTTGATAACAAGTTTAAATAATATATTTTTTATATTTACCATATAACCAAGGATGTGGTGGTGCAAATAAAAACTTCTTAAACAATATTATGGTGTTATATGAGTTATGCTTCAAAATTATACAATAAAAAAACACAATAAAATATTTCTCATAAAAATAAAACTATATTTATATAAAATATATATACAAATATAGTACATAATACAAGTCCCAAATAACCATGTGGATGATAGTATAAATTCTTAGTATGTTAATGAATAACACAATAGGATAAAAAATATAATATTTCAAAGCATTGAAAATATTAGAACAAAAGCTTAGATATTACAAGGATAACCTAAGACTATAAGATGAGAAAGATAGTAAGAGGAATTAGTAGATCCTAAAAGCAGGATAAGGAAATTGGATCAATATTATGAAATATGAGAATAAAAGAAGAAGTAGAAGAAGAAAAAGTAACCTAAGGCAATAACAATAAATAACATAAATAGTTGTTATAAAATTTTCTATTCTACTTCCTTTATAATTGGTGCTAATTTTTGAAATACCAAGTGGCAATAAGGAATGAGTGTAGATAAGTCTCTAAAGCGCAGTGTTAGGATGATATCCTCTATGCATTTTGGATTTTGATAATGTCAATGCATTGGAACCACATGTGTATTTTTGTGTGCATTGGTTCCATCAATATTTATGCTAAGGAAAGGTTGGTGTCGTAATGTTTATTATGCCACAAGGTAGGTTGATGTTAGGAGGAAGTCTGATGCCACATGAAAGTATGTTTACAAGTTTAATGAGAAGTTCAAAGGGTCACTAAGGCTTATGAGCAACAAATTTTATGATATTATCATCCTTGGAGACTTGAGAAATCCTTGCTTTTGTAGATCATTCATCCCCTTTTAAAAATGATGGTCCCTATCACATTTGCCTACACTATTGAAAATAATGCCTGAGTTGGTCAAGTGTGTACCACTTAGCTTGAACTAAGAACTAATATTGGTTAACAAACATGAATATGTTGTGTGCTTCATAGTAAGTATTTTTACTACTAACATTAATTATTTTATATACAATTATAGGTTTAGATTATTCCAGATTTATATATATAATTTTATACTACTATCTACTCTAGTAGAGGAGGATGATATAAATTGATAATTTCTACATGAAACTCTAGATTCATTAAAAAGTAAAGTTGTAAATCAATAATAAATAATTTCTCATATATCATGTCTTAAATGGTGCATGTACTATAGAATAGTAATTTTATATTTCAATTTAGGATGAAAAAATATTATTTATTCAAGAGGGACAAAGCTTTATGTGTAATCTAAAATTGATGTTATGTTCTTTTCTAATCATGACATTCATTATACTTACTTGTGCTTTAAGATTCCCTATACTTAAGTATGTACATGATACACTCACATGAGAAATTCATTAGCTCTATATACTTTATTTACCCATGTTGGCATCATGGCATTAGTTGGCATATGGGAAGCAATACCCATGAGAGTTCTAGGATGAAATATAAAACATGTTTGGAACATGGTGTGACTTATTTATGAGTGCAAGGATCTATTGTAGGAATATTGGATATTGTTAGTCTCACAATGACACTGAGAGGGGGGGTGAATTAGTGTAGCTCTTTAAAACTTAAATATTTAACTCTTAAAGCCGAAATAATGAGAAATTAAAACCAAATAAAGCAAATATAACAAGAGAGCATCACACAACACAAGATGTACCGAGGTTCACCGATTTGGCTACTCATAAAAAATTACTGTTTGGACTCCCATCCAAATCCAGCCTTTGCAAAGCAACAAATTTACAATCAATTTACCAACACCCACTAGAAGGAGCACCAACCCTTGATTTATCTACACCAACAGAAAGGAGCACCAACCCCTGATTTATCTGCACCAATAGAAAGGAGCACCAATCCTTGATTTATCTGCATCAATAGAAAGGAGCACCAACCCCTAATTTATCTGCACCAACAGAAAGGAGCACCAACCCCTGATTTACCAGCACCAACTGGAAGGAGCACCAACCCCTGATTTATCTACACCAACAAAAAGGAGCACCAACCCCTGATTTACCAGCACCAACTGGAAGGAGCACCAACCCCTGATTTATCTGCACCAATAGAAAGGAGCACCAACCCCTGATTTACCAGCACCAACTGGAAGGAGCACCAACCCCTGATGCCAAGCACCAACTTGGACTTCAATTCTGAAACTAGAATATTGAAATATAAATACCTTCACTTTTACAAGATCCTGACTGGTCTATTGCTTGCTCAACATCGCCCACAATTTACACAACACACATCCTTCTTGCTCGCCTCTCAATCGCCTCTCACTCTCCTCTCACGCTCCTCTCATGCACTTCTCACTCTCCTCTCGTGCTCCTCTTGCGCACTTCATCGAATAAATTCCACCCACCAAATTCTCTGAGCAACACTCCTTTTATAACCATCCTTTCTCTTTGTAACTCTAGTTGTAACTCCTTTCATATTCTCATGCGCCACTTGTCAATTGTAACGCCTTATTTATGTAACTCCTTTTGTATATATAGAGTGGGCATTTCGTCAAACACATTACATGCAAATAATTGACACCATATTCTCCTACCATGATTGTTCATCTTCTCGGTCATGACTGTTCATCTTCTCCTTGCATGATTGTTCATTTTATCTTTGCATGTCTGTTCTTTTTCTCTTTTAATGACTGTTCATTTTCTCCTTCCATGACTGTTCGTTTTCTCCACATGGGCATGTGTCCGTTTCTTTCCATAACTGTTCATTTTCTCCACATGGGCATGCGTCCGCTTCTTTCCACATGTAACGACCATCTTAAATGATTTCAAATCATTAAATATTCCTTATGGGTCCATGTCACTATGCAGTCTTCAATTTCACCATCCTGGTGTTCATCACTAATATCAGACGCACTGTCAACTACTCTGTTCTTTTGGCGAAACTGCAACATGTCGTGATATTGTGACACTTTTGCTTCTTTGCCTTCCTAGACTTTTTGAGTCACAAAAATATGACATGTCACGATATCGTGACACTTTTGTTTCTCTTCCTGCCTACCCTTTTTTGAGTCGCAAAAATGCAACATGTCGCGATATCACAACACTTTTGTTACTCTGCCTGCCTGCCCTTCTTGAGTCGCGAAAATGCGACATGTCGCGATATCGCGACACTTTTGTTACTCTGCCTGCCTGCCCTTCTTGAGTCACGAAAATGTGACATGTCGTGATATCGTGACACTTTTTCTTTCTCTGCCTGCCTGTCCTTTTTGAGTCACGAAAATACGACATGTCGCAATATCGTGAAACCTTTTCTTTCTCTCTCTTTCTCCTTGCTTTGGCCCGCGAAAATACATGTCGCGATATCGGGAAATTTTTTTTGTCTCTGTCTTTCTCCTTGCTTTGGCCCGTGAAAATACAACATGTCGCGATATCGCGACACTTTTTCTCCTTGCTCTTTCTCTTTGCTTTGGCCCGTGAAAATACAACATGTCGCGATATCGCGACACTTTTTCTCCTTGCATTTTCTATTTGCTTTGGACCGCAAAAATGCAACATGTCGTGATATCGTGACACTTTTTCTCCTTGCATTTTCTCTTTCTTTTGGCCACGAAAATGCAACATGTTGCGATATCGCGACACTTTTTCTCCTTGCATTTTCTCTTCTCTTTTGGCCACGAAAATGCAACATGTCGCGATATCACGACACTTTTTCCTCTTTGCATTTTCTCTTTCTTTTTGCCACAAAAATGCAACATGTCGCGATATCGCGACACTTTTTCTCTTTGCATTTTCTCTTCTCTTTTGGCCGCGAAAATGCAACATGTCATGATATCGCAACACTTTTTCCTCTTTGCTTTTTCGCTTCTCTTTTGGATATGGGGCACTTCGACCTTCTTGGACAACCTGTAACAACTTCACCCATACATCAAAAACATCCTCATAAACATTTAACATCATTGTACATACTCTGAATAACCTCTAAACTCTTGTCCACTATATCAATCGATCTATCTAACTGTGTTGACAACAATGACAATACTGTCGTTGCACCTTGCTCAACAATCTCCCCCTTTGGAATTGTTGGCAACACACGTGCAATTTCCTGTAACTCTTCTCCCCATTTGACAACAATATCAAAGGGCTGCTGCAGACTCCCCTTGAGTCCATGCACAACATTCTCAGGTAAAAATTATTATACTTAGCAAAGATCACAAATATGAGCAAAAAGATAAACAAATACATAAATGCTCCCCCTGAGAATGTGGTCCCAATAGCTAGTCAATTCTTGGGAAACGTGACCACTCCCAATTTATTACGAAGGTACTCAAGGACTTCGTTGGGCAACGGTTTTGTGAAGATATCCACTACTTGCTCTATTGTTGGAACAAAAGCAAACTTAACCTCACCTTTCGCAACTTTCTCCTGCATACAACATGTTGTCGCTGCAATATATTCAGCCTCTACTATGGATAAGGAGACTGATTCTTGTTTCTTACTGTGTCATGTGACCAACCTATCTCCAAGATAGAATGCACCTCCACTGGTACTCTTTCTGTCATAAAGTCTTCTTGGATAAGCACTCTAATCTCTGCTCATCATATTATAATTCTTGTTGTACCTTGCTTTTACTTATTTAGTATAGTTTGATCAACACGTAACTCTCAATTGCGCAAAAGTTACTCCCAAATCAAAAGTGATCGACTCTCCAGGCAGCCTGCGCATAATTTCTTTAGCCTTTTGACTACCACCTCCTCCATGACTGATGACTTTGCCTCGCATCCATTGTGCAGCTCAATGTATTTGGTTTCTAATGGCTGCCATGAATGTTTTCATCACTTGCATAGGTATTGACAGTGGACCGTTACATCTAGCATTGGAGCCTCAATCTACGTACAATCATCAACACTCGATATTCTGCTTCTTGCTAGGGCATATGTTAGGGCTACTCAATGTCTTAGGCGAACCTTCTTCACATGATTCCAGGGAGAATTTCTCCTCGCTGCGATCAAGGGATTCCTCAGGCAATATCTCACATTTCTCAAATAATGTAAGACTTTCTTAGGTGCATAGGCATCTTGTCCTCCTTGGCGCTTCACCACCTGGGCGCTATTATCTCAACGTCTCTGCCTTGCATGTGCCACTTGGTACTCTTGACCAACTGGATTCTACTGCCACTATTTTCTTTGACTCTAGCATCTCTTTGATAATGGCTACTTCTTTAGAGAAAATTAATGCTCTCTTATTACCTCCATAAACAACTACATGAACTGAAACACACTTTGACAACTATACGACAACTCCCCCTCACTACTTGCCTTTCATCCTCAGATAACCAAACAACATAGGAGCATTAAAATAAAACTTTAAGATTGCTCCCCCTGAGGATGTGCTACTTGGAGCTACTTAGTGCAATAGAGGAGTAGTCTCCTTCAGTCCAAGGAGACACGATTTCCTCTCTTCTTTCTTTCTCCAACCTTTCTTGAACTTGGGCTTGAGTTTTTCAACTGCATCCCTATTTTGAACCTTTTCATGAACTTGAACATTTCTCTTGGGTGGTTTTCTCTTGTGCATCCTTGATGGATGATTATTTTCCTTTCTTTTATGCACATGATTTCTTCCCTGTCTGTGTTGCATTCTTTGTGTCTGATGAAATCTATTGTCTTGTCTTAGATTAGATACAAAATTTCTTGTACAAAACCTTGCTATGTGCCCATGACCATTACATTTAAAACATTGCACATGGTGTTCAACCAGAATAACAGATGTATTTCTACCAGCATAACTCTTTGATCTATTATTCAATCCATAATAAATTGCCTTGTGACCATAATGGTTGCATATAAAACAATAACTATTAAAAGCATTATTATGAATAAAATGAGAGTGATAGAACCTCTTTTGTTGTGGTTGCTTTGCTGTAGATCTCCTTTGAGATTTTCTTCCTTTTGAAGATTCAGCTTCAATATTTTATTGCTTTGATCCTTCAGCAGTGGACTTCTTTTCTATAGATTTAGAAGATGAAGGTTGTTCAGCTTCACATCCAAGACCAAGCTTACACATGGGGCTTCTTTGTTGCCTTATCATTTTATCTAGCAACTCTATGCTCTTCTCAAATTTGAGATTTGTATTGGCATCTTCTAGTTGTTTCCTCAATAAAGTAATCTCCTCTTCTTGTTTGCAGCAAACAATCTCTTTATCATTGATTTGTGACCTAAGAGTTTCTTCAATCCTTTTGGACTCTTCTACTTGCAGCTTTAGATCACTAAAAACTTTGTTAGATTCCTCTTCACGTTTGCTACATACATCAAATTTATCATCCAGGTGTGACTTCAAGGCTTCTTCTATTTTCTTGGCTTTATGAATTTGTAAGAAGAGATATTCGATCTTATCCCCATATTCTTCCAACTTCTTGGACAGTCTTCTATTCTTTTTCCTTTCTATATTCAACTCTTCAAGTGCAGCGATCAACTCACCTTCTAGATCTACTTCAAGCTCAAGGTTTTCATCACATACTTTAGAATTCACTCCTATCTTTTCTAGTTCAATTTTCTCTTTCACAAAAACTGAAACTGACTGAGATGCCTTATTGGAGGAAGATCTATTCTTCTTACCCATTGCGTACTAATCCAAGATCAACCCTAGCTGATTTATACTGACAAGAAAAACTGACTCTGATACCAATTGTTAGTCTCACAATGACACTAAGAGGGGGGTGAATTAGTGTAGCTCTTTAAAACTTAAATATTTAACTCTGATGCAGGATCATCCAGTGGTAGCAGCACAATCTTGCAACAAAAGAAATAAAGAGTGAATAAAAACACAAAATAGTCTAAGTGTTGTAATGTGTCACGATATCACGACATAAAAGTTGTCGCGATATCGCGACAACTCAGAATAACGACGAGCACAAATCGCAAGTGTCGCGATATCGCGACATAAAAGTTGTCGCGATATCGTGACAACTCAGAACCAACGGCGGGCGCAAATCGCAAGTGTCGCGATATCACGACATAAAAGTTGTCGCGATATCGCGACAACTCAGAACCAATGGTGGGCGCAAATCGCAAGTGTCACGATATCGCGACACAAAATTTGTCACGATATCGCGACAACTCAGAAACAACGATGGGCGCAAATGGCAAGTGTCGCGATATCACGACATAAAAGTTGTCGTGATATCGCGACAACTCAGAACAAAGGCAAGAGCTAAATGCAGATGTCGCGATATCGCGACAACTCAGAACAAAGGCAAGAGCTAAATGTAGATGTCACGATATCACAACATAAAAGATGTCGCGATATCGTGACGAACTTTGGCAAACGCAAGGGAGAGCAAACGAAAGTGTCGCGATATCACGACACCTAGAAAAAGAAGAACAGAAGGCATAAAATATGTTGCGATATCGTGACTTGCTACTTTTCATGGCCAGTTACATAACGACATTTGATAGTTCCAGAAGTCGTTAAGGCAGTTCCAGGGAACCGTTGCAGCGGTTACAGGGATAGTTGCGAATGACAGTTGCAGCAAGAACCTGTGATTATAAAAAGAGATGAGTTCGAAAGATTGCGTAGGCTAGAGAGACGAAGACTATGGCTTCTTTTGGCATTTTTCTGTACTGTGTAATCTTCCATGGTTCGAGATTGTAATCTTTCCATGCTTCGAATAAAAATTGAGTCTTTTTCTCTGTTATTAAAATTTGGCTCCCCATCAAGTGGTATCAGAGCAGTAAGATTCTGAGTGTGTAAGTAGAGCGTCGAATGTGAGGTAGCTTGCACCAGGATCTGGGGTTAAGGGTTCTGAGAAATAGAGTAGAAGAATTCCACCACAAAGAAATCGTGGTGCTAAAAGGAACGTAGTTCCTGAAGGAGACTTTCGAGCATTGCAGAGGCAAGTGCAGGCCTCTGAGGAAGAATTGCGTAGAGGAGTAGAGCCAAGAGGAGAAGACCAGAGCGATGATGAAGCTTGCGGAGTTGATGATCCATCTGAAGAAGAAGAAGAAGCGATGAGTTCTGCAGAAGCTCGAATGATTAAAGCCATTTCTCAAATTGGGAAAAGGCCGAAGATTGACGTATCCACATATTCTAGAAATTTAAATCCAGAAGAATTGATTGACTGGATTAACGACATGGAGGAATATTTTGAATATGAGGAGGTTGAAGATCCAAATCGAATAAAATTTGCAAGAACAAAGTTGAAAGGCCATGTTGGCATTTGGTGGAAAGGAGTGCAGCTGGAAAGAAATCGTAGAGGAAAAGAAAATATCACCAGGTGGGATCGAATGGTTGAAAAACTGAAATGACAGTTTATTCCAGCAGATTACGAATTAGATCTACTGAGAAAAATGCAGAGTTTGCGACAGTCCAGCAAGTCTGTTAAAGAATATACAGAGGAATTTTTTAAAATTTCCATCAGAACCGGCCATACGGAAGCAAATAAAGAGAGAGTAGCCCGTTACATTAATGGGTTAAGAACTAGTGTGCAAGAAGAATTGAGTTTGGTTCGAATGAGCACCATTGAAGATGCTTACCAGTTTGCTCTGAAAGTGGAAGAGAAACTGAACCGTAGATTTGATAGTAAACAGAGAGGAAGAGGTCGAGGTGGAAGAACTGGTGGAAGAACCAATGGAGGTAAATATGATGACCAAAAGCGATTGGTGAAACAAGCAATCACCAGGAACAGAAGGAGGAGAATGCTTACCGACCCCGTAATCAGAACAATGATTATCAAAGGGGACGAGGTAGAGGTGGACGCGGATATGGAAGAGGCAGATTTCGTGGAACCTATTTCAATTGCAGAGAAGAGGGGCATCGATCATATGAGTGTCCCAAACACCAAGAAACACCGAACAGAAGGCCTGAAGGTAATGCCAGAGTTGCGGTTGTTGAGGATGGTGTTGAATCTGAGCACTCTAAAGAAGTAGAGCGAGGAGAAGTGATGATCACAAGGAGAACCTTGTTGAACGAAGAGAGGGAACCAGACCAACGAAAAAGCCTATTCCGCACGAGGTGCAAATGTTCAGGTAAAATCTGTAATATTATTATTGATAATGGTAGTACAAATAATTTGGTTTCTGAGGAAATGGTAGCTAAGTTAAAGCTAGAAAGAAGACAGCACCCGCATCCATACCGGATTGCGTGGTTGTAGAAGGACCATAGAGCATTGGTCAGTGAACAATGCTTGGTCAAGTTTCAAATTGGAAGATACCAGGATGAGGTCCTGTGTGATATTTTGCCGATGGATGCTTGCCATTTGTTGCTGGGAAGACCATGGCAATTTGACAGACGTGCGGCGCATGATGGGCATGCAAATACCTATTCCCTGACAAAAGATGGAGTACGCCACAAACTGAAGCCATTGAAGGAGGTTGAGGAAAAGGTATGCAATAATGCTAGAATTTGTTTAGTAGATGGCAAAAAAATTTTGGATGGTCTAAAGAGGGATTCAATGTGTTATGCATTAATTCCCATTGTAAAGAGATAAGATACTACTGACATTCCAGAGAAGTTGAACATCTATTAGCAGAATTTCTTGATATTATATCAGACAATGTGCCCGAGGGTTTGCCGCCAATGAGGAAGATTAGTCATCAGATTGACTTAATGCCGGGATCTAGCTTACCCAATAAGGCCGCCCATAGAATGTCTCCTATAGAAAATGAAGAGTTGAACCGCCAGGTTCATGAATTGTTGAGGAAGGGTTTGATTCGAGCAAGTTTGAGCCCTTGTGCAGTGTCAGCAGTACTTGCACCAAAGAAGAATGGTGAATGGTGAATGTGCACTGATTCTCGAGCCATTAATAAAATTACCATTAAATATCACTTTCCATTACCCAGAATGGATGATATAATGGATTGTTTGAGTGGAGCTAAATACTTCACTAAGATTGATTTAAAGAGCGGATATCACCAGATACGTGTTAGAGAGGGTGACGAATGGAAGATAGCCTTTAAAACCAAAGAGGGTTTGTATGAGTGGTTAGTTATGCCATTTGGATTGACTAATGCACCCAGTACATTTATGAGGTTGATGAATGAGGTATTGCGTGACTTCCTAGAAAAGTTCGTGATAGTTTATCTAGATGATATTTTAATTTTTAGTAAAACATTGGACGAGCATTTGATGCATGTTCGGACAGTTTTTGAAAAATCGTGAGAGGAGCAGTTATTGATTAATATACAGAAGTGCAGTTTTGTACAGAAAGAGTTGATATACCTGGGATTTGTCATCTCAGAGGAGGGTCTGAAAATGGATCCTGAAAAAGTGAAGGCTATCATTGAATGGCCTGCCCCAAGGAATGTAACAGAGGTAAGATCATTTCATGGTCTTGCAAGTTTCTATAGAAAGTTTATTAGAGACTTTAGCAGTATTTGTGCACCCCTAATAGAAACTATGAGAGGGGATAAGAGAGAATTTAAGTGGACTGCCAAGGCAGGTACCGATATAGACATATTGAAGAAGAAAGTGATAGAATAGCCCATTCCGGCACTTTCAGATTTTAATAAAGTGTTTCGAGGTTGACTGTGATGCCGGTGGCAATGCCATTGGAGTCTGTATTGAGCCAAGAAGGTAAACCTGTTGCATACTTTAGTGAAAAGTTAAATGATGCTAGAAAGAAATACTCTGTTTATGATCAAGAATTCTATGCTATCATTCAGGCTCTTAAGAAATGGAGACATTATTTGCTAACCAAAGAGTTTGTTTTATATACTGACCATCAAGCTTTGCAGTATATAAATAGTCAAGGTAAACTTAACCAGCGGCATTTGAAGTGGGTTGAATTCCTGCAGAGTTATACCTTTGTCCTGAAGCATAGAAGTGGTAAATCTAATAGAGTTGCAGATGCCTTGAGTAGAAGGCATAATTTGTTGATAGAAATGAGAGTGCAAGTTGTTGGGTTTGATGAACTCAAGAGTTTATACCCAGCGGATCCATATTTTGTAGAGGCATGGACGGCATGTTTGTCTCCTACTACTGTGGATCGCACTAAGTGGTTGGATTTTATGATCCAAGATGGGATGTTATTTCGAAAGAACCAGTTGTGCATTCCACAAAGTTCCATGAGGGAAAATTTGATCAAAGAGAAACATAGCAGAGGACTAGCAGGGCATTTTGGTCGAGATAAGACCATTGCTCTCGTTAGTGAGAATTACCATTGGCCGCGAGTTGCAGTCGGATGTGACCAAATTTGTGCAGGGTTGCAGAGTGTGCCAGATGGCAAAAGGAGTCAGCCAGAATACAGGAATGTACCAGCCATTGCCTGTACCAGAGAGACCATGGGAGGACATCAGTATGGATTTTGTTCTTGGTCTGCCAAGGACACAACGTGGAAATGATGCCATTTTTGTTGTTGTTGATAGGTTTTCGAAGATGGCCCATTTTATTCCATGTCAGAAGACAAGTGATGCTGTTCATATTGTAGGCTTGTTTTTCAGGGAGGTTGTGCGCCTTCATGGTCTACCCCAAAGCATTGTCTCGGATAGAGATACCAAATTTGTGGGTTATTTCTGGAGAACCCTGTGGAAGAAGCTGAAAATAGAATTGAAATTCAGTTCTGCGTACCACCCACAGACTGATGGACAGACCGAAGTAGTCAACATAAGTTTGGGTAATCTTCTATGATGTCTGGTAGGAGATAAACCCAAGGGATGGGATCTGATTTTATCGCAGGCAGAGTTTGCTTACAATAATTCTGTCAATCGTAGTACTGGTAAATCCCCATTCCAGATAGTGCATGGGAATAGTCTGAGAAATGCTTCTGAGTTGAGGCCGATAGATAAGGGAGAAAAGCGTAGTGCTGAAGCTGAAGACTTTGCAGCACACATGAAGAATTTACATGAAGAGGTCCAGCGGCATATCAATAAAATGAATGCTACGTACAAAGCTAGAGCAGATCAGAAGCGATGTTTCAAGGAATTCCAAGTAGGAGATGAAGTCATGGTTCATTTGTGCAAGGAACGGTTTCCTAGAAAAACCTACAACAAACTGAAGATGAAAAGGTTTGGACCATGCAGAATCATAGGTAAACAAGATTCAGGCAATGCCTATGAAGTAGATCTACCAAGTGAGCTGAATATTTCCCCTATTTTCAATATTTTAGACTTGGTCGAATATCATGAAGGAAGTTGCAGCGAGCCACCCAGTCCGGATATGTGGAGAATTCCAGAATTCACTCCAGCCAAAGAAGAAATTGAAGACATACTCGACACTCGCAAAGGCAGAAGTACCCGAAACAGGCAATATTCGGAGTATTTGGTCAAGTGGCAGGGCCGCCCTGTCGAAGATGCAACATGGTTGTCCAAATCGGAGGTTGATCATCTGGGTTTTCCTCTGACCATCCAGAAGTGAGGATCACTTCTAAATCTACCCCGGGTGTCTGATGTAGGAGCATCCAGTGGTAGCAGCACAATCTTGCAACAAAAGAAATAAAGAGTGAATAAAAACACAAAATAGTCTAAGTGTTGTAATGTGTCGCGATATCACGACATAAAAGTTGTCGCGATATCGTGACAACTCAGAATAACGACGGGCACAAATCGCAAGTGTCGCGATATCGTGACATAAAAGTTGTCGTGATATCGCGACAACTCAGAACCAACGGCGGGCGCAAATCGCAAGTGTCGCGATATCGCGACATAAAAGTTGTCGCGATATCGCGACAACTCAGAACCAACGATGGGCGCAAATCGCAAGTGTCACGATATCGCGACACAAAAGTTGTCGCGATATCGTGACAACTCAGAAACAACGGCGGGCGCAAATGGCAAGTGTCATGATATCGCGACATAAAAGTTGTCACGATATCATGACAACTCAGAACAAAGGCAAGAGCTAAATGCAGATGTCGCGATATCGCGACGAACTTTGAACGCAAGGGAGAGCAAACGAAAGTGTCGCGATATCGCGACACCTGGACAAAGAAGAACAGAAGGCATAAAAGATGTCGCGATATCGTGACACATTGGCAAAAGTAAGCAGAAGGCAGAAAAGTGTCGCGATATCGCGACATGTCACGTTTTCGCGACCCGGCTAGGAAAGAGAAGGCAGGTTAGAAAGATGTCACGATATCGTGACTTGCTACTTTTCACGGCCAGTTACATAATGACATTTGACAGTTCCAAAAGTCGTTAAGGCAGTTCTAGGGAACCATTGCAGCGGTTACAGGGACAGTTGTGAACAACGATTGCAGCAAGAACCTGTGATTATAAAAAGAGATGAGTTCGAAAGATTGCGCAGGCTGGAGAGACGAAGACTACGACTTCTTTTGGCATTTTTTTTGTATTGTGTAAATCTTCCATGGTTCTGAATTGTAATCTTTCCATGCTTCTGAATAAAAATTGAGTCTTTTTCTGTGCATTAAAATTTGGCTCCCCATCAAACTCTTAAAGCCAAAACAATGAGAAATTAAAACCAAATAAAGCAAATATAACAAGAGAGCATCACACAACACAAGATGTATCAAGGTTCACCGATTTGGCTACTCCTCAAAAATGATTGTTTGGACTCCCATCCAAATCTAGCCTTAGCAAAGCAACAAATTTACAATCAATTTACCAGCACCCACTGGAAGGATCACCAAACCCTGATTTATCTGCATAAAAAAAAAGGAGCACCAACCCCTGATTTATCTGCACCAACAGAAAGGAGCACCAACCCTTGATTTATCTGCACTAACAAAAAGGAGCACCAACCCCTAATTTATCTACACCAATAGAAAGGAGCACCAACCCTTGATTTACCAGCACCAACTAGAAGGAGCACCAACCTCTGATTTATCTGCACCAACAGAAAGGAGCACCAACCCCCTGATTTACCAGCACCAACTGGAAGGAGCACCAACCCCTGATTTATTTGCACCAACAGAAAGGAGCACCAACCCCTGATTTACTAGCACCAACTGGAAGGAGAACCAACCCTTGATGCCAAGCACCAACTTGGACTTCAATTCTGAAACTAGAAGATTGACATATAAATGCCTTCACTTTTACAAGACCCTGACTGGTCTATTGCTTGCTCAACATCGCCCATAATTTACACAACACACATCCTTCTCGCTCACCTCTCACTCGCCTCTCACTATCCTCTCGCGCTCCTCTTGCGCACTTCTCACTCTCCTCTTGCACTCCTCTTGCACACTTCACCGAATAAATTCCACCCACCAAATTCTCTGAGCAACACTCCTTTTATAACCATCCTTTCTCTTTGTAACTCCAGTTGTAACTCCTTTCATATTCTCATGCACCACTTGTCAATTGTAATGCCTTCTTTATGTAACTCTTGTATATATAGAGTGGGCATTTCGTCAAACATGTTACATGCAAAGAATTGACACCATATTCTCCTACCATAACTGTTTGTATTCTCGGTCATGACTGTTCATCTTCTCCTTGCATGAATGTTTGTTTTATCTTTGCATGTCTGTTCTTTTTCTCTTTTAACGACTGTTTATTTTCTCCTTCCATGACTGTTCATTTTCTCCACATGGGCATGCGTCCATTTCTTTCCATAACTATTCATTTTCTCCACATGGGCATGCATCTGATTCTTTCCATGTGTAACGACCATCTTAAATTATTTCAAATCATTAAATATTCCTTATGGGTCCACGTCACTATGCAGTCTTCAGTTTCACCATCTTGGTGTTCATCACTAATATCAAATGCACTGTCAACTACTCTGTTCTTTTTGCGAAACTGCAACATATCGCGATATCATGACACTTTTGCTTCTCTACCTTCCTGGCCTTTTTGAGTCATAAAAATGTGACATGTCGCGATATCGCGACACTTTTGTTTCTCTGCCAGCCTGCCCTTTTTTGAGTCGTAAAAATGTGACATGTCGCAATATCACGACACTTTTGTTACTCTGCCTTCCTGCCCTTCTTGAGTCGCGAAAATGCGACATGTCGCAATATTGTGACACTTTTGTTACTCTGCCTACCTGCCCTTCTTGAGTCATGAAAATACGACATGTCGCGATATCGCAACACTTTTTCTTTCTCTGCCTGCCTATCCTTTTTGAGTCGCGAAAATGCGACATGTCGCGATATCGCGACACTTTTTCTTTCTCTCTCTTTCTCCTTGCTTTGGCCCGTGAAAATACATGTCGTGATATCACGACACTTTTTCTTTCTCTCTCTTTCTCCTTGCTTTGGCCCGCGAAAATACAACATGTCGCGATATCACGACACTTTTTCTCCTTGCTCTTTCTCTTTGCTTTGGCCCGCGAAAATACATGTCACGATATCGTGACACTTTTTCTCCTTGCATTTTCTCTTTTCTTTGGACCGCAAAAATGCAACATGTCGCGATATCACGACACTTTTTCTCCTTGCATTTTCTCTTTCTTTTGGCCACGAAAATGCAACATGTCGCGATATCGCGACACTTTTTTTCCTTGCATTTTCTCTTCTCTTTTGGCCGCGAAAATGCAACATGTGATATCGCGACACTTTTTCCTCTTTGCATTTTCTCTTTCTTTTGGCCATGAAAATGCCACATGTCACGATATCACGACACTTTTTCTCCTTGCATTTTCTCTTCTCATTTTGCCGTGAAAATGCAACATGTCGCGATATCGCGACACTTTTTCCTCTTTGATTTTTCGCTTATCTTTTGGATATGGGGCACTTTGGCCTTCTTAGACAACCTGTAACAACTTCACCCATACATCAAAAAAATCCTCATAAGCATTTAAAATCACTGTACATACTCTGAATAACCTCTAAACTTCTGTCCACTGTATCAACTGATCTATCTGATTGTGTTGACAACAATGACAATACTATCGCTGCACCTTGCTCAAAAGATATATGAAAGACTCTCACCCCATATCCAAGAGAGTTGATGGTTGTACATCTAAATAAGATGCACCAATAGTATATTGACTATCACATTCTATCTATCAGTCTATAAATGACAAGAAATGAAATGATAGAGCTTGATGTCTAGTTTGTTTTAGAGACAGTGCCACAAGTTTCTAATGAACCATGAGTTTGAATCTAGGATAATGGATATTAAGATACCAAAATGGACCTATCAAATACTATTAGCTCAACTAGTTATATTCCTCAACTTTCAAGAAGGAGACATAGGTTGTAATTTTTTCCAAGCTATTTTAATACCACTATGTGATCATAATGTAATATGGATGGGGCCTATTTCAATCCCATATAATTACTTTTAAAAAGTTATAAAAATGGATCCAAACATGTTAAATGAATAGTCAGGTGGTCTTAGTTGCATTAATGCTCTTCTTCCATTGAACCATAATTGTAATTTTAGTGAAAATATTCATAACCATAAAATGCAATTATGTTAATGGTTGGTGCTTTGAAACCCTAATAGATAATAAATACTAATTAATTTACAAGGCTTTGAAGATAATGGAAATTATATAAATACAGCCTCCTATAAACTAAATTTTTAATGTTATATGATACATAAGAGCTAATGTAGATCTCCACTTCTTAGCACATATGGCCAATAAAAGTATCATTACAACACTAGAAGTGTATTGTTGATACTAAAGTAGCCAACTACCTTGGACAAGAGAGCTTTATAGATGAGTAGCTGGTATAATGTATTGGAAGGCATATAGATATTTCCAAGATAATTTAATAATTCATTAAAAATATAGTAATTTGGTGTTGACTTATTCTATATCAACTAGTGATGAATGCCAATATCACCAGCTACAACATCTGCTAATCATTATTTTTATCTCTAGAATCCAAGATTATCATTAGTTTCTATGCTAGTGGATGCCTTAGATAATTTTCTTTCTTATTGTAATTTCCCTTATAATGCTTTATTGTAAGGTGAATTTTTTGGAGGTAGGTCATCCACTTTATATCATATACATTATATTTTATAATCTATGTAAATAGAAATTGAAAAATTATGATCAAAATAGACAATAGTTTCTTAATACATTATGTATTGGAACTATTATCAAATAACTTGAACAATAACATAAAAATATTGGTATATTGGGTGATGTTGAGCTATTTTAAAAAAAATCTCTAAATGGTATACCATCAAATATCCATTCCATATTAGAATGACACCACGTGCATAATTTAGAACATCTTTCTCAAATTTAAATGATTCATGCCCATATTGTGAGTGTTAGTAGTAAACAAAGGCATTGCTTGATCTCATTAAATGCTTGTTGTTGTTGTGAAGCATAGTTAAACCCCACCTTCCTATGCATGACATAATTTTGAGGGCATAAAACATATAAAAATCCCAACATGGACCTATAGTGGAAGTTTACGAGACCCAAATCACTTTAGAATTTTATCAAGTTCTTTGTGGATTTTTACTCTTGGATGATGTGTATCTTATTTACACCTAAAATTTTACCATGGTGATTAATTATATAGCCAAGGTAAGATATATCTATTGGATTGAAGATGATGTTAGTGCATAGTGTCTAGAAATTTGCACACATGTTGTACATGCTCCTCCTAAATTTTATTGAAAAGGACAATGTCATCGATGTAGATGATGATAAAGGACCCTATAACTTATTGTAGAAAATAATTTATTAATCACATTAAAATTGTAGATATACTAGCTATGTTGAATGACATAACCAATCACTCTTATAGTTCCTCTCTAATTTTGAAGGTTATGTTCCATATATTGATTTGGTGTATAGGAACTTGATTATGACTTGATTTAAGGTCAATGTCCATGAAGTAGAATACCATTTGGAGTTGATATATTATATCATCAACAAGTGGTAGTCGACATGTATTCTTGTATATTTTTAGTAAAGACACATAGGTATTATTGTAGATGAGTAGTTGGTATAATGTATTGGAATGCATATAGATATTTCCAATACAATACAATAATTCATTAAAAATATAGTGATTTGATGTTGAAAAATTATATATCAACTAGTGATGAATACCAATGTCACCAGCTACAACATCTGCTAATCATTATTATTCTCTCTAGCATCCAATATTATCAATAGTGTCTATGCTAGTGGATGCCTTAGATAATTTTCTTTCTTATTGTAATTTCCCTTATAATGCTTGATTGTAAGATGGATTTGTTGTAGGTAAGTCATCCATTTTATATCATATACATTATCTTGTATAATCTATATATATAGAAATTGAAAAATTATGATAAAAATAGACTATAGTTTATTTATACATTATGTATTGGAACTATTATCAAATAACTTGAAAAATATCATAAAAATCTTGGTATATTGGGTGATGTTGAGCTATTTTAAAGAACTTATCTAAATGGTATACCATAAAATATCCATTCCATGTTAGAATGACACCAGGTGCATAATTTAGAACATCTATCTCAAATTTAAATGAATCATATTCGATATTATGAGTGTTACTAGTAAACAAAGGCATTGCTTGATCTCATAAAATGATTTTTGTTGTTGTGAAGCATAGTGAAACCCCACCTTCCTATGAATGACCTAGTTTTGAGTGCATAGAATATATAAAAATCCCAACATGGACCTATAGTGGAAGTTGGAGAGACCCAAATCACTTTAGAATTTTATCAAGTTCTTTGTGGGTTTTCACTCTTGGATGATGTGTATCTTATTTCGACCTACATTTTTACCATGGTGATTAATTATATAGCCAAGGTAACATATCTCTATTGGATTGAAGATGATGTTAGTGCATAGTGTCTAGAAATTTGCACACATGTTGTACATGCTTCTCCCAAATTATATCGAAAAGGACAATGTCATCGATGTAGATGATGATAAAGGACCCTATACATTATTGTAGAAAATAATTTGTTAATCACATTAACGTTGTAGATATACTAGCTATGTTGAATGCCATAACCAATCACTCTTATAGTTCCTCTCTAATTTTGAAGGTTATGTTCCATATATTGATTTGGAGTATAGGAACTTGATTATGATTTGATTTAAGTTCAGTGTTCATGAAGTAGCATGCCACTTGGAGTTGATCTATTAGGTCATCAACAAGTGTTAGTTGATACCTATTCTTCCTTGTATATTTTTATTAAATACACATATATATTATTATAGATGAGTAGCTGGTATAATGTATTGGAAGGCATATAGATATTTCCAAGTTAATACAATAAATCATTAAAAATATAGTGATTTGGTTTTGACTTATCCTATATCAACTAGTGATGAATGCCAATGTCATCCGCTACAACATCTGCTAATCATTATTTTTCTCTCTAGCATCCAATATTATTAGTAGTGTCTATGCTAGTGGATGCCTTAGATAATTTTCTTTCTTATTGTAATTACCCTTATAATGCTTGATTGCAAGGTGGATTTTTTGTAGGTAAGTCATCCACTTCATATCATATACATTATCTTGTATAATCTATGTATATAGAAATTGAAAAATTATGACCAAAACGGATAATAGTTTCCTTATACATTATGTATTGGTACTATTATCAAATAAATTGAATAATGACATAAAAATCCTGGTATATTGGGTGATGTTGAGCTATTTTAAAAACCTTCTCTAAATGGTATGCCATCAAATATCAATTCCATATTAGAATGACACTAGATGCATAATTTGGAACACCTATCTCAAATTTAAATGATTCATGTTCAATATTGTGAGTGTTAGTAGTAAACAAAGACATTGCTTGAGCTCTTTTCTAGGAGGGACGGGTTGGTAAATATTTATTGACAATCCTAGGCTTGTTAAAATTTTTAGTCTTCTTCCCTTGTTTGTTCGTGTTCTTTTCTAGGAGGGGCAAGTTTTTAAAATTTTGAATTTTATTTCTTTTTCTTATTTCTTAGAGGAGTGGGTTGTGCGGGTTTTCATTGTTGTCCGCCTCCTCTTGGATTTGTTGTTTCAGTCGGTACCATGGATGTGATTGTTGTACTTTTCTTGGATTGTGGTGTTGTCTGATTAACCCCATTGGGGTTGTTGGTTGTAAGTCTTCTTTTTTAATTAGTTTGTTTGGATGTTCTCAGTTTATTCTCCCTAGTGGAGTTGTAAAAGGTTGAGGGATTCCTTTCAAAACCCTCATTCTTTAATAGTATAAAAAAAATACATTGCTTGAGCTCATAAATATTTGTTTTTGTTGTGAAGCGTAGTGAAACCCCACCTTCCTATGCATGACCTAATTATGAGGGCATAAAATATATAAAAATCCGAACATGGACCTATAGTGGAAGTTGACGAGACCCAAACCACTTTAGAATTTTATCAAGTTCTTTGTGGATTTTCACTCTTAGATTATGTGTATCTTATTTAGACCTACATGTTTACCATGGTGATTAATTATATATCCAAGATAAGATATCTCTATTGGATTGAGGATAATGTTAGTGCATAGTATCTAAAACTTAGCACACATGTTGTAGATGCTCCTCCAAAATTTTATTGAAAAGGACAATGTCATCGATGTAGATAATGATAAAGGATCCTATAAATTATTGTAGAAAATAATTTTTTAATCACATTAATGTTGAAGATATACTAGCTATGTTGAATGACATAACCAAACACTCTTATAGTTCCTCTCTAATTTTGAAGGTTATGTTCCATATATTGATTTGGTGTATAGGAACTTGATTATGACTTAATATTTAGTCAATGTTCATGAAGCATCATGCCACTTGGAGTTGATCTATTAGGTCATCAAAAAGTGGTAGTCGATACCTATTCTTCCTTGTTTATTTTTATCAAAGACACTAAAATAAAATTTAAAAATACTAGATCTCATCCTTGTTTGCCACTAGGAAAATGAGACTACCATAGGGAGGTAAACTTGGTTGGATTTGACCCTAATCAATAGACTACAATATCTACCACCTAATTTTATTCTTATTCATAAGTTATTGATAGTATAGTGGATTAGGTAGAGTTGATTTAGGACCATGTCAATCAAATTATTCATAAATCCATATAGTGATACTCCTTGAGGATCCTTGAAGACATAAAAATATGGATAAATAAGGGAATCCATTTGCTAAGATTGTATAACCAAGTTATAGATAACATATTAAGGATATACTTATTATCCCTAATGAGCATCAAAAATGCTCATATTTATACATGCATTTATAACATATTATGCGACATTATTATTATAGAATGTATGTTTTATGAATTATATATATATATTTAATAGTAAATCATGTATATTATCTAATATTTGTTTTTAAGTGAATTGTGTGCAGATTTAGTGGTTTTTACGGTATTTTAGCATGCTTACGTCAAATTCCCATTTAGACTTGGCACTTTCAATTTGATGAAGGCAAAAAATTTGTAGTACACTAGTATGAAGCACTAAGTCAGGCGTTTGATTGCCTTTGAAGCACCTAACTCCCGTTTGATGCTTAACTAATGGGCACCTAATTCTGGTTAGGCACCTACTTCCCATTAGGTGCATACTTCCCATTAGGCATCTACTTCACATTATGGCACCTACATTTCGTTAATGCAAAATTATAGCCTGAATCCCATTAACGTAAAATTATAGTGTAACTCATGTTGTCGGCATAACAAAATATGGATTTCAACGATGGATGCGAATGATATTTCAGTAAGGGATGTGGATGAAAAACAAATTCAAAAACCATATGGCATCTATTTTCTAGCAAATACATAAATATCAATGCAAATAGATAAAGCATAAAATCAGACGTATTCTATTCTGATAAAAATAGAATACGTTAAATCAGTTAGAAATTAAATATTTTTGCTTTATCTCCATTATTCCTGCGTGTTGTTGTAACCAAAAAATCATAAATTTATTTTACTCAAATGTAACAGGGCATGACCGCATATCTTATAAATATGTAGGCCACCCCTGATAAAGATATCCCAGATTTTTATTGTAAATTCTTTGTTGTAATTGTTTTTTTTTTTTTTGTATTTACATGGTGGAATCGGTAGCCGCCATGAATTTGGGCAGGTTGTCCAGCTTTTATGGCTGCCACAGTATTCTGCGTTGTCTACCCTAGAAGCCACCACACAGATCTTCGCGCAGTCTGCCCCTATAACCACCATGCCACAATCATTTTAAACCTTTTACGCCTCTGAAAGCACCAGAAAATTCTTTGTTGTAATTGTTAATAAAACACTTTTGAGTTATTTTATGTTAAATCGTCTAAGCATCCGGTGAATATTTAACGCGGGTAGAACCTGCTGGAAGCGTGGGCCCACTTACAATAGAGTTCTTCCTCTTATTTTTCCCTATTTTTTGTTATTTTATTTTCTATAGATTAATTTATTTTTTAGTTATTTTCCCCTATTTTATGTAATTTTCTAGCAAGTGCATGTTTTAATTTTTATAGGTTTATTTTTAGTCGTGTTTATTTTTTATTCATTATTTATTAATCTTCACTTAATTCTATTGAGTTTGGATGAATTGAAAATACATGAAGAACACCCCCACCAAATCAATAGACATAGAGGGACTCATTCCTTGCACTACAGAAATATACTGTGCGTGATACTCACAAATTTATGAGCTACCCCGGGTTGATAATTAAATGGATGTAATTAATTGAACTGTAGAAAACTAACCAATGTTTTGCTCAACATTTTGACAGCATTGTCGAGGAGTGTCACAACTATAGTGTATGATCCATAGGTCAGTTTGAAAATTAATTTCAGATTTCCTTGCGTGTATATCATCTACCCGCGAAGCATGAGTCCACCAAGAGCCTAAAAAATCCAACGGATCATTTATTGAAAAAATAGAAAACACCTCAAACTTAGAATATTTTGGAAATATTTATTAAAGAGAAAATCCCATCCATTTGAGTCATCTTATCACAAAAATTCATTTTACGGAATTTAGTGACTAGGATGGGGAAAATTCAGCAATTATTTTAGAAGTATTCCAGTAAAAAGGAAAAACTTCCAATACGAGGAATAGCCTCCACAATTAAAATAGAAATAAGAAAGTTTTTTAATGGTGTCGAGAGTGAAATTTTATCTCTTTATTTATAGTTATACACATTACCGAAGAAGAAGCAATAATCTATAGCAATTTTTACCTTTTTTTATTTAAGGTGTAGAGAAAATCATGAAAAAATAAATTTTCGGAGAATACAATAGAAGTTTATGAGAATTGTTACTTGGATCATCAGACCAGGTTGTATCCAAAAATGCTAAAATAAAATCTAGAGGAAATAGAAACTTACCTCATGGATCTACCTCCATAGACACAACTATTAAAAAATACCATCTTACCAGTTTCACCTTCTACCAGGCCAAAACTGTTGTTGGAACCACCAGAGTCGAATCCCAACAATACTATTTAAATTCACTAGCTGATTAGGGAATTATGGGAATAAACCCAATGTGTCATAATAGTGTAGAAATAAATCATGTTGCTAAACAATCAAGTAATGAAGGACTTCCATCGTATCCCAAAAGGTTATGAAAAAACAAAGAAATGACACCACCTAAGTTTGATTTTATGGAACAATTAAGAAATCTTACTAGTATCAATCTTAAAACTATCAGGGTTGTGCCTATTTACACTGAAGCCATTAGAGATTTTTTCCTCAAGAGATCAATATGGGAACCACAGTAAAAAAAAATGAAGGTGATAGATCAACATGTTGATCTAATATTAGATAAAACCTGTCTCAAAATCCCAGCTTTAATGATACAAAATTTAGGTTTAACATTTCCCAACACTTTGGTAAAATTTAATGTTGACATTAGATGCAGAATAGGAAAAATGATAGTTAATGAAAAAATTGTAAAAATAATAGTCATCCACCTGCCTGCACAATCTGCTAATGAGTTGGACAAATATGGTTTTGAGGTCATCCAAGAATATTCTCTTCACATGCTGAAATGTATCATAGAACTGAATAAAGAAGGGGATAGAATAAATGAAGTCTTAATTGTATCAAATTTTATACACAAATTAAGATCTTATCACAAGCCCCAAATTCTAGAGGCTTGCTCGATTGCAGGCATGGGGGAGACCCCACCTTCAATATTATCACACAACACGATGAACGCTATTACAATGTTCAATTAAAAATAATAATAATTAGAGTTTTCTTTAATGCTATTAGTTTAGGTTTTTCTTTTTATTTTGTTATATTTTGTAGACAGCAAGAGGCTCAGTGCAGATCATAGGCATCCAAGGCAATTCGGCCTACCAGCATGTGCTGCTCCATTCTATTTTCCTCAAAAAAAAATGGGGCACGATTCTTGGGACTTGCCAAGTGGTCATCCATCCCAGTTCTACTCCATGCCATAATGCTTAACTTTAGAGTTTTTATGGGATCTGCTACTAGACGCTCAATAAAATGCATCTGTTGCATATGTGTTGGTACCATGGGCAGATGTGCAACACTCGACCATGGCAACACTAGCTGTGGTGAATTAATATGAGCTCAGATGGTTCATAGAATTTTGTTAAGCAGCACATCTCTGCTCATTAAAAAAAAAAATTGCTATGAAGATTTCATAAAGTGAGGGGTTTTTATAGGGAGTCTATAATAGCACACGATGAAAGAATATGAGTAACAATTAGTCAGCTCCATTTACAAGCCTTGCCATACACCTCACATTTGCGATATTGAATCAAACAAAAGCATAGGGAGACTCCATATTTCTAAATCCATACCAACCATTTGATGAATGTTCATGTATTCATCATATAAAAAAAAATGAAAAACGACATGAAACCTATTTTTCTTAGCATAGATTTTCTTTTATTTGTGTTTTTATTTTGTAGGTATCATACTCTGAATGCAATCTGTATGCAGCCTGGGAAACCTAGGCCTATCAGGCATAGAATCCATGAGCCTGTGTTTTACTGCTTTAAATTTTTGTTTTGCAAGAACGATACCTTGAGTGCAATCATTAGGCAACTTGAGAAATCTAGACCTAATAGGCACAAGACTATGAACCTGCGTATTTCCAACTTTATAGGAGTAGGAGTATCTCATCCCCTCTCAAAGAGGGAATACTATACCTAAATCTGTACAAGAAGAGTTTAAATTTGTCTTTATGGACAATAAAATACTCAACTATTGGTTCAGGTAGTGGATACTGATTTTGTCCATGTTTTTCAAACCAGAATGTTGAAGGCTTGATCAGCTATAGGCATACACTAATGGACTCATCAATAGATGTTGAAATAAAGGAGGATAATTTGCATTCCATTTTCTGTAAGAGAGTGCATGATTCTAATTTTCTAGAGAAGAAGATGCCTGATTCTCGTTTATACGATGGAAGGTGCCTGATTTCCATGTTGCAAGGAAAATACGCTCAACTCCTGTTCACTGGCAAACCAACGCTTGATTCCTGTTTTTACCAAGGAAATGGAGCCCGACTTCCATTTTTTGGAAGGACGACACCTAAGTTCCTTGGGTAAAAAAAAAAGGTTGTATATAAAGTTTGAGTATGTATAAAGTTTATTTTAAAGCGAAGTTTCCGATTGCAAGCAAAAGGCGTTTGCATCTTGTTTTAGCAAGCACCTGCGCCCCGTGAACCAAAATAAGGCACCTGATTCCCATGTAAAATGTACCTCATTTTTATTTCAATGGACGCTTGTGCCATGTGTGAATAATCTTTGTCATTCAAGAAATGGCCTGTGCCATGTCAACTGATCACTCATATGCACAAAGTCAAATCTATCACAGATGAAATTATTTTAATTTTTTCCATTAAAGAGATTGTGCACATTCCAAAAATGAAAAAAAGTTGTCAGCAAATAGCTTTCGAGGAGGGGATGTTTGTCATCCCGCGAAGACATGTTTTTTTAAATATTTTCTTGAATTTTTGCAGGAAACCTCAAATGAATAAATTGCAGCAACCGAGAACCAGTCATGCGAAGGAAAAATTTTGTCACATGGGAAAAGTGCCCATCATTCTTTGTTCCAGTACACATGGTCATCATCAAACAACTAATACAAGTGCACCATGAATGTTTGCACATTATACATGCACAAAACATAATATAGGTGTGTACTTAGTTTTCTATTATATATATATATATATATATATAATTTTCATAGAAATATATTTTTATAAAATAGTGTTAGCTCAATCCCCATTAAATTGTCCATCCAATTATTTAGCCCCATTTGGTATTTTGTCCACATGCAAATATTCTGTTGGGAGAACACTCATGGTCATCATCCACTTAAAAATCCAACACACACTTTACAAAATAACAGAGTTGCCGAATTAAAAAAAAAAATAGAAAGTAGAAAAAACAAAGAGATTGACCATGGGGGAAATCCACAAATCATTTGCTAAAAAAGAATGAGCTGCCACATCTAGAAATAAGAGAAAGGAAAATAGAGTCTATTGGACAACCATTGCTAAAAATAAAAATTATAAGCATCAGGTGTCACAAGGGCGTGTCACTCTTTAAGAATGGGGGGTGTCACAAGGACGTGTCACTCTTTTAATCATGGGGAGATGATGAGCACCAAAAATGCTCATATTTATACATGTATTTCTAATATATTATGTGACATTATTATTATAGAATGTATGTTTTATGAAAGTTATATATATTTAATATTAAATTATGTATATTATCTAATATTTATTTTTAAGTGAATTGTGTGCAGATTTAGTGGTTTTTACGGTATTTTAGCATGTTTACATCAAAGTCCCATTTGGACCTGGTAATTTCAATTTGATGAAGGTAAAACATTTGCAGTACACCAGTATGAAGCACTAAGTCAGGTGTCTGATTCCCTTTGAAGCACCCAACTCCCATTTGATGCTTAACCAATGAGCGCCTAATTCCTGTTAGGCACCTGCTTCTTGTAGGTGCCTACATTTTGTAGGTGCCTGCTTCCCGTTAGGTGTCTGCTTCTCATTAGGTGTCTGCTTCTCATTAGGTACCTACTTCTCGTTAGGTGCCTGCTTCCCATTATGGTGCCTGCTTCCCATTGACGCAAAATTACAACTCGACTCCTGTTGATGTAAAATTATAGCACGACTCCTGTTGTCGGTAGAACAGAACATGGATTTCAGCGATGGATGTAGATGATATTTTAGCAAGGGATGTGGATGAAAAACAAATTCAAAAACCATATGGCATCTATTTTCCAGCAAATACGTAAATATCAATGCAAATAGATAAAGCATAAAATCAGACGTATTCTATTATGATAAAAATAGAATACATTAAATCAGTCAGAAATTAAATATTTTTTCTTTATCTCCATTATTCTTGCGTGTTGCAACCAAAAAATCAGGAATTTATTTGCTCTCAAATGTAATAGGGTATGACCGCATATCTTATAAATATACAGACCACCCTTGATAAAGATATCCCAGATTTTTCTTGTAAATTCTTTGTTGCAATTGTTAATAAAACACTTCTGATTTATTTTCTATTAAATTTTATGTGTCTGGTGAATATTTAACGTGGGCATAACCTGCTGGAAGCATGGGTCCACTTACAACATAGTTTTTCCCTTACTTTCCCATTTTTTTGTTATTTTATTTTCTATAGATTAATTTATTTTTCTATTATTTTTCCCTATTTTCTGTAATTTTCCAGCAAGTGCATGTTTTAATTTTCATAGGTTTATTTTTAGTCGTGTTTATTTTTAATTCATTATTTATTTTTTTGCACTTAATTTTATTGATTTTGGATGAATTAAAAATACACGAAGAACACCCCCACCAAACCAATAAGTACAGATAGACTCATTCCTTGCACTACAGGCATATACAATGCGTGATACTAACAAGTTTACGAGCTACCCCGAGTTGACAATTAAATGGAGGTAATTAATTGAACTGTAAAAACTAGCCAATGTTTTGCCCAACAATCCCTATGGTCCTTAGGATGAACCATCAATAAAATAAAATTTTATGCATGGAAAATTAATTTCTTATATTATTTGATAGATACTAGTATTACCTTCTAAAACAAGCACTCTATTATGTGATATGTCATCCCTTTGATTTACATTGACCAATACTAGAGATAAATTTTATATGTCACTTAGGATTCATAGAGGTATGGTATTACCAACAAGACATCACAATTATCGAACATTGCTTCTTCGCAACTAACTAAGTCATGTATAGAAATAATGCCATATTAGAGGATGAGTTGGTGTTTAACCTCAATACTTTTTATCATGTCAATCCTACCCAATATGTAAGGCTATGCGTATGCCATTATTTTTAAGTCAGGTTTCTTGACTATGTCCTAAATGATGATGTTCTTCTAGATCCTAGTATCAATGATGATGTTGGGAGGCTTTCCATTTACCCAACAATGGGTGTGAAATAAACACTCTCACTATTCAAAAGCCTCTAATGTGGAGGTATAAATAAAATATTTGTTTCTAGCACTCAAGCATGTGGTGTCTACCTTCTCTTTGAATTTTCCCATAAAGGTACAATAATTGAACTCTCTTTTTCCATAAATTTTGTAGGTCACTTGGGAGTCATAGAGATATATTCTTATCAACAAGACATCACAAGTGTCCAATAATGCTTCTTCACAACTAATTGATTCATGCATGAACATGATGCTATATTGGAGTATGCATTGGTATTTAACTTTGATGCTTTGTATCATGTGAATCCTACCCAACATGTAAGGGTATGCTATTAATTTATAAGCCATGTTTCTTGACTCTGTCCTACATGATGATGTTATTCTATATCCAAGTGTCAATGATGATGTGGAAAGGCTTTCCCTTTACCCAACAATGGGTGTGAAATTAACACTTTGATTGTTCTATATAATCTAACTATTAAAAAACCTCTAATATTGAGGCATTAACAACATATTTATTTCTAGCATGCAAGCATGCAATGTTTACCTTCTCTTTATATTTTGTTATAAAGGTACAATTATTGGACTCTCTCTACACCACTAGAAGTGTGAGTTTTATTATGGTTGTGAAAATTTCTATTAACGTTCTATTTTAGTTTGTATTTCACTATTATAGGACTCTTGGGATTAGATGTCACTATGGGACCCTTTGTTTGTGACACCATGAATAGTCATTTAATTGGTATTTTAGGTTTTGCAACCAATAATTTCCCATATGGCATGATGCCATACCTTTCTACTTTACTAATGACTTCTCTTCTATATTTGGCATAGTAAAATATTTGTGCTAAGGAGTCCACTAGGAATAACTCTATATGCAAATAAATGTGAAAATAGAGCCTAATGATGTAATTTAGACTTGGTGTTTCTTATCTCTATGAATGCATAGTTGATGGGAAACTTATTGGACTTATTAATGATGTAATATGATATAAAACTTAGATGTTTGGATCAATGAAAATCAAGAAATAGTTTAATTTGAATAATAATAGGGTATAACAAATTAGAAAACAAAAGTATATGAGAATAATAATTAACTAATTATATTGCTAAAAAAATAGATAACAATGAAGACAATATTTGAGAATATATATGAGGTTAAAACATTGCATCCATTACTCATACTTTTTACAAATAGGATTAAATCTCTATTCATATAATATTTGATGGGTTATTAATCCACCTTATTAAATATGGAAGATCACTCATATGGAAATATGGTGGTTTACCTTCCATGAGTTGCAAAGTGTTTACTAAATTAAAATTACATACATATGACATATCCTTTTATGTTTTATCCTATAGGGATGTGTTAACATGGCTAGATACATATTTGTCTATATCTGAAAGAAGAACTATTTTTTAGTAAATATTTTATTTTGTATTTTTGAGGGCCTTTGGAGTGTTTTTTCATGCAATTCTTAGGAACCTTCTTTATGATATATTTATTATTAAATATTATTTTAAATTATATGAATTTTCTAACACTTTTTAAATAGTAAAAATGAAGCAATAAGTACAAATTTATACTCAAAAATATGATTAGGTCACATATCTAAATCATTTATCCTTGTTGAAAAGTAATGGGTCCCATTTCATCAGCTCTTGAGATTGGGTGTTGAAATTATTTTTTTCATCTAATTATTTGTGATTCATTTTCCTCATTGACCAAGTCATCATATCCAAAGAAGGTGGATGATAAATCTTGAGAATTTTAAATTTAAGTATTGGATATATATTAAGGTAAGATAAAACATTAGCTTGAATTATTCTTTCTATACAAAAAAAATAGGTTTGACCTTCCTATTAGTCCCTACAAGTCCATCCTTTTGAAGACATAATTGTACTTAATTGTCAACATTGAACTAGTATGGGGTTAATATTGATGATGGAGTTGCTTGTATTGTTTATTTATCTTATTCAAGAGGTCATGGAAATGTTTTTAGATATGCTAAATTTATTCCATAAATTATACTATATTTTCTCCTTTTATCAATGATGTGAGTACTCCATCAACTATACAAGAAGAGATACATTAGTAGGTACCAAGGGTTAGAACCCAAAAAATACATGCAATGGGATATGATTGATATATCTATGTAAATATGAATTGTATCATTAATATATATGGGGAGACTCTCCTCCCATATACATACATGCTTACAATCGTATATTTGAAGAAGTCATATAATCAAGTAATTCATGATTTTGGTTTGATCATCAATATAAGGATGGAAATAATGGGCTATTCCTAGTAGTGCTATGTAGATATCAATTGTACATATAGTAAATATAGAAGATACTCTTATCCTATATGTGTACATGCTTAGAATTATATAGTTGAAGAAGTCATGCAATCAACTAATAAATAATTTTGGTTTAATCATCAATATGATGATGGAATACCATAGATATGCTTATATCAATGTCCATCATCCTCCATATTATGGACCAAAAATACTCCTAAATATGCTACCCTATTTTGAAATAATGGAATTTAACAAACCAAATTGGATTAATACATGACTAAAATGGAGTTTACTAGTCCTATTAAAAATGATAAGCATTTTCTCGAGTCTCGATGGCAGGAGCAGGAGTGAGAGCAGCAGCGAAAGCAGGGACAATAACAAGGATTTCAGCAGGGTTTGCAATGGGATCTGGTCCAGCAGGGAGCGCTACAATGGGATCTGGAGCAGGGGTTGATCCAGGGATGGACACGGGCCAGGGGGGACCTGGCATTGGGACCCATCCACCTTCAGGCCCAGGATCCGATGGGGCCATTGGTGCCCTCGGGGGCCCCTCCCACAAGGAGCCCCCCGACAAGGGTGCTTGGGAATCTGCCATCGAGGGGCCCAACAAACCCTCGTATGTGCAGATCCTTGTGGGAGAACCCAGCCACCCCCGAGCCCCGTCCTCGGGGCTCTCCTTAGCAGGGACGCACATCTCCATCAAGGATGACGTGTTTTCATCCTTTGTCTCAGCTTCCTCCTTCTCCCTGGTAGGGAAATTCATCGGGGGCCGCCCAGACATGGAAACCATTCATCGGTGGGCTTTCTCCAAGTGGAAGACCTCAGGCAGCATGCAGATCATTGCCCTATCAAAGGGCTTCTTCCTCATCAAGCTGAACAATAAAGAGGACACCAGTAAGATTCTCACGGGTGGGCCCTAGTTCCTGGGCCATAGAAGCCTCTTCCTCCGGTGTTGGGCCATCGACTTCAACTCCAATACTCAAAGCATAAATGTTGCCCCGATCTGGGTCAGACTTCCCGACCTCCCCTTCCATATCTGGTAGGAGGGGGTGATCAGACTCATTGCTCAGGCCATAGGCGAACTCGTTGCTTTTGATTCGGCCACCAAGGCGGGATCCCGCATGGTCCATGCCAGGATATGCATTGTTGCTAACCTGGAGACAGAGCTCCCCTCCTCGGTCACCATCTCGTTGGGGCCCTATTTTTGGTGCCAAACCCTTGTTTACAAAAACAAGCCAACATTCTGTACCCTCTGCAACTCCCAAGGTCACCTCCCCAATCAATGCCCCCTATCCAAGAAGCCAGAAGCTCCTACCACCGAGGATCCTCCCCTGAAGGCACCGTATCGTGAAAGGGGCCCTTCCCACGGGCCCCCCCGAGGAGGGTGACCTCCCCATGGCTACCCATCCCAAGAGTGGCGTGGCCATCCAGCAGACAAAGGAAAGCAGAAGGCGGACCCCATCCCGACGGATGATCAACACTAGGTATGCATCACCCCTGACCCCATCCCAAAAGCTCCTTCTACATCTCCGCGAGGTCCCAAGCCTTCCCCCTAGAAGCCTGTAGGCCCTCCCAATCCTCCTCTATCCCAGATGACCTCCTCGGTCGATCCCCTCCCATCCCATCCCCATGATGAGGTTCCCCCAGCCTCGGCCTCTAGCCTAGATAGCCTCCTGGTGCTCCCCACCCCCCCTCCATTGACCTCCCACCTCCTGGTGAACCCCTACCCCCCTGACCCTACCCCTCCCTACCCAGGCCTACTCCGAGGTTGGTTCCGAGGCATCGGAGGGAGATGACGATGGCAGCCCAACCTTCTCCCAGTCCGCCCCTGAGGGTTTCAGCCCCAAACGGACCCACAACAAAAAATTTGCAACATATTTCGGAAGCAAGAAGAAGAGAGGTCGGCCCACGCTCGACGAACAATGGAACAAGCAAGCAGAGGACGAGATCGCCAGTGGCCTCTAGTCGACCCTCCTAGGTGATGCCCTCAGCTTCCCGCTAGAAGAATCCCTCAGACCCAAACCTCCCACCCAACAGGGGAAGGGAGGCAAGCGACCCCCCAAGGGTGTCAAATGAAGATCATCACCTAGAATGCGAGAGGGCTCAATGGAGCCCCCACAAGATGCGCCATAGCCCAGTTACGTAGGGATCACAAACCCTCGATTCTACTACTTCAAGAAACTAAGTTGGATGAAACTTCATCCCCCAAGATCGCCAGAGCAATCTGGAACAATGGTGAATCCCTCTCCACCCCGGCCCTCGGCTCTGCTGGGGGCTGATGTGCCTGTGGGATCCTAGCATGGTCGAAGGTAGATTGATCTCGTCCTCCCCTAGAATCATCAACGTCATGTTCCATAGTCTGGAGTCCGGGCAAACTTGGATCCTCTCCAACATTTATGCACCTAACAGTCCGGTTGACAGGGCCTCTCTATGGAATGAAGTCAGCCTCATGAGAGAAGCTTTTGCCCCCCTCCCCTGGATCCTGGTGGGCGACTTCAACAACCCCCTCTTCCCCTCAGACAAACATGGAGGATCAGTCATGATCTCTAGAAGCATGAAGGATTTCGGTGAATTCACTGAGGGCAACGAGCTCATGGACGTCCCCCTGAAAGGCGCCAAGTTCACTTGGAGCAACAGACGAGCAGGGGCCAACCTCATCCAGGTCAAACTCGATAGGGTCTTCCTTTCTAGGGAGGCCATTCCCCTGTTTGTGGATGCCACCCTCCTGGCCCTCCCTCGCATTGCGTCGGATCATAGCCCCCTTCTTTTTGAAGCCGACAGGCCCCCCCCACAAATGACCTTTTCGGTTCGAGTCCATGTGGTTCCACCACCCCGACTTCAAGGAACAAGTGGGCAGATGGTGGAGCCTCCCCGCCTCGGGATTCCCTGCCTCCCTACTCCACCAGAAGTTAAGGATGCTGAAGGACAACCTTAAGGCCTGGAACAGAGAGGTATTCAAAAACATTTTTGAGAGCAAGGAAATCCTGAAGAAAAAGTTGGAAGACCTACAGGCCAACGTCCAGGAGGGAACAACTGATCCTATTTGGAGGGAAGAGGAACAAAGGCTCCTAGCTGAATACCACAATGTTTTAGCCAGAGAAGAGACCTTTTGGAGGTAAAATTTGAGAGCCCTCTGGCTCAAAGAGGGAGACGCCAACACCAAATTCTTTCATACCTCCACCCTCAAAAACCGGAGCACCAATCGCATCCCTGAGCTCATTTGCAGCGATGGCAGGTCAACAAGTGATGAGGAAGAAATCAGGCTGGAGGCAACTAGTTTCTATCAGGAGCTCCTTGGCACTGAGCCCCACCCTACCCCCCAAGCCGTCGTGGCCCTCCTTGACCACATTCCCCCTTCCATCTCCCCCCAGGCCAATGAGGCGCTCCTCAGCCCTCTCACTGACAAGGAGATCAGATCGGCCCTCTTCTCTATGAAGGCTGACGCGGCCTTGGCCCCGATGGCTTCCCCCCCCCCTACTTCTTCCAAACCTTTTGGGACCTTGTCGGCCAAGAGGTGTGTGCTGTCGTTCGTGACCTCCAGAGCGCCAGATCCATCCCTAGAGGTATCAACTCCACTTTTATCGCTCTGATCCCCAAGTCCTCGATAGCCAAATCCCTTTTTGACTTTCGCCCCATCAGTCTCTGCAATGTCCTCTACAAGGTCCTCACCAAATCCCTAGCTAACAGGCTCAAATACATCCTCCCTCTTATCATTGCCCCCTCCCAGGGAAGCTCTATCAAAGGGAGAGTGATCACAGATGGGATAGTCCTAATTCATGAGGTCCTCCACTCTGCCACCCTGGCCAAAAAACCAGCCTTCCTCCTCAAGTTGGACATGAACAAAGCCTTTGATCGAGTCAGTTGGAAGTTCCTTGTCGAGGTCCTCCTCAAGTTTGGCTTTCATCCCTCTTGGGTTGGTCTCATCCACCGATGCGTGTCATCCCCATGGTTCTCCGTCTTGGTCAATGGATCCCCGACCAAGTTTTTTCCCAGTGCCAGAGGGCTCCGGTAGGGCGACCCCCTATCCCCTATCCTCTTCATCATCCTGGCAGAGGCCTTGGGTCGCACCATTTTGAGCACAACCAGAAGTGGACTCATCTCTGGCATTAAACCTGCTTTAGGCCTGGCCCCGGTGTCCCATCACCAGTTTGTGGATGACACTATCCTGACCACCTCCGCTTCGGTAGCCCAAGCCAAAGTCATCAATCAGATCCTTCATCTTTACGAGGAAGCAGCAGGGCAAAAAATCAACCTCCAAAAGAGCAAAATATTTTTCATCCACACTCCCCCAGTGAGGCAGGTGTTGATAGCCCAGATTCTAGGATGCTCCCCCGACACCCTCCCCACCACCTACCTAGGGCTCCCCCTATTTGTGGGTTTTCCCTCCAAGGCCCTGTGGAGCTCCCTGGTCGAGAGAATTCAGAAAAAGCTAGCCTCCTGGAAAGGTCACCTCCTCTCCCAAGCTGGCAAAGCCACCCTTACTTCTGCCTGCCTCCAAAGCATCCTGGTGTACTTCATGTCCATCTTCAGAATCCTGACCTCGATATGTGCTCGCATCGAGCAGATACAAAAGTGTTTCCTATGGTTCGATAATGAAGAGAAGACAAGAATCCCTCTGGTCGCTTGGCCCCTGGTGTGTCGCCCCAGAGCCGAGGGCGGAATTGGCCTTCGTCGGGTATCCCTGATGAATAAGGCCCTTTTGGCCAAGCATGCCTAGAAAGTTTTCTCCAATTTCTCGGCTGAATGGGTGACCATCGTTAAAAGGAAATATCTCCAGCACCACCCTTTCCTCAGTCACCACCAGACCCGGGATGGATCTGCCTTCTGGAAATCCCTGATCCTCACCAAGGACCTCATCCGAAAAGGGACCAGGTGGATCCTCGGTGATGGGACCAACATTGACTTTTGGAATGACAGATGGCTCCGGGATGAGGCCCTGAGCTCAGATCCTGACTTCCTGGACCTGAGACATCACTTGGAGCCTCCCCGGGGGCCCAAGGTGGCATATTACATCATCAGGGGATAGGGCAGAGTAGGTTGGGGGCCCATCGAAGCCCCCTGGTTCCCTCGCCAAGCTGGCAGCCTCTCGAACTTGCTTCGCACGACTATCATTCCCTCAGGGGCAAGAGAGGACAGGTGTGTCTGGCAAGGTACCAGTAGTGGCTCCTTCATGGTCAAATATGCCTATGCCCTCCTAAGGGATCCCCATGCAGGCCATTTCCTGATCAAGCAGGTGTGGCTCAAAAACCTGATCCCCAAGATCAGCTTCTTCATCTGGACGACCACCCAATACAAGATTCTCACCATCGACAACCTGGCGAAGAGAGGCTTCCTTATTCCAAATAGATGCTACCTATGCTGCAAATATTGGGAATCGATCTCCCACCTTTTTTTAGGTGCCCTTTCTCCTCCGAGGCCCTTGGGCATCTCCTTGCCCAGTTCTCCATCCAGTGGGCCCCTCCCGGATCCATCCCGGACCTCCTCATCCAATGGCCCAATCCCTTTTCCCACCCCACCCTCCGCTCCCTTTGGGCCTACTACCTCCCCCATCTGCTCTGGCAGCTCTGGCTTGAGCGCAATAGCAGAGCCTTTTCTTCCCCACCCTGGGACCCCCGGGCGGTGGTAGCCAAAGTGCTCGCCTTTGCGTCTGAGAATTCTCGCACCCTCCCCCTGTCTCCCCCTCATTGCGAGCTAGCGAGCTAACCCTCCTCAGCTCCCTCAGAGTGCAGATGCTCCCCCCTGCCCCCATCCCCCCCCTCCTAGAGCCTCAGCTAGATGGTTGGCCCCCCTGGGTGGCTTAAATTGAACTTCGATGGGGCATCTAAGGGGAATCCCGGCCCCTCAGGCATGGGCGGGGTCATCCGGGATCACTCTGGTCACTTGATTCTTGCTTATGCAGAGCCCCTGGGCTTCCAAACCAACAACTTTGTGGAAGCTTCGGCCCTCCTCCGTGGGCTTAGAGTTCTCCAAGATTCCCCAGGAAGGGTGATCATCGAGGGTGACTCCCTCAACATCATTAATGTTGTGACCAAGCAAGGAGAGTTGTGGCATATTTCCAACATTGTCCAAGAAGCCCATGCCATCATCCAAGAGTTCCCTCAAGCGTCCATCTGCCACATCTATCGAGAAGGTAATAAGCTCACGGATCTCATGGCCAACTCAGCGGTGATGTCAGTAGACCTTCATATCTGGCGTGATAACTTTCTCGATGCCCTTCGAGATGCCGCGTCCCAAGATTACCTCCCGATCCATGATGTTGGCACTAAAGTCTAAATTGCTCGATCGTAGAACCACGCCGACCTGGAGCCACAGGGACCCTTCTGGTTTTTTGGTGGGCGTTGACTTGTGCCCGAGGATTCCCGAGATCATCGCTTCAGCTGGCCCTTTCTGGAGCAGCCACCTCAACGCCACGTCAGAACCCGTCAGACCCCTCCGCCTTTGTGCTGGCCTTCCCAATGCTACTCAGTCCAACCAACCGCCACCCAAGCTCTCCAATCTCATCGCCCATTTCCTTTATGTGGCCCTTCTTGTCAATTCGGGTACCCCGTGCATACCGCCCACCTGGCCCAATCCGGCCATGCCTCATCTGCTTCGCCCGACCCATCACCCTTTTCCCCGCCTTCGCCACCCTTCGTGTGTGTCGCCAGTACCCTCCATTGTCGAGTCCCAATGCATGCAGCTCTTTAGAGTCCTTCCAGCTCCCCTTCTGCCTATTTCTTCCCCCCGAGTGTGCTAGACCACTCCCTCTCTGCTCCCTTTTCCATTGTTCATCCCCTGCTAGAGCGCTCCTTGGTGGTCCCTGGCTTCCTCTACCTCGTCCCTTCAGCGTTGGCCTTTGCCCCCACCATGTCTTCTGGAAAACTCCCCTACATTGAGCCCTCGTCTCCCGTTCTCATCGCTTTGGCTAAAGTCTTCATGGACGCTAGGTCCCTCACCCCGTTCCTCCTCAAGTTTGTAGGTCCGGATGAAGATATTACGCAGGCGTTCCTCGACACCTGGGACGGTGGCGAGGTGGTTGTGAAAGGGGTTCACTTCAAAGTGACCAAGGAGCTCATGTTCGATGTCACCGGGCTCCACCATGAAGAGAAAGGGAAATACATCCACCGTGATAGACATAATTGGGAGGAGGAGCTCACTCATTTCCCGGACCACTCCTGGGACAAGACCACCCTGTATAGGAAACACATGCCTAAACCCTACGATGAGGCCCTCATGCCCATCATGCAGTTTGTGACCTATGACGATCCCGATCAGAAGCTCTGCAGCTTCCACCTTAGTTTTGTCAATTACCTACGCGGAGCTATCCTCCTGTGTACCCCCTGCTACCTGCTTTACTCCCTGACCATCTCGGTCGAGAAAGCCCAGAAAGCTCACACCCGTCCCTCTCACCAAGGACTCATGGTTGTTCTCTACCACCATGCCCTCGCCAACTAGCCCCCTGCCCAGTGCATCTCTCCCCTCTCCTCCAATCCCCCCACCACATCCCCGACCGCTTCCAATTTTGAGCATAAATCCAAGGAGGACAGCCCCAACGATGCTGACATCTCTCCCCCTCCCAAGAAGCGCAGGCCCACCCCGAAGAGGCGGGCGTCGGCTCGGGCCCTCGCGGCAGCAACGCCCCTAGTGCTCCAGCTCCCGATGGCTCCCCTACCCTAGGTGTCCCGGCCCCTGGTGGCCCTGGCACCCCTAGTAGGAACAGATCGTCCAGTCGCCTCAAGAAGCCGAAGATGAAACCCACCACGGAGGTAATTTCAGACTCTGAAGATGATCTGGGGACCTTCCCCCTTCGTATCCTTCTAGACATGGTGATCAATTCCCTTACGTCGGCCACCAATGCAACGTCAACCTCGGTGCGTATCTTCAAGGCAATTCGGTGCAGGCTCAGGGATGGGTCTGATGGGGACAACTAGTCATCCCAGTCCTGGCCTAGGGGGGCTCCCCTCCCCTGGACGATGGTGGTGGTGGTGTTCTGTTAACGAGGAGCCCAGTCTGTGCAATAGTTTTGTAGGTGCTTTGTCTTCCCATTCCTGGCGTTTGGGGTTTTGTCCTGTCTCGCCCCCTGGGTTTTGTTTTGGTTGGGTTTGCCCTGTCCCCGGGATAGGAGGTTTGCGTGGTGTCTGTAGGATCCCGGATCCCGCTGTTCGTAGTAATGTCCACCCCTGGTCTAGAGTAACAGGGTTTTTGGCTTGTTGTTGTCTACTGCCTTTACTGTAATAAGGTTTTGGGACCCTTTAAAAAACCCCCTTGTATATAAAATGTTACTTATAAAAAAAAATGATAAGCATTTTTGAATAAAAATCAACTACTATATAACCCTTATCATAAAAAATTAAGACAAAATCCAAGGAGATGGGTTCCCAAGGCTTATTTGGAACTAGAAATGGTGTATATAGTCAGTACTTCCCATTGATTACTTTGGCATTAGCACAAAAGTACACTATTTTATGTATACATCTTTCATCATCATGGGTGAAGAGAAGTACTTTTAGAGAACTAACAATTTTTTCTCCATCCAAAAGTAACCCACTATTTTGTTGGAGTGCACTTTCCAAATTATTTTGAGCATTCACTAGATGACACATAGATATATTGCATGTGATAGAGGAAATTATCTTAAAAATTAGACTTGAAAATAAGCTTACCCACATGAATAAATCAATATGTATTTATAAAATCAAAATAAACATCATACAAGGTGGAACATTAGATGTCTCATGCACATATTAATCAGTAATGATAGTAAATACGAAACTTGGAAATTGGATAACACATTCTATTATTAATTGACACTTTATTTCTTGTTCTTGATGTGTCTCACTTCTAATGTATTTTATTTTTTATCTAAATACATGTTTGCACAAACATGATAGGTCTATGATTTATATCAATGATTATTTTTGTTAGTGTTAGTGATGCAAAAATTAAAAAAAAAAAAAAAAATGTTGTTGCAGTGCTAATTATTGTCAATTGGTGCTAATTGGTTTCTTATTTTAAAAAATAAAAAGAGAAACTAGATCTGAAGCATACAAACCAAACTCACCATCTACTTCAACATCCATTACTATCACAGAAGTATTAGGAGGATCAAACTCATCTTCCCTATAACCCAAAACTAAAGGTGCTATAAATGGTGTTGTTGGAAGAGGAGAAAAATAAATAGGCATAGTTATAGAGTCTTCACTAGAGGGTGAAGATGCAAGACAACCTGACATTATGTCAATAATAATATTTGAGGTGGCATTTGGGACTATCAAAGAGGATAAAATATCTCTAGCCAAAATAATAGGAAGCTAAGGGAGTTATTATAAGAAACTAATCAAAAATCACATGTCATCAAATGAAAATATCTTGCTTCTTATGATAATAAAGGCAATAAGCCTTAGATATATTAGAATGCCCAAAAAAATTTATAACCATGAGTCTTTAGTGCTCCTTATTCATATTTATGGGTCTCATTAATGCTCATCATTTACTTCATTTAATCAATCTAGGGTGGTGTCCAAGGCTATAAACAATAAATGTTATGAATATACAATTTAGAAATCAAGGCACTTGCTTGTCTAAAAACTAAGAATCACAATGTCTTTGTAGGAAGTAAACTTAACTAGCACTCATTTGTAGAATGAAAACCTATTTAATTACAGAAATTAACTTTGCTGAATGAAAAATGAAACTAATCTACACTTGCTAAATTGAAATGATAGAAAATGAAAATTTTGGAATGAAAATGACAAAATTGACAAATGCTGAAAATTAATGTTGATTAAACTAGAATGCTGAAACAAAAATTAAATGCTAAAAACTATAATGAAATGCCAAATGAAATTGCATTAACAAAAATAAAAATACAAGAAATAATAAATTCAATTAGCTAAAAATAAAACTCACATGGAACATGGAAAAAATATACGAAAATAGGGTATTTATTGATTTGTAATTACTCAATGGGTCAAGTTGGTCAGAGAATGTATTTTGAAGGCCTGGTTTTCAGTCTTGGTAAATGGATCTACAGCAGGATTTTTTCAAAGTAAATGAGGACTGAGACAAGGAGATCCCATTAGTCCCATGCTTTTCATCATTGTAGCAAAATCCTTAGGAAGAACCATCAAGGCAGCGGAAATAGTTGGACTTATATCAGGCATAAAGGCAACTTCGTTAACAACCCAGTGACCCATCAACAATTTGTTGACGACACATTGTTGCTTACATTGGTTTCAGTGGTTGAGGCAAGAAGGATCAGACACATTCTTAATATGTATGAGGAGGCGGTCGGACAGAAAGTGAATTTTAATAAGAGCAAGTTGTATTTTATAAATACCCCCATTCTTAGGCAAAACAACATTGATAGAATTTTGGAATGCCAGATTGTGTCCCTTCCTACCTCCTACTTAGGCCTTCCAATTTTATATGGGAAACCATAAGGTTCAATGTGGAATATTGTGCTAGAGAGGATCCAAAAAAAGCTAGCAGGCTAGAAAGGACATTTATTATCTCAAGCGGGCAAAGCAGTCTTAATAATGGCCTCCCTACAAAGTATACCTATATATTTCTTATCGGTTTTCAGAGCTCCAAGCAAGGTGTATCATAAAGTCAAGCAATTTCAAAAGAACTTTCTATGGTCAAGGACTGAGGATAAAAAAAGGATCCATTGCGGAATAAGGTTTGAAAACCTAAGGTACAGGGGAGGGTAGGGCTGAGGAGAGTTGTTAATCTCAACACAACTATGCTATCCAAACAAGCATGGTGACTACTAACCAAGGTCGAAAATGAATGGACGACCATATTCAGGAGGAAATACCTCCAAGGATTGAATTTCCTTAATGATAATCTGGTGAGGAGGGGGTCAGCTTTCTAGAAGGTAATCCTAACAAGCAAAGATCTAGTTAAGAGAGGGATTAGATGGATCCTTGGGAATGGGTAAATGATAAAATTTTGGAAGGATCGGTGGACGAGAGCTGAGGAATTATGCCAGAATCCCCGATTGGCTAGGATTCAAGAACACATGGAGCAGCAGATTGGGCAAAGGGTGGTTTATTACATCTGGTAGGATATGAACACCCCTAGGTGGAAATACATCAGAGTACATGGTTTTGAAGCTGAGTCCAAAGAACTTCATAATATTTTAACACAACAAGTTCTTCCCTCTGGAGAAGATGAGGATCACATTGCTTGGGATGAGACTGAAAGTGGAGATTTTATGGTCAAATCTGCCTATAACTTGCTCCTCAATAATGAAGACCAAAAATTTGAACCGAATTTGGTCTGGATCAAGGGTTTAATCCCTAAAATATCTTTTTTTCTCATGGTTGGTGATCCAAGGAAAACTTCTTACAATGGATAATATGTTGACCAAAGGTATGGTTATTGCTAACCATTGTCATATGTGCAGGGTTGGGTGGGATTCAACCCAACATTTGTTCCTAGAGTATCTGGTGGCAGTGTCCATCCTTGACAAAATTTTCCAAGCTTTTAGGATCTCGTGGGTCAAGTCGGCTTTAGTTTATGAAGTGTTCCAATAATGGCCTCAACCCTTTGTTATTCTGAAACTTAAGTAACTTTGGAAAATCTATTGGCACCATTTCCTATGGAAGATATGGTTAGAAATGAATCACAGATATTTTAAGGACACCAATCATAGCCTTAAAACAATCCTCAATAGAATCCTCCCCAGGAAAGACAAATTGCTTTAACCTTAGGCATTGAGAAAAAATCTTTCATCCCTGTATCCAATCCCAGAAATGGGGTCTCTTGGGAGCCACCCCTTAATGGTTGGTTCAAATTGAACTTTGATGGTGCAGCTAAGGAGAACTTGGGAAGAGCAGGAGCTGGAGGAGTAATCAGATATTATCAAGGAAACCTAGTTAAGGCCTTCACTGAACCATTGGGAATTAGAACTAATAATGATGCAGAAGCTAGAGCTCTTTTGAGAGGGTTAAAAGTTGCCCAAGAGACTCATGGAAATTTTATGATTGAAGGCGATTCCATGAATACCATCAACCTATTAACCAATGGCAGAAAACCTCCATGGAGGATTGAGGTTTTTATCCATGAGGCAAGGATCCTTTTTGTGACAATACAGGACAGGAGGATTCGTCATGTGTTTTGTGAGGCCAACAAAGCGACTAACAAATTAGCCAATGTGGGTATTGATGTGGGAAGTTTGATGATGTGGACACAAGGGGTACCACGTGAAGTGGAAGATATTCTTAGACATGAAAAGTACACTATTTATTAAGGATAAATGTGAAAGGGTGATTTTTCCCCAAGTTTTTCATGATAAGCATAGAGTTTTTTCTCTAAGTCAACTCAAACGGCTATCGTTGTAAGTAATGTTAATTGTCATGTTGAATTGTATTTTTGTAGTAAGTGTAAGGTGTTGTAGGATAACCAACACAATTTTTGAAAAGAATGTTCTAAGGATGACTAGGATCCGTAATCTCAGCATAAGGCTAGATTTTGTATTAGGTTTTGGGTTAACTTGCAAAACCCGGTAATTAATGATGACTTTTATTTACCAAAAAAAATATTTTACAGAAAAATAGCAATAATAATAAAACCTGCAATTTTTTAACAAGGAAAATAGCAAAACAAGAAAACCTATAATTATGTTATAGAGGTTCCTCCACTAGACCCAATATTGGGCCCTTGCTCCTAGGTCTAGTAGAAGGAGTGAAAATTACCAAATTCTACGTTTGTAGAATAAAATAATCATGGAAGTATATTTTGAGAAAAACTGTACTTTATTGACTTTTTTTCTTTATTACAAAAATTGTTGACAAATTCCAAATGGCATCCTATTGCTATTTTTCTTATTTGTCTATTATATTTCAACATAGATAGATAGGAATATTTATACAAAGTCTCCCACTTATCTTGCCTATATTTGAAAGTTACATTCTAATATCGTTGTTGTCAATTTGTTATTTGTTGAGCTACAATCAACATATTCTATTTAGAATTAGGATATAATTTTGTTGTAGCTATTTATCCTCTTTTTCTCATATCCAAATACTATGGATGATTCTTGGAATAGTTCTAACATGATTAGTGTTTGTTATCTATGTTCCACTTTGCTTGCCTTCCTTGGAAATCAACTAAAAAGCGACTTTAGCCTTTTTTGCATTATTTTATGTAACTGCTCCAAAAAATTTGGTTGAATAACTTTTTTTTTTTTAATTTCCATGGTGGAATCGGTAGCCGCCATGAATTCGAGTAGGCTGTCCAGCTTTTATGGCCACCACAGTATTCTGCATTGTCCGCCCCAAAATCCGCCACACAGATATTCGTGCAGTCTACCCCTATAACCACCATGCCATAATCATTTTAAACCTTTTACGCCACTGAAAGCACCAGGAAAGGGATAAGCGTTCAGTCCGGCAAGGTCCGAGATTTGAACCTTGGACATTCGCCCCCTTATGGGGTTTGGATGAACCAATTGGTCTACACCTCGGACCCTTGGCTGAACAACTATTAGATGTAGATGCTTGGAATATTTTGAGTTGGATCAATATGTAATGATTGGTTACACTCATTTTTCCCTTATTTTATGCTCCTAAGGAATTTTAGACCCCAAAGTAGGTGCACATATTCATCCTCCAATTATCCTGTAGGTTGTTGCTTTGATGTTCTAGAGCAGAACCTACATGTTTTGTTTTTATAGGTTGATTACCTTGTTTTTGCTACAACATGCAATTCTTGACGCTGCATCATCCAAAAATGGTTTCTAAGGTGGGAAAACACTTCAAATAGTTTTAGAAATTAGTTTTCAACAAAACTATATTGATGATACTTTTCCAAATGTCTTAATTAACTACTAAAAAAATGTAAAATAATCACATAAAATACAAAAAATATCTGAATAGTAGGGCAATATTCCTTATCATTTCATCATGCTAACATTAACATGTTAATGCATAATAATCAAAATATAACTATGATATTGGTCAAAAATGGTAGTTTCTCATGTTAACAAAGCTAAAATAATGAGACATTTAAGTGTCTCATCATCTCCCCTACTTAGCTTGATGTATGTTCTCATATATTTTGATTGGCCACAATAGTTTTCAAGTCTAGCTCTCTTTGTAGATTTCCCCAAAATTATGATCTACTAAATGGTATCCCCTATTTCTCTTTATCTTTGCCAACCAATTATAAAACTATTGTTCTGGTTCATGGTCTAAATAAAAATAATAGGGTACAAGTGTGAGTATGGTGGATGGCCTAAACTAAAGACCTATCTAGTCATGCTTCATTGCAAGTATCACCACTACCATTGTTATTACCCTCCTACGAGACCATTTTAAATTTGCTAATCAAATGGGATCTCTTTTCATTTGAGAAATTAGCAGTCTATCCCATCCGCTTCTACACACTACCACTACATTATCAAAAACCTCCTTGTAAAAATTCTAAAAACTAGCCACACTCTCCCTAAGATTTTAAGATAAGTGGATTTAATATTAAATCTCCCTACCAAAGAGAAATGTTGGTTGATTAGGGCTGCTAGATTGGGCTAGTCATGCCTAAGCAGGAGTCTAGATCCTACTTCCATAGTTTTGTACTACCTCCATTCTTGTTGACAATATATTTGATTATTTAATGTGGAGGTAAAAGCCCTAAGTTTAACATCCCCTATGTAAATGTGTGGCATGAATTGCACATCCTCCACTACTATGAATTTATGTAAATAAAATTTGCATAGTAAATTCCTCTGTTCCTCAAGACTTTGCAAATATGCATCAACAAAATATTGGTCAGAGGATAAATCATAGGAAATATCAGAGCATATCCTTATTACCTACCACCTATAAAATTTCTCCTTAAAAAACAAGTTGTAAAGTTTGGTAGGCCTCCTACATTGCACCAATTGCTCTGCTATGAGGCACAAATCCCTCACTTTAGTTTGTAGGACTGTAATTTCTTTAGTCTATCTTCTATTTTGCTCTTCCAATGGCCATGATGCTATAATATATTCTTCTAATGCATGATAAAGGGTCATTCACCTTGCTATAGTTACATTATGTTCTACAAATAAAATCATGTTTGGTTGAGGCATTGCTATTAGTGGGGCACTAGGAATTGGGGGTATTTCAGCTTGCATTCCAACTTCTATAACATGAATTATATTTATAGATTCTACAAGAACCTATTTAACTTCTTCCTTAGCTAGTATCTCTAATTGCATTGGTTCAACTTGTAATCCTAGAGACATCCTTGTTGAAGTATCTTGCTCTAGAGCCTTTAATTGAATCCTCTATTTTTCTAGAGCTTCTTCCTATGTCAGACGTTCCAGAGAATCTTCTTGAGTTAGACATTCCAAAGCATCTTGTATTATTGATTTCTCCTATAAAATTTATTGTTGTTCAGGATTCAAGTGACCTTCTCTTTGGTTGGGGCACTCTCAAGTATCCATGGGCTCTTTTCTTGCCCTTCAAATAAAAATAATTCCTTCTTCCTTCTGTTGCTCTTTTCCTGAAAACAACTATGATAGGAGTAGAAGGGGGTGGTTCTTGATTTGAAGCAGTCTCTTAAATTTTGTTAGGAGGTACTTGAGTGGTATCTTATGCACTCTAATTTTGAACTTGTTCTACAAACTAAGGAGAATTTTTATTGCTTATTTTCCTTGAATAGATTCAAGAGGCAAATTGTCAATTTTTCTCATTTTATCTTTCAGGTCATACAATTCTTGTAGCAATTTGCATATATATATATATATATATATATATATTATTTTATTGTTTATTCTATTTATTCTATTTATGTTTACTACACCTTGGTAGCTTTTATGGGATATTTAGGTTCTAATTTTGTAGCTTCTTTAAAATTTGATGATTCTGAAGAATAAGTAGGTAATGTCATTTTGGATGGAGAATCCACCTCCATTGGTCCTTCTTTCTCTATAGGGGCCTCCATAACTAGGTCCTCTATTTAATATATTATAAATGACTTCCTCTTTGCTAATTTTTGGTGGCTAAATAAGTGTTGTTTGTTGTTCTTGAGTAGTTACCTGTTGTTGTTGTCTCAAACTCCTTCTAAGAGGAGGTGGCGTAGGTGTAGCTTGTTATGACTTGATTTTATCTTTTCATATTCCTTTGAGATACCTGCAACAAAAATTTTTGCATGTCTTATGGACCTCCTTTATGGTTGTGACTTTGTTTCCTATGTGTCACCAGGATGCTCAACTTTTTTTCTAGCAATAGACCTAGTTGTTCTGATTTTATTTTACTACTTTGGTTAGTACACTTCCTCTATGGAAGAAGAGTTTTCTTTATGATAATTTTTCTCTATAGAGGATGAACCTTATTGACCAGCCTACTCTTTATTGTTTCAAATTTAGAGAGCTCCTGATGGTTAAAAACATCTGCTTGAGTAGATATTTTAGTTTCCCCTATTTTGATGATCACTCTCTTGGTTCTACATTTCTCTATAGGGCTGGCTTCAATTTTTATTTTCTTATATTATTTTTCCCTAGCTATGAGTTGGGGCAAGATTTTATCTCTATTTAATTGTAGCCCTACTTTTAGGTGTGTCCATAGAGACCTCTACCCAAGGTTCAAAAAATTGGATGAAGGTCCTAGGGTTCCATCTAGAATAGTGTTTGCAGATCATTTTAGTTAGGCCATGATGCCTAACTGGCCCTTGCCCTTCTAGATATCTTGTGGTCATGTCATGTAAGGCCTAGTGCAAGTTTAAGGAAATGTTGATTCTAACCTTAGGTTTTCTTACACCATACCTCAGATGGGTGAGGATTTTAATATGATGACCAAACAATACAACAAATTGACCTTTGTAGGTCAGGTACCCAATGACCCAGGTGGTAACTTAATCCCATAATTTTTGAAGGCTGGTGCATTTTATCCCTTTACATATGTTATTTTTGGTTTACATTTGGGTTTCAAGATCCCCATTGTTTTAAAAATTTCTAACTACCTTAGGAATATTTGCCTTAAATGACTTAACCACTTGTATTCTCTGAAGTGGTAATTCAAAAATTTGGCTAAGTACAGTGGGGGTTACCTCTATTCACATCCAATTGATAGTTTATTTGTTGTTTCAGATGGTTTTAGCAAAATCTACTACTAATCCTTCTGAGTGACCATCAAAATTTAGTAGAAACGACATCCATACTGCTTGCTAAAATATTTTTGCAATCTCTGGATGGTGTTGCAATCCTTCAATGGTGTTTGGTCCAACTTTATGCTTTTGATCATCCATGTTGCCTGGTTACACCTTTGTCTGTAAAATTCTATAACTTGAATATACACTCACTCTCCCATAACTCTTGATGGTACTCTTGGTTTTTCCTCTACAATGTTTGTAATATTTTTTGTTTTTTTTTACTTATAATTTCTCTGTACTTGTTTTCTATCTGTAGAGTAAGGTGTGGTTTTTAGGGCAATTAGGGTGATGATTGCAAAGCATTCATGCACTTATCATTCCTAAGCATGGTGAAAATATCCAAATGATAACATGAATCTTTTTGAAAAAATTATGCACAAAGTTTGCATCCTCCATGCACCATCGGGACGTGTGCTAATTGTTGAATTGCCTACCAATTTTTTTAAAATACAGCACAAGTGGAGTGCGGCGGTTGGAAAATTTTTACTCATCATGCTAATTAGACTCTTTCCTATGCAAAATTATGGACGATTGATTATTCGTTCAATGGTCCTAATTGTATGATGTAATTTGTGTGCTTCTAACTTTATGACATCATCACCCTTGGTTTTCCTTGTCATGTTCACCTTGAAACAAAGTGGTCACATGGCTCTAGAGTAGTATATGATTATGAGGCTTAGTGGGATATTGCAAAGTGTGCTATTGTGACAAAAAATTTATGGCCACCATGTGTGAGTTTTTTAATTGCACCTAGGTTGGATTCCCACCGTTAGATTGGAAAATGGATGTTATAATGCCAACCATTGGATGAGGATCGATCAAATGAAGTAGCCTCTTAAGCATCACATAAAAATTCATTTGTTTTTTTAAATTTTACGCATTCCATTTTCCCATGCATATGCAATTCAAAATTTTACCCTATTTCTATTGCAGAACATTGTTTCGAAGCTCTATTCATTCTGGAGAAAGGTCATTCCAAAGCACCTAATTGGTCAGAGCACCTTATTTTACCATTTTTTCATTTTACTAGATCTAATTTTTTCTTGATCTAAGGTAGGATAGGGTATCTCTTGAGATTATTAGTAGGGTATTTCATACTTTTCCAATTTTATAGATAGTTATGCCAAATATTTAATTATCATACATGCAATGTCAATGCTAACTATGAGTAAAATTCAATAAATACATACCTTACTATCCCTAAAGCTTATCATGCATCTCATATATTACTTTGATAATTTTGTAGGCCTCTTGAAACCTAAAAAAAAAATATTACAAATGTGCAGTAAGTAAAATTTATGCAAGGGGGTATTTAAAAAAGGCAAACAAGTCGAAGGTTGGTTTTCATGCAAGACTTAATTCAATAGTGCCTTAGTAAGGTTTTTTCTATTAAATTATTCCTTTTTTTAATTACTTTTAATCTGAAGTGGAAGAGAGAGTCTCATCTATCACATATAAATATAATTGTGTAAAATATTTTGTTAATATCTCCTTTGTTAATGTTTTATGGTACACCTTTAACCTATGCCCATTTACTACTAGCTTCCTCCTTGAGTCATCAATAGGAGAAAGGTGAACAACTCTATTTTTTAACACTTCCTCAATTTAGTAAGGAGAAAGCGTATTATATCAAACAACAATACCCAATATCCTGGTTCAAATTTGTTGTGCTTAATGTGACTATCATGCCACACCTTTCATTATTGTTGGATGATCTCCATTTGGTGAAGTAGCTCCAATAAAAACTCATCCAATGTATTTAGTTGCAAAATGTTATCCAAATGTATTTATGACAATTCAATACCAAATTCCAAATATGTACAAAGTGTTAGAAACTCAAATTCTATTGGAAAAAGAGGTTTCTTACCATAAACTAGTTCATAAGGTGTGAAACCCATAGTGGATTTCCATGTAGTGTTATATACCCAAATGTTTTTTGGTAATTTGTTCATCTAATTCTTCCTATGAGAAGGTACTATTTTAAATATTTTTTAGTTATCTATTAGTGACTTCTACTTGACCATTTTCTTGAGGGTGGTAAGGTGATGATGAAGAACACAAGCTTATACCGAGAGGGGGGGTGAACAGTATAAGACTTAAGCAATTAATAATTTTAACTTTAGATAGCAGAGGCATCAACACAACATTAATCAAGACAGAAAGCATCACACATTGAAGACCCATTTTAACGTGGTTCACCCAAAATGGTTGGGCTACATCCACGGATAAAATCTTTCACTAAATTTTATCAATCCAAATTCTGGGAATACCTTTCCCGATTACAATGTTTATGGGCACCAACCCAAAGGAGACACCAATCCCCTAATCTCGAGTTCGTGGGCACCAACCCACAGGAGACACCGATCCCCTAGCTCTGCTCTGGCTGGTGATCCTCTAGAAAACCTCTGCCTCCGCTGCCCTTAGCAAATGGAACTCTATCCACAGAAGACACCTGTCCTCCCTGCTCTGGCTGGAGACCTCTGTCCTCAACTCTATCACCTCCAAAGCTGGTCCTCGAATTTGCACTAAACACAGTCCTTCGGTCTAGCACAAATGTCCTCGTTCGTCTTTGCTTGTTGCGCTCACTCTGCACGCTTCGACATCATCTCGCCACTTCTGCGCTCTCTGCGCTCTTTCGGCTGCATCTCGCACACTTCGATGCACATTCGACTATCTCATCAATCACACTCAACTCTCCAAACAACCCTCCTTTTATACTAACACTTTCAAGATCAAAACCTTGATCTTAGTCGGCTGCACAACCCTAAACTACGTCGACTGCAAACCCTAATCTTCGTCGGCCCAAATTTAACTTTGTCGGCTTCACTGCCTCTGCAACTCTTCTGTAGCTTCTGTCGTGAAACTACAACATGTCGCGATATCGTGACACCTTTGCAACCGTACACTTTCTTTTGGCTTTTGTCGTGATATCGTGACATTTTAGCCTTTGTCGACTTCAACTAAGCTCTTGTCGTGATATCGTGACACTTCTGACTTAGTCAGCATCAACTTTGCTTTTGTCGTGATATCGTGACACTTCTCCCTTCGTCGACCTCCTTTCTACTTTTGTCATGAAATCATGACACTTCTGTCTTCATAGCCTTCCTCTTTACTTTTGTCACGAAATCATGACACTTCTCCTATAGAAGACCTGCATTCTATTTCTGTCATGAAATCGTGACACTTTCTCCAACCGAACGCTGCCATCTCAATCTGTCACGAAATCGTGACACTTTCTCTTCCTTGCACTCTTGTCTGCTTGCACTAGCGAAAATGGAACATGTCATGAAATCGTGACGCTTTCACCTTTGAGCTCTTCCTCCTTGAATTTGTCATGAAATCGTGACACTTCTAGCTTTCGTACGTTTTCTTTATAACCTGTCATGAAATCATGACACTTTCAGCTTCCATACGACTTCTTTGCAACCTATCACGAAATCGTGACGCTTCTCATTTTAGACTCTTCCCTTTGTTGCATGTCACAAAATCATGACAGTTCTTACTTGGAACATTTTCATCTACAACATGTCACGAAATCGTGACACTTTATCTTGCTTCCACTTTGTCTTCTGACTTGTCACGAAATCGTGACACTTTTTCTCCTTAGCGCTTTTCTTTTCTTCGGGTTGCAAAAACCCGACATGTCGCGATATCGTGACACTTTTTCTCCCGGACTCTCTCTCCTGCATTATGTCATGAAATCATGACACTTTTTCTTTCGGACTCTCTCTCCTGCAACATGTCACGAAATCGTGACACTTTTTCGTCCGTTCAACCTTCCTTGCAATATGTCACGAAATCATGACATTTTTGACTCGAACATTCTCTCTCCTCTTTGAGTCGCGAAACTGCGACATGTCGCGATATCGTGACACTTTTCTAAAAAGCTTTCTCTCTCCTACTTAAGTCGCGAAAATGCGACATGTCGCGATATCGCGACATTTTTCTAACTTGCTTTCTTTCGAACCTGTCATGCCGAAACCTTCATCAAAACAAATTATTTTACATCAAATCAAATTCCTTCAAAAGCTTCTTGACATCAATGACAACTTATTCACTTGAGCAAAGGCAATGTACCCAAGGTACCCAAAATTGCCAACAATCTCCCCCTTTGTCATTGATGGCAAACCTTTATCGAAAACACGTCTCAAGAGCCAAAACTGAAACCAACCGTGCTAACAACCGAGAAACCGTGCCCACAACTGAGAATCTTCCTTTGAAGTTTTGCTCCCCTAACTTGAAGCTTTCCTCTTCACTTGAAGCTCTCCCCCTTACTCATATCTCTCCCCCTTTGTCATCAATGGCAAAGGGTCACCTTTGGGGCTCGGGACTAAGAATGAGCCTCTTAGCTTGGTCCCTCCCCCACCTCCCGATGAGGTGATTAATTCTGGGGTGGGAGTACAACTCCCAATTTCTCCCTTAGATACTCAAACGTATCTCTTGGAAGAGGTTTGGTGAAGATATCTGCAATCTGCTCTTTAGTAGGCACATACTCTAGCTTGACTTGCTTGTCTTGCACTTTCTCCCTTAGAAAGTGATACTTGATGGAAATATGCTTTGTCCTTGAGTGCATTACCGGATTTTTGGAAATACTTATGGCACTCGTATTATCGCAAAATATGGAGATGGGTTGTTCATGCTTGACTTTGAAATCCTCCAAGGTGGTTTTCATCCATAAAACCTGTGTACACCCAGCCACTGCTGCTATGTATTCAGCCTCTGCTGTAGATAAGGAAACTGAAGGTTGTTTCTTACTTAGCCAAGAAACCAAACTCTTTCCCAGAAAGAATGCTCCACCACTAGTGCTCTTCCTGTCATCGCTTCGCCTGCCCAATCTGCATCTGTATAGGCCATGAGGGTGAAATCATCACCTTTGGGATACCAAAGCCCAAAGTCCATAGTGCCCTTCGGATATCTGAATATCCTCTTAACTGCTGTAACATGAGAATCTTTTGGAGCTGCCTAAAATCTTGCTACTAACCCAACTGCTCGCATGATATCTGGTCTCGGTAGCCGTAACATATAATAAACTGCCAATCATTGATCTGTACAACCTCTGATCTGCCACTGGAGATTCATCATCTTTACTCATCTTGCACCCTGTAATCATTGGAGTACATACTGGTTTGTTGTCCATCATCCCAAATTTCTTCAACATTTCTTTGATATACTTTCCTTGAGAGAGAAATACACCGTCTTTTGATTGAGCAATCTGAAGACCTAAAAAGAATGATAGCTCTCCAATCATAGACATCTCAAATTCCTTTTGCATGGTGTTAGCAAAAACTTTGCACATCTGAGTATTATTTCCCCCAAAAATAATATCATCAACATAGACAACCATAATCAACATATCATCATCTTCATTCTTAATATACAAATTGCTATCTGCCACGCCTTTCCCGAAGCCTTGCTCATGAAGATAACTGTCAAGTCTTGAGTACCACGCCCTTGGTGCTTGCTTTAACCCATATAAGGCCTTTTTTCAGTTTACACACATAGTCCGACTGTTCGTGAGAGACACTCCTTCCGGCTGTTCTATGTAGACTTCTTCTACCAACACCCCATTTAGAAAAGCTGACTTTACATCCATTTGATATACCTTGAATGATTTGAAGCTTGAAAGGGCCAAAAACATTCTGATAGCTTCAAGACGAGCAACAGGAGCGAACGTCTCTTCGAAATCAACACCTTCTACTTGAGCATAACCTTTGCAGACTAACCTAGCTTTGTTTCTGACAATATTTCCATCCTCATTGAGTTTATTTCTGAATATCCATTTTGTGCCAATGACATTCTTGTCCTTAGGTCTTGGAACCAAATCCCAAGTTTCACTTTTCTCTATTTGATTTAGCTCTTCATCCATCGCTTTTACCCAAAATTTATCTCGCACATGCTTCACTGAAATCTTTTGGCTCAATCCGAGATAATAATGAAACATTTGTAGAATCGTGTGAAGGAATGACTCTTCTTCTTGTTTGCCTCGTTGTTTGGATCACCAATGATCAAATATTTGGGATGATGTTTCTGAACATATCGTGAAGGAGTTTTGGGAAGCAGTTGTTGTCTTTCCTCTTCTTCATCTGAAACCTCTCTCAATTCTTCTTGACAAATTTCATCACTGAGTTCCTTGACTGGTTCTCTTATCCCTGTCTTTTCATCAACTGTTACATTTATGCTCTCTACGACTGTATGCGTTCTTTTGTTGAAGCATCTGTAGGCCTTGCTTCTGCTGGAATATCCAAGAAAGATTCCCTCATCACACCTAGGATCAAACTTACCCAGATTCTGATCTTCCCTTCTGATGAAGCACTTACTCCCAAACACTTTGAAGTATTTTACTGTAGCTGGTCTTCCTTTCCATAACTCATAAGGAGTTTTATGATGATTGACTCTAAGTTGGGCCCTGGTGATAATGTAGACTGTTGTACTTGATCGCCTCTTTCCAAAAGCCATCTGAGAGTTTTGACTCATTTAACATAGCTCTAGCCATATTTTCAATAGTTCTGTTTTTCCTTTCAACTACTCCATTTTGTTGAGGAGTTCTTGTTGTTGAATATTCTCTTTTGATTCCTTGTTGCTCATAGTATTCCACAAATTCATTTGAAGTGAACTCTCCTCCTCTGTCTGATCTTAAGCATTTGATTCTCTTGTCAGTCTCATTTTCAATCATTTCTTTGAAAGCTTTAAATTTTTCAAAAGCTTCAGATTTTTCTTTGAGAAAAGTAACCCAAGTCATTCTAGAATAATCATCTATAAACAACATGAAGTAGCTTTCTCCCTGAATGCTCTGAGTTCTGGTGGGGCCACATAAATCAGTATGAATAAGATCCAATGGTTTTGAAGAAGTATACCCTTTTGATTTGAAACTGGTTCTGGTCTGTTTTCCATGTTGACAAGGACCGCAAATGATATTATGGGGCCTTTTTATTTTGGGCAAGTCTCTAACTGCTTCCTTGTTACTAATATTGACAAGATTATCAAAGCTCAAATGCCCCAATATTTTATGCCATAGCCAACTCTCATCTTCTTGAGTTAGAAAACACTTTTCCCTTTTTATCTCACTCTTAAAGATTGTTTGGAGTCCTTGTAGCACTCGCAATGAGTTTTCCATTTTTTTCTTTACTTATCTCACATCTATCCGAAAAGAAAGATACTATGTGCCCTTGATCACAAAGTTGACTCACACTTAGAAGATTATGTCTTAGGCCTTCTACATAAAGCACATTTTCTATTTTGGATTTCCCATCCAAACTAAGAGTCCCTTTACCACTGATTTTAGTCGACCTATTATCTCCAAAACTGATTGTTCCTCGGTTTGTTTGTTTTAAGACCAAAAACTTTTCCTTTTCACCAGTCATATGTTTTGAACAACCACTATCAAGATACCATTTTTCTACTTTGTCTTGAGCATGAAAAGCAGTTTGAACTATCATTGACTTAGATTTGATCTCATTTTTCCTTTTAGTGAACTCAAGGCTAGATCTATCCAAACAGCACATCCTTGCTATATGCCCAAAATTCTTGCACTTGTAACACATGAAATTTTTATTCATAAGAGGTGCAAAAGAGTTAACATTTTCCTTACTATGGCTATTCAAGGATTTATTGCAATGCATAGCTTTGTGACCAAAATTCTTGCAAGAAAAACAATAGCCATGGAAAGTATTATGTAACCTGTTTTGATGCCTTGGATGATTGTTCTTCTTGTGACCAACTGGAATCCACCGCTCTTCAAGATGAAGATTGGTCTTGCTTGAAGACCCTATTTCATGAATAGTGATACCATCCTTCTTTTGCTTTTCATACGGAGTATTCTGTCTGAGAGTCAATTTTTCCAACTTCACTCTAAGAGACATAACCTCTTCTTCTAGTTTCTCGCAATCAGCTTCCTTTCCTTTTAAAGCCTCTGTCAGAACCTGTTCAACCTTCTTTCCTTCTTCAGCTAGAATTTTGAAGTCTATAACTCTTTGAGACAATTTTGATCTTGCAATCTCTTCTTCCTGACATTGATACTTGAGAACAAAATTTTCTTCCCTGAATTTCTCAAGCTTTCTTAAAGCCAAGAAGAATTCACCTTTGAGATCGAACTCAACCTCTTCATCTCTTTCTGAATCTGTATGTTCCTCTGATAGATCCTTCTCCAAGCTGTTAGGCTCTTTCCGGAGAAACCCGCTCCGATACCAATTGAAGAACACAAGCTTATACTCGAGAGGGGGGTGAATAATATAAGACTTAACCAATTAATAATTTTAACTTTAGATAGCAGAGGCATCAACACAACATTAATCAAGACAGAAAGCATCACACATTGAAGACCCATTTTAACGTGGTTCACCCAAAATGGTTGGGCTACATCCACGGATAAAATCTTTCACTAAATTTTATCAATCCAAATTCTAGGAATACCTTTCCCGATTACAATGTTTATGGGCACCAACCCAAAGGAGACACCAATCCCCTAATCTCGAGTTCATGGGCACCAACCCATAGGAGACACCGATCCCCTAGCTCTGCTCTAGCTGGTGATCCTCTAGAAAACCTCTGCCTCTGCTGCCCTTAGCAAATGGAACTCTATCCACAGAAGACACCTGTCCTCCTTGCTCTGGCTGGAGACCTCTGTCCTCAACTCTATCACCTCCAAAGCTGGTCCTCGAATTTGCACTAAACACAGTCCTTCGGTCTAGCACAAATGTCCTCGTTCGTCTTTGCCTGTTGCGCTCACTCTGCATGCTTCGACATCATCTCACCACTTCTACGCTCTTGCGCTCTTTCGGCTGCATCTCGCACACTTCGACGCACATTCGACTATCTCTCAATTCACTCTTAACTCTCCAAACAACCCTCCTTTTATACTAACACTTTCAAGATCAAAACCTTGATCTTAGTCGGTTGCACAACCCTAAACTATGTCGACTACAAACCCTAATCTTCGTCGGCCCAAATTTAACTTTGTCGGCTTCATTGCCTCTACAACTCTTCTGTAGCTTCTGTCATGAAACTACAACATGTCGCGATATCGTGACACCTTTGCAACCGTATACTTTCTTTTGGCTTTTGTCATGATATCATGACATTTTAGCCTTTGTCGACTTCAACTAAGTTCTTGTCATGATATCATGACACTTCTGACTTAGTCAACATCAACTTTGCTTTTGTCATGATATCGTGACACTTCTCCCTTCATCGACCTCCTTTCTACTTTTGTCATGAAATCATGACACTTCTATCTTCATAGCCTTCCTCTCTGCTTTTGTCATGAAATCGTGACACTTCTCCTATAGAAGACATGCATTCTATTTCTGTCATGAAATCGTGACACTTTCTCCAACCGAATGCTGCCATCTCAATCTATCATGAAATCGTGACACTTTCTCTTCCTTGCACTCTTGTTTGCTTGCACTAGCAAAAATGGAACATGTCATGAAATCATGACGCTTTTACCTTTGAGCTCTTCCTCCTTGAATTTTGTCATGAAATCATGACACTTCTAGCTTTCGTACGTTTTCTTTACAACTTCATGAAATCATGATCGCTTTCAATTCCGTACGACTTCTCTACAACTTGTCACGAAATCATGACGCTTCTCATTTTAGACTCTTCCCTTTGCTGCATGTCATGAAATCATGATAGTTCTTACTTGGAACATTTTCATCTGTAGCATGTCGCAAAATCGTGACACTTTATCTTGCTTCCACTTTGTCTTCTGACTTGTCACGAAATCGTGACACTTTTTCTCCTTAGCGCTTTTCTTTTCTTCGGGTCACGAAAACCCGACATGTCACGATATCGTGACACTTTTTCTCCTGGACTCTCTCTCCTGCATTATGTCATGAAATCGTGACACTTTTTCTTTTGGACTCTCTCTCCTGCAACATGTCGCGAAATCGTGACACTTTTTCGTCCGTTCAACCTTCCTTGCAATATGTCACGAAATCGTGACATTTTTGACTCAAACATTCTCTCTCCTCTTTGAGTCGTGAAACTGCGACATGTCGCGATATCGCGACACTTTTCTAAAAAGCTTTCTCTCTCGTGCTTAAGTCACGAAAATGCGACATGTCGCGATATCGCGACATTTTTCTAACTTGCTTTCTTTCGAACCTGTCATGCCGAAACCTTCATCAAAACAAATTATTTTACATCAAATCAAATTCCTTCAAAAGCTTCTTGACATCAATGACAACTTATACACTTGAGCAAATGCAATGTACCCAAGGTACCCAAAATTGCCAACAAATGATTTCCTATGTTTGATCTCATACAATTCAGTAAAAACTTCTATGACTTTAGATGTAAATTGGGGCCCATAATATGTGGTAATAGATCATGGAGTTCCAAATATCTAAAATTTTTGGGAATATAGAAATTTAGTGAATTTCCCTTCATGAGCATATTTGAAAGCACACACTTTAGCCCATTTAGTTACATAATCGGTTCATACCAAAATATGTTTCTTTCCTTGAGAAGGTGGATCAATGGGTCTAATAAAATCTATCCCTCATATTTCAAATTATTCGAAAACCACTTGAGACTTTAGAGGTATTTAATTTATGGTTGTTGGTTTTCCCATTCATTGACATGCATCACAATGTTGTACATAATTTTTCACATCCTTATGAAAGGATGACCAATAATAACCAATTCCTAATTTTTTTCTAATATTATGATTTATTGAATAATTTCTTCTTGATGGTCCATCATGACATGCTCATAGGACATCATACAACTCATCCTGTCGAACATAATATGTAATTGGGTCCACATTTAAATAGTAGACCATTTATCCACATAAAGGATGAGTTTTGTTTTATTAGTTGTTTCTTCTCATTTGGGGTAAAATGAGATAGGACTTTTTCTATTGCCAAATAATTAGAAATATTAGTAAACCATGGTGATGTTACCAATATTGCAAATAAATTTTCATCAGAAAATGAGTCCTCAATTGATTCCTCTTCTCCTATGTTGTTTAACCAGGATAAGAAGTTAGCTACTACATTAGCCTTCCTTGGTTTATCCACTATAGTGATATCAAACTCTTGTAATAGCAATAACTAGCAAATTATTCATCCACTAAACATAGGTTTGTTCATAAGGTATTTGATTGCAGAATGATTTGTGTGAATAAACACTTGATACCAGGTGATATAGTGGTAAAATTTATTGATGGCATATACTACTGCTAGGAATTCTTTTTCGGTGGTAGTATAGTTATTTTCAACTCCTATTAGATTTTGTTTTATATAGTAGATGGCATAATATTCCCTATTTTCCATTTGTCCTAATATCACTCTAATTGTAGTATTGGATGCATTAGTTTGAATGTAAAATGGTAAATCCTAGTTTGGCCCTCTCAATACAAGTGGGGTAATCAATTTTTCTTTTAAAGTATCAAAAGCATTTTGAAACTTTTTCATCCAATTGAAATCATAATATTTAGTTAATAAAGTAAACATAGGATTTGTAATTGTACTAAAATTCTTGATGAAACAATGATAAAAACCAATGTCCTAAAAATCTCCTAACATCTATTTGAGTCTGTGGTGAAGGAAGGTTTTTAATGATCTCTATATTTTTAGAATCTACCTAGATTCTATTTGATGAGATATGATGTCCAAGGACAATACCTTATTCCATCATCATAAAGCATTTGTTAGGATTTAGGGCTAAATTATACATTTCATAACTGGATAACACCTTGTCAAGATGTTCTAAGGTTATATCAAATGTTTCCTCATAAATTGTGAAATCATTCATCTAGATTTCTACACAACCATTAGTCAAGTCAAAGAAGATGGCAAGAAAAACTCTTTGGAAGGTTGTTAGGGAATTATAAAGTCCAAAAGGTAGGACTCTATAGGTAAAATTTCCCTATGGACAAGTCAAGGTTGTTTTTTCTTGATATTTAAGTGCAACCTGAATCTGGTTATAGCAACTTGGTCAATGAAATACAATGGAAAATGATCTTTATGCATGACTTTATTCATTTTTTGGTAATCCACACACACTCTCATTTTTTCATTCTTCTTTGGAATAATAACCAATGGTGAAACCCATTAACTATTAGAAATAGAATAGATGAATCCAACTTCTAAATTTTTTTTAATTTTATCTTTTACAATATTGTGCAAAGTAAGATTCAGTCTCCTTTGTGATTGTCACACAGGTTTTACATCCTCTATATATATTCAATGAGTGAACACATAAATATGAATTCTTGTCATATCTTTGTAATCCCATGCAAAGGCATTGATATGTCAACTCAATACATTGAACAATTTTTCTTCTTGGTCATTTTTCAACCAACTATTGATATTCAAAAACTTATTTGGTTGTACTTCAATTTGCTTTGTACCAAGATGAATAGAATTAACTCCTTCAAATTTTCTTATTAAGGAGTTAAGAGGGCAATGATGCGGTAGAATAGAATGAAAAATTCATGTCTCATTGTCAAATATAATTCTTGATGGAATCATATCTAATATGGGACAATGAAAAGATGATAGAATATGATGATTCCATCCATGTGGTAATTTAAATGGACTATCTTGTAGTGGAATAGGTGATCATTATTCAAATTCTTGTTCTTCATCATTCCATAATAATCAATGAACAATGGTAGGTTTATCTTAAATCCTATATCATATATTGTATTAACCAAAATAGTTTCATCTTCAAAAACATCTCTTTCACATGAATCCAACTCTTTTATGTGGTCTTTCACAATTATGGTGGCTAAGGTTGAGATAGTTTCTTCATTTTCTTCATCTGATTTAGGATACCATAAGTGTCCTAAAAAATTGACCAATGGTTTTGTAGGAGGATATAAGGAAATTTTCTTTGAATCAATCCCATTTGAAATGGTCATATCCCCTAACCTATAGTCAATAAAAGTAGTTATCATAGCAAGCCAAGGCCTTCCTAAAATTATTGGATAACCATTAATAAAATTTTGGGGTTGTAATACCAAGAAGTCAACTAGATATTCCCATGAGGAAACTATCACAAGGATATCTTCAACGATTCCTTCTAGTCTAGTGACTGAGTCACTGACCTATCAGCCATCTCTAATATAGTAGATGTAGGATTCAGATTGTTCAATTGTAATATTTGCATCGTATATTTTTTCATAACATTGATGGCTACCCCTAGATCAATCAAAACATTGGATATCTACATTGATCCTATGGTTACCATAACTATTGGACTTCCTGGATCACCATATTTTTGTGGAATAAGTTTTCCAAAAGAAGGTCAACCAACTTCCCATCTACTTGTATGGTTTTGGGAAATGATTTATTCTTCCTTCCTAAATTTTTAATACAAATTTCTTGAATGGTTTTGTTAATTAATGGCACATCCTTAATAGCTTGTAGTAAAGGAATCATAATGTTTAAGTATTTTAATTCCTTCACTAAATTTGATTCCAAATATATTTCAGATTTCTCAAACCGTTCAGGGTATGGTATATTTTCTAATGAAGAAGACAAATCCTCATGAAGGAATTTTTTTTTTTATTTCCTTTTATTTAGAGTTGATTATTGTGGATCTGATTTATATTGGTCTTGTTTATTTTCATTAGTTCCCATTTCTATGATGACGGGTGGAGTAGTTTCAAGAAGTGTTTTTCCTCAATGTAATTGAATATTGCTACAATCAATGATATTTAATATGGTTGTATCTTTATATTTAGGCATGTAGACAAAATCTACTAGATAGTAGCAAATAGGCATGTATTTTAATATTGAATATTGCCCTAATTTATGGGATATCGAGGGGTATTTTGATGTTGATACCATGGAAAATTATCCCCTTGTCTCTATCCTACAATTTTGAGCTCTTCCATATGTGAGTATTGTGTTTCCAAGATATTTTTAAGTCTTAGAAGTAATTGAAATTGATTCTTGATATGTCCTTTCACACAAATGCTACATATAGTAGATATGGAAGTTTTGTTTAAAGGATAATCTTGAAGAGCATGCTTATTATTGCATCTTAGGCAATAAATGGCTAGGGGTTCAGTAGATTTATTTTTTGCATTCATTTCCCTTAATGTAGTGTTGATATGCACAAGAATGTTGGTTTTTAAATTAGCAAACTCTTCCATCAATTCTTTCAAATCATTTCCATTATTACCCTTTTTTCATCTTCTTTGTTTTGTGCGGGAGTAATTTTTACATAATTCCAAAATCTCATCAATGTCGATGGTACTTATATCCAATACTTTCCATAGTCATATTGCAACCCCCTCAAGAATATGGCTTTGCAAATTTTTGGTTCACCAACCCCACATCTTTTTTGCACAAAAGCAAATCTATCTAAATAATCCTCTAGATTTTCATCTTCTCCCTATTTTATCTTGAACAATTCATCCTTCCTATTTTTTACTCGATAGTATTCTTGGTACTTATCCAAAAATACTTGTTCCATTTCTTCCCAATTTTGGATTGAATCAAGTGCTAAACTCATGAACCAACGTAAGGTTGAGTCTTTTAGCATGGAAGGAAACACTTTAAGTTTTTGGTTATCATTTGTATAATCATAGGTTTGGCATACAACCTTGAATTCAAATAAAAATTGATCAGGATCCTTAGATGCAACTCCCCTAAAATTTGGTAGCATTGATGGTGAAATAGTTTTCATCGAGAAATTTTGAGTGGGATTTAATTGGATAGGATATCCAAAGGTCCTAGAAAGAGAAGGGATGTTACCCTGATAGAGAACATTACCACCTTTACTTATATTTCCTTGTAAATTTACCATTATATCTTCCCAAAACCTAGTATATATTTGTTTAAATTGGTCTAATCATAGAGATATATCAAGGGTAGGTGATGATGAACTAACAATTTGCTCCTCCTATAATTCTCTCTCAGGAGATACACTTCCTGAAGATGAGGTTTGCAGTCCTCTTTTAGTGTTATCAAGAATCTCAAATACAGGTAATTCACCCTCTTATCATGAATATCACATTCCTATGGTTTATGGGAGGTTTGATCTAATGAATCTACCTATTTTATCTCTTAACCTATTCATACATCCTATGCTTATGTCCTAATGTCTAAAGTACAAATTTTAGCAATACAACTATGTTTATGCAAAGTTGGTATTTTATTATTTTTAAGAACTATCCTAAGGTTTGTTTGATGCAACTTCACAAAATGATAATGGCATGACTGATTTATCCTCTAACAACACCAATTGGCTCCTTGACGATGGTGTTAAAAATTATGGGTATTGTTTTTTTTTTTTTGAATTTACATGGTGGAATCGGTAGCCGCCACGAATCCGGGCAGGCTGTCCGAATTTTTATGGCTGCCATAGTATTTTGTGTTGTCCACCCCAGAAGCTTCCACACAGATCTTCGTGCAGTCCGCCCCTACAACCACCATGCCATAATCATTTTAAACCTTTTACGCCGCTGAAAGCACCAAGAAAGGGACAAGCGTTCAGTCCAGCAAAAAAATTATGGGTATTGTTAATGCTCATGAATTGATTCATTTTGTCAATCTAAGGTAGTTTCTAAGGCTATATATGATAGAGGATATTTATGGATCTATACTTCAAAAATTAGGGTACTTGCTTGTCTAAAAACTAAGAATCATAATGTCTTTGCAGGAAGTAAACTTAACTATCACTCATTTGCATTTGGATCCAATGCAAATCTTCTTTTACTGTTGTAAATATGTGTTCTCTTTGTTTAAGGCTGGGAGAAGTCTCATCCCAACTTGTAAATGATCTTTGTTTTAATACAAGTTTTTCAAATTATTTTTCAAAAAACAATCACTCATTTGCAAAATGAAAACCTATTTAATTACAAAAATTAACTTTGTTGAAGGAAAAATAAAACTAATATACACTTGCTAAATTGAAATAATAGAAAATAAAAATGCTGGAATGAAAATGACAAAATTGACAAATGCTAGAAATTAATGCTAATTAAACTAGAATGCTGAAACATAGCTTTTATTACTAAATTTTTTAATGAAATGTTTAATAAATTGCATTGACATAAATGAAAAATATAGGAAATAAGAAATTCAACTAGCTGAAAATAACATTCACATGAAACAAGAGAAAAATAGGGTATTTATTGATTTGCAATAATTTACAGAAAAATAGCAACAAAAATAAAACATGTAACTTTTTGACAAGAAAATTAGCAAAATAAGAAAACATGTAATTATGTTACAGAGGTCCCTCCACCAGCATCAATATTGGGCTATTGCTCCTAGGTCTAGCATAAGGAGTGAAAATTACCAAATTCTAAGTTTATAATCAAACAATCATGGAAGTCTACTTTGAAAAAATTTAACTTTATTAACTTTTTTGCTCTATTACAAAAATTGCTGACAAATTCTTGTTGGCAGTTTTGACACCATGCCACATTAAAATTTTGATCAAATTTTGTTGAATAGTTTTTTATTGTAAAAGCGACAAATACAGTGAATCAATGTTGCAGTGTTTTGGCTAGTATAATGTGTTGCAGTTCATTTTTGTGTGTTAATCTTCTTTCTATTTTTCATGGGTCTCATGCTTGGAAATAATGGATGTTATAAGGTAAAATGGTTTTGGAAAATGGTGTGTTAAATCAATTGAAATCACCCGAAGACGTCAATAAAAATTGTGCCTGAGACTAAAGGTAAAATAGATAACAACCTTTTTGCCCTAAGTGAAGGGTAAAAATCCCATTCACCTCATTCTGGGGTGAACGTAATTTTAAATAAGGAAAAGATGTTAAGTCTAGAAAATATGAATTTCGCCCCAAGTGAGGGGTGAAAGTCCCTTTCACCCCTCCTTGGGGTGAAAACACATCTAAAGGAAAGGTTCATGGTGGGCCCGAAGTTGAGGTATGAAGGCAACGAAATGGAGTATGTTCACCCCAAAGGTGGGGTGAAAGCATCGTTCACCCTACCTTGGGATGAACATCATAAAAAATAGTGATGAGTTGCCAAGTCAGCATGTGGAAAAGTCAACTAGGATTTTACCCCAAGTGAGGGGCAAAACTCCCTTTCACCCCTCCCTAGGGTGAAATCCTAGCAACATCGAAGGTGTTGCATCATGGGTCCCACTAAGGTGTCATTCACAAAGATGGAACGATAATGTTTTACCCTCACTTTGGGTGAACGTCAAGCAAAGGCAGCAAGGCACCAAGTTATAACATTGAAAATTTAAGGCTCTTTCACCCCAAGAGAGAGGTAAAACTACCTTTCACCCCTCCTTGAGGTGAAAGCATATGGAGAAGAAAAATGTTGTGGTCCCCACATTAGCATGTGTTGGAAGGAGTTTTAAATTGTAGTGAGCAGCGCTTTCACCCCGAGTGAGAGGCGAAAGTCCCATTCGCCCCTCCCTAGGGTGAAACTATATGAAGATGGTTCAAAGCACCAAAAATGAAAACAAAGGTGTATAACAAGGTGTTTCACCCAGATTTGCTCAAGGGTGATTGTTATCACGATTATGGGGTGAATGCGATGCAAAGAGTTTTAAAATGAATCAAGTTGTGGGTTGTGTATTGGGTGAAATAATGTAAGAATGTAAAGGTGCAATTTAATGGTGAATAAGAAGAATATTTTTGCTTCTTAGGAAAAATTAGATGGAATGGTGCAAAGCGCGATTCAAAGACCCAAGATTAGTGAAACTAAAGGTTGTTGATTTATGGGCGCTCTCCCCAAATGCAAGCATGGATAAAAGGAAGTGGAAATGCACTTTTGTTCGAATTTACTTGTCATTCCATTTTGGGAAAATCTATTTTATAGCATCCACATAAGTTTTTTGAAGGTGTTCGGTCTTAAGAATTGTGAGAATTTAATGATTGTGGCAAAAGGAGTTATGTTCCCAGATTTCATGCTAAAAAGGGTGCAGGATTAAATATCACAGGATGATTTTCATGAGTTCCAAGACATTCCCTATTTAATTCACCTCTTTTCAAAATAAGACTCAAGTTTGGTGGACTTTCTGGACAAGGGTGAATTTCCAAGGAACAATGGAGGTACCAATTCAATGACCATATTTGTAGTTTTTTGTGCACCGATGCCCAAACTTGTTGATTTCCCAGGAATTTCCCTTAAAAGCTGGATTCACTACTACAGAAGGAATATTTTCAAGGATTTTCAGGAGAAGATTCCTCTTGCTAGTTCCTGATCCAGGGATATTTTATCTTTTGTGTATTAAATGAAAAGAGGTGAAAACCTCTATAAATACTAGATATTTTCAATGTAAAAAAAAGGAGGATAGACACTCTAGAAAAACACTTCAAGTTTTCTACATAAATAGAAGAGATTTGGCTTTTGATTCTATGAATGATTTTGTGATTTTCTACTTTAATCATTTCTATTTTATATTCATGTCTATTATCTGCTAAGTTTAAATTTTACATCTAGATTTGAACACTGTTGGTGAGGGAGTGAGTATTGGAATGCAACTCTGGAAGTTATCTCTATGAAATCGTAAGTGGATTCTTTACCTTATTTCTATTATATGTTGCTATAATACTTGATTTGAATTCTTGCTACTAGTCTATCCCCAATCCTACATCTTCTAGCCTATGGCTATATTTCCCATTTATTTTCATTATTTCCATTTCTTTCCTACAACTCTAAACTTAAAACCGGTGTAGGATTAGTAAGGGAGCCAACCCTCTCTAGAGATTGGCTCGAAGGACATTTCTTTCCTTCAACCTTTCAATGTTGGTCGTGTCTAGGGTGCACAAATACATATTTTGTATTTTAGGTAGATATTTGACCAATAATTTTTGGCACACCCAGTGGGACTCATAAGTCTCATATTGAGTAATATATACAATATTGAGGTCTTGATGTTCACCTTTGTATTGTTAAGCTAGAACATCTAGTGACTCAGCTATACCTAGAAGCCTCCGAACGTGAAGTCGATGAAATTTGTACTTCATGATCACAAGATCGAAGGCCAAAAATTCTAAAAACCCCATTGAGTTCTTTGAACTTGACACCCAAAAATTAGGAGAACACCCTAGACTAGTCACACCAACTCATACATCACCCGCAACATCTTCATAGATAGCTGGTGTGTTTTCTATTCCTTCAAGTCTAGCTAGTACTGCTACTAGTGTTCCTCCACCTCAAACAAATCCTCCAATCAATATGGCTCAGAATCCACCACCACAACAACCACCAAGGTAGTTCCTAACATGGAATAGCTTAGGAGATTTAAATCTACAAGCACAAAATCTAGTCCCTCAAGCAGCATTGAAGGCTTTGCCTACCTATGATGGTACAGGTAAGACTACTTACGAGCATATCCAAGATGTGGCTTCTTTGGTAATAATCCATGACATTGCAGATGAAGATATTATGGTAATATTGCTTGTGTTGTCACTTAGAGAGAAGTTGTTGTATTGGTATCGATCCTTGCCACCCGCTACTATCACCACATGGGACCAATTGGCAGAATTGTTGATTAAGAACTTTCATGAGCAAGCTGACCCTTTTTCTTTATTGCATCAATTTACAAACATCCAAAGACATCCGTAGGAGGAAATAGTGGATTTCAATATTAGGTTCACTCAAAGTTGGCAGAGAGTTCCTGATGGTCTTTGACCCACTCATGAGCAAGCCACATTTTACTATCTTTGAGCCTTCAACTCTGACATTGGTATGGTCATCCGACAAGCCAATGTCAATACATTTCCAGATTTGTACACGCAAGCGCAAAAGGCCGAGGTAGATCTGATTGCCATAGGTAAGCTACCTCCAAAGGTAACAATACCCATTCTTCCTGATCTTCCACAACATATGTACTCTAGTGCATTTTCATAGCCTATGCCTTCTATGTATCATGTTCCTTCATGGAGCTTGAGTCCACCTCAAATCGCTCTAGTTCCAGTTCCACAACTCCCTACTCCAAATATTCCATAATTACCCACACCAGTTGTTCCACAGTTACCAACCCTAGTTCCATTCCCAGCATTACCTGCTCCACCAATACCTCTACCTTTGCCAACACCCCCTGCACCCTCAAATCCTGATCCCTACATGAAAATATTATAGGAGATGCAATCACTCAATTCAATAGTGAGGACAATGTCAAATGAAATTACATCCATTAAGAAGAAGCAAGTTGAAGCTGACTTTTGATCAAGGAGATTTCAAACATCATCGATTACTAGAGAACAACCAACTACTAGCAAAGGTCCTGAAAGAAATACAACTATATTGGCAAATGAAGAAGCTAGTACATTAGAGTGGGCATATTGGTGTTCTACCTATAATGATCCTCATGGTGAAGATACATGCATGGTTCATTTGAACTATGTAAAGACATTAGCAGAAAGTTCACTGGTGGAAAAATCAATATGATAATAGAAGTTGATCATAATTTTATGGTCCCTTCCTTGGAGCAAGTTTCAGTCCTTACAAGGGCTAGAAAGAAGCTAGTAACTATTGATCCAACAGAAATGGAGATGTTTAAAGTTCCCATTAAACAAAAGATACAAGATGAAAAGACACAACCACAAGCGAAAGCACCTAGTACAACAACTAAACAATAATATTCTATCTTGTTGAAGGATCTATTGCCCAAGCAAGCTCAAGAGAAGTTGTAGGTAAAGGCATCAACTTCACAACCTACAACCACTCAAGTACAAACTGAGGCAAAATAACAAGCCAAAGAGTACCTCAAGTACCCATCATTAACCAAGCGGAAAAGGGTAGAAGCTACTCAATAATACCAAAACAAATATGAGCCAACTAATGAAGAAAAGGGCTCTAGTACTTTTAATTATAATATTGTTGAAGAAATGAAGAAAATTCCTACAAAGGTGAGTTTGTATGATGCATTACAGTTACCTGGACAAGTTGATCTATTGCAAGAGTCTCTCAAGTCTATGAAAGATAAAAATAAAAACCTCACCCAGATGGTGTTAGCACAGACATTGACAACTTCTACCACTGGTAAGAATAGACCACCTCCATTCTACCTTTCTCTCAGAATGGAAGGATGGATCATGCATAATTGTATGATCGATTCTGGTGTCATGACTACTATCATGCCAAAGGTAGTATGTGAGGTCATGGGGATGGAGTACACAAGGAGTAGTCTAGGCATCTTACAGTTGGATGGGACCCCAGTCAAAATAGTGGGTGTGATTAAAGATATTCCCATTATTCTACACAACATGCCATAGATCACTGTTATTCAAGAAGTGGTGGTAGTCGATCTGGAACCATATTTCAGCATGTGCCTTTCGAGGGAATTTACAACAAATCTAGGAGGATATCTTTCCTTGGATTATTCACATTTGGAGATTCCTTTTAAGGGAAGGAGAATCTAGATCTATAATGAAAAGCCTTCCACTTTTCACATAGAAAGACTTGAAGAAGAAGAAAAGCCCACAGGCGTAGTTAATATGATGATAGAAGAAGTGCAAGAAGTGGACTTGATGGAGGAAGCTCTTGGTGAGCTCCATCTGGAAGATGAATTTTCATTGATGGATTTCAATGCAATGGTGGAAACTGATATCGGTTGTTACACCATAACCAAACCTGAACAGATTGAAGCAGAAGCTTTTGACTCCTAGGACCCTATCTTCGATCAATAATGGAAGTTATATTTTGATGGTGCAAGATGCAAGAATGGTGTAGGAGCTAGGATTGTTCTTGTTTCTCCTTTAGGATTACAGAAAACCTACTCATATCGGTTAACTTGGAGCTGCATAAATAATGCCATTGAATATGAAGCATTATGCCTTGGTTTGAAGAAAGTGGAGAAGTTGGGAATCAAATAGTTGTAGATTTTTGGAGATTCTAAGCTTATCGTTAATCAGACTACAAACAAATGTGTGTCAAAGCAACACTATTTGAAGGCCTACCACAACAAGGTATGGGATTTGTTTGAGTCTTTTACAACACTAAATATTCAAGCGATTTCGTGAGAATAGAATAAGCATGCAGACATCTTGGCTTCCCTTGGTGCTAATTTCTCTCCTATAGAGCAAGTGGTCAAGAGACCAAAGACCATGAGAGTAATTTATAGACCTTCGATCCCCGATAAAAACCTCTATTGGAAGGTGTTCGATAGTGATGAACAGATAGTTAATTTCTTAATTAAGGAAGGTTCCAGCATAGAAGAAAGAATATTGATCGAGGAGGAAATGGAAGGGATGATTCAATTGAAGAATAACCACATTCCTAGGGGATTAACTTGAGAGCTTGTTTGATCAAAATGATAGAGCAGAGAAACACAAGATCAAGGTGGATGCAAAGGAGTATAAGGAAATGTAGTTGGAGCCTGATAAAGTCATCAAAGTCAAAATAGATTATACACCCAAGGAGCTTGAGGATATTAAGAATATATGTTATAAATTTCTTGATATTATCACTTGGAGCTATCATGATCTGAAAGGATATGATAAAAATGTAATCCAACACACCATCGAGTTGCAAGAAGGGGTGAAACCTTTTCTAGAAACAATGACCTATTAATCCAAAAATTGAAGTTCTTATGAAAGTAGAGTTGCTAAAAATGTTGGAGGTAAAAATAATTTATCCTATCAAGCACTCAACATGGGTGGCAAATTTGGTTCCAGTTTGGAAGAAGAATGGAGATATTCACCTGTGTATGGACTTTTAAAATCTGAACCAAGCATCTTTGAAAGATCACTATCCCCTACCATAGATTGATCAGATTCTTCATGTAGTCATTGGAGCACAGATATTTTCATTGCTTGGATGGTTTCTTCGGCTATAACCAGATCTGGGTGAAGGATGAAGACCAGCACAAAATGATATTTACTACAAAGTGGGGCACCTTCACCTATCAAAGAATACCTTTTGGTCTTTCCAATGTTGGTGCCACCTTTCAGAGAGCTATGGATGTCACTTTCGATGAGTTGTTGAATCAAATTATTGTAATTTACCTTGATGACATGACTATTTTCTCACATCGTAGGGAAGAGCATGTCTCTCATCTGAGACAAGTGTTCGAAAAGTGTCAAGAATTTGGAATTTCCATCAACCCGAAGAAATCCATTTTTGTTATCAAAGAGGGAAAACTCTTGGGACATGTGATTTCACAAGAAGGGTTAGCGATTGATCCTATGAGAGCTGAAGCTCTCTTAAAATTACCACTTCTAGTCAATAAGAAGGACCTACAATCATTCTTTGGCCAGATCAACTTCATTCAAAAATTCATCATCGATTTTCTCAGGTAGTAAAGCCAATGACTGAAATCCTGAAGAAAAATGTAGACTTCAAGTGGATAGAAAAGAGGAGATAGGCATTCCAAGAGATCAAGGAGAGAATTACCCAAGCGCCAGTATTGATTAATCTAGATTATTCAAAGGATTTTATCCTTTACATAGTGGGCGAGCAGGAAAGTTATGTCATTGTCCTCATGCAAAAGCAAGATGATGGGGATGAAAAACCGATTGCTTTTCTGAGCCAAGTCATTTTACCACACCAAGAAAAGTATAACTTTATTGAGAAGTAGGTGTATGCAGTCATGAAATCCTTAAAGAAATTCTAGCATTTTATCTCACAGAGTAAGACAATCATCTATGTTATTCATCCAGATGTCAAGAATTTCATCATTCAAGGAGAGATGGGTGATAAAAGAGTAGGTTGGGTTTCAAAGATTCAAGAATATGATGTGGAGATTCGATCAACTAAATTGGTTCACGATCGGGCACTCTACCAAGAATTGGCTAAAAGCGTAGCTTTTAGATCGCTAGCTCCATTACATGATGAGGTTATCAACGAGAGTAATCTTGCCAATCAAGTTACAAGCGATCATGACTAGACAGAGGATCTTATTGAATTCTTCACATCTGGAAAGTGTCCATCACATCTTGATGCCTCACAACAATGAATATTCAGGTTATAGGTGCTCAAGTACGTCCTATTGCCAAGTGGATTATTCCACAAAAACATAGATGGAGTACTCCTCAGATGTGTGAAAGAGTCAAAAAAATAAAATATCTTGGAGGAGTTCCACTCTGGCTTATCTAGTGGACATTATGCAGGAAGGCCTATGGCCTTGAAGATCATCCAAGCTAGATATTTTTAGCCTACCCTCTTTGTAGATACACACAAGGTGAGCCAAAGCTATGATAATTATTAAAGATATATTGGCAGGAGTCAAAAGGCATCCTTACCTCTACATCCAATCCAGGTAGAAGCTCCATTTCAATAATGGGGCTTAGATTTCATTGGAGTTATTGATCCTCATTCCTCCATCAAGCATAAATATATTTTGATAGTGATCGATTACTTTACTCGATGGGTAGAGGCCATTCCAACCAAGAAAGTAGACCAAGCTATAGTCATCTCCTTCCTCGAAGGACTGATTACCCATTTTGGTGTACCAGATGCCATTGTAACAGATAATGAGACTCCATTTATTGGGGCAAATATCATTGAATTTACAAGTAGGTATGGGATTTACTTGAAGACTTCCTCCAATTATTACCCATAGGGAAATGGTCTAGCAGAATCCACAAACAAAAATTTGCTTTAGATCTTGAAGAGAATGCTTGGAAGCAACAAAAGGAGTTGGCATCTATTGTTAAATCAAGCTCTATGGGTGGATCACATATCAGTTAAGAAGTCTATTAAAACTTCTCCTTACTCCCTAGTGTATGGAAAGGAAGTAGTTTTACCCACTCACATCGAGCTCCCAGTTCTCCAGACCTTGCAATTATTCAAAGATGAAGATGATGAATCTGATCCCATGAGTGCAAGGTTGGCTCAACTTCTGCAGTTAGAAGAGGAGAGAGAAAAGGTATATGTGGCTTTCACCGAACATGCTAGAATGATGCAGAAGTGGTTCCACAAGAAGATGACAGAGCAAAAGTTTCAGGTTGGAGATCTAGTGCTTAAATGGAATGAGAACAAAGCTAAGCCTGGAAAGCACCACAAGTTTGATGCAATCTGGGAAGGTCCATTTCAAGTCTTAGGGGTAAATTCGGTGAATGCATATCATCTCCAAGACATGGATGGTTGGGATCTTCCGATTCTAGTTAATGACCTTCATCTGAAGGCTTATTTTCAGTGATATGATCAGAGGTGCAAGTATGTAAATATGTACAGATTTTATTTTCTACAAGTATTTTTATTGTTTTATAAAAATATAGATATAATATATATATAAGGCGCCAAGTCACCATAGTAAAAAAAATTCAAAAGTGCTTTCACCCCAAATGAGGGGTAAAACTCCCATTCACCTCTCATTGAGGTAAAAACATATTATAAAAATGTTTAAGGCACTAATCGTGGGTCCCACACTAACCGATTTCACCCTAGGTTTTGGATGAAATTCTTACGCACCCTTTGTCGAAGTGAGCATGATTTGGGATAACAATTGCATTATGGCAATCGAAGGTAAGGATGGTCAACAATGCTTTCACCCCATGTGAGGGGTAAAGTTCTCATTCGCCCCTCATACGGGTGAAATGACATGAAAATATTTTAATGCATGGGGGCGCATTCCGAAATTTTAGATAATTGTATTTGAACGAATGCAAAGAAAAAAGATAAAAAGAAAAAGCATCCATTTGTAAATTCCAACATTAAAAGTTTTTTTTTTTTGGAAAAATAAAAGGAAGATTAATTGATTTAAAAAAAAATATAGGCTTTTATAAATATGGAGTGAAAATGAAAAGGAAAGGATTGTTTTAAAAAGGAGGGTTTTTGCCATGAAAATTACTCAAACAGGTGGAAGATGATTTTGGGAGCATAGCAAAAAAGAGAAGTGTTCTCTCAAGGTAGTTTCGCTCATTAGCATATGGTGAATTTTAAGAGTGATAATTGACATCGAAGAGCATTTTCGGAGTGCTCGGTTGAAAATGATATCACCTAGATTTGCTTCAGGTAACGCGTTGATGTTCCCAAGGACCAAGATCTCATGATTGCAAAGCAAGGCGTTGATTGGCTTATTTATGGTAGATTTATTTTTTCGAAGTAGCCATTAGGGAGCCAGAGCACACTATTTGAGGGCATAATGCGGTGAAAGCACAATTTTTAAAAAAGATATTATGATGAATGGAGGTTAATAACTATTAAAATCATTGGGAATAGTGCCAATTGAGTGGAACGAGGCACACATCCTTATGAATTCACCAAGATGAAATGATGCATTTACTTCGGTGGTTGGGAGCTCCATCTATAAATTAAGCACAGGTAAAATTACTCAAAGATTAAAATTTTAAAATTTTGTCAATGCATTTTCGAGTTTTGTTTGTAGAAGTTGCAGAGTGCTCTCAAGGTTGCCAGAATTTACATGATGGGCAAGAAAAGTGTAGAAGTAAAATATGTTGTAGAACCCAAGCAGTAAAAAAAGAAAGCAGAAGGTAGAAAAAAATCCAAGAAAGCCCAAAGAAATGAGAACGTGGACTTGGACCCATACTCTGACACCATGGTAGAAGTCGGAGACTACATCATCACCAACAAGGGTGTGGTTAAACTGCACCAAGATGTGGAATTCACCATCAAGTAGGGGTTGACGTTGGAGAGCCCTTTAACTATGTCATATTATGCACAATTATTTTGGTACTTATGTACGCATGTACATGCTTACCTGAAGCTGGTGAAGATGATTGCTAGATTTTATAACCCAACTACCAGGGTTATTCGAAAGGTGAATGGGGAAGTGCTTTTCTCTATCTCTTCCAACGTAGTGAGGGAAGCATTTGCTTGTGGGTTGAAGCCTCCCTCCGACATGATCTCCAAAAAATTGCACATCAATGAACAAGAGGAGAAATATGTGTCCATAGTGACAATGCACCAATTTATGGAGATGCAGTTAATCCGAGAGCCATAGCTAGGGCAGTTGCCAAATCTATCAAAGCCACTTTCAGATTTTAAGAGCCTAGATATATTCTCAATGTTGGCATGGATTTCTGGTCTCTCTATAGATTCCATAATTCACAAGTGGTAGGCGATACTTGTGCATAGTGCATATCATAGGTGGAGTTTTATGCTCCGACGATAATGAGGGCGGGTACAAACCCAATTTATTTTGATTAGGCTGATTTTATATATCGAAAGATGCACATTCAGTTGGAAAAAATGAATACAGGAGAGGCAACTTCATTCAAGCATACATCATTCCTTGTATAGTATTTCTTTTTCCATTTACATCAACATTTTTCATTTATAGTAGTTAAACAAGTTGATGAGGCAAACAATGTTTTACCGATTTATATGTGGACTCCCACTCTATCAAGGAGGGAGTCATTTTATAATTTTAATCACTTATTTTTGGGCCCCGCAATTGAGATGATTTATGGCAAGAGTGAAAGGGTGCCATGGGCAATGAGAGAAGTGGTTGTTACAATAGAGAAGGGTGATATCTTCTTGTTGACTCAAGGTGTAGTTGTGCAAATTTTTGGCTTCATGGGCAAGCCATTCCTGCTCCCATATTTCACCATAGAGCATGTTTTTGCAATGGAGGTGGTGCACCAGAATGACTACATGAATGATGTTTATGGAGCAGGGTATGGTAAGAGGACAACATGCATGATGCCTTTCAAATTTGGTAGTATAGAGGTGAACCAAGTTGGTCAGAATAGATTGCTCATAGAGGCTCTCCAAGACCTAGGTCTAGTGGAACTACCTCAAAGATGGAGGTATGATCCATTGGGTCATTTTTTAGAATTAATTAAGGCCAAGTAGTTTCATTGTTGCCCACGACCAGATATTCAACAAAATCGCAATAATCTTGAAGGGCATGATTTGGAGTGGCATGTTGAAGCCATGATGTCACTTCCATCATGGCATGATTTTTATGAGCAAGAGGTTGAATATAATCCCATAGTGCATAGAGAGCATATTCCTCCTCTAAGACTATTTAGCCAGATGAAAGATCAGCTGCCTACGTGGTCTGAGGAAAAGATCATAAATTGGTGGATTATGAGGGTCCACCAGGGAAAAATTACATCGGCTTATGGGTTGAAGATGGACGAAGCATTTTCTGAGGCATATGATGAATTTGTCAACATCTATCAACCTATCACTTTCTCCAAGGTTGTACCTCAAAGTTTTCAAAAATATGACAGTGAAGAAAGCATGGTCGAAGAAGAGCACCCGATAGTTGAAGAAGTGACACATGAGGAAGAAGAACAATAGTTTGTGTTTAAAAGAAGATCTCAGTGGGTGAAGCGAAGTGTAGAAGAGGTATTTCCTTTCCCTAAGGTCGTGAAGAAGCCAAGAACCGATGTTGTTTCTTCATCCACTATTGTAGTTTCCATGGTTGTAGTTGTTGCATCTATAGTAAATCCTCCTCCATCGATATCAACTACTCAAGTTAGCATTTCCTAGGAACTTCCATTAATTCAAGAGCAGTAGTTGGACCAACAAATGGAGATCATAGATCTCAAGGTAGAGGTGAAGAAGCAACAAGTGCAAGAGGAACCTGTTTCACAACCACCTCCATCATCAGCTCACACGGATCCCCCACCCGAAGGTACATCTCTTTTTACCCTCTTCTTCCACTCAGGAGCAAGTAGTGGTTATCACTTCATTTCCTTCAGTTCCTACATCTATTGCCCCTTCATTTGGTATACCTTCTATTTCCATTTCACTCCCTACCTCTCACCCGCAAGTCACTACTACTCCTTCTTCTCTTCCCTTCTCTTTAGCCTCCCTTTCTTTTAGTTCATTTGCATCAGGCCCGAATCCATTTTTGCATCCCTCACCTTCCATTCCTATCACTACTTCCACTATAGTTGTAAGTACGCAAGCTCCTCCATGAGTGAGTGTAACTATGCAACCGAGCCTAGTGCTTCCATCCATTCTACTATTTTGGTTCCCCCTCTGATTTTTATTTCCTCTTCTTCCTTCGAGCTAGACCATTCACAGGCTCTGTTCCCTTTCACCCCATTTTTGGAGATGCAAGTGCTACCCAAGATCGAGGTGATGCCCGAACAACCAGTTGTAGAGAATATTAGTCGAGCTCATCTCAGTTCATCATAGTGGTTGAAGAGTCATAGGAGAAAGGAGGCACTTGCTCCAGCTAAGCCACTCAAGAAAGTCACCTTCAATCCAATTGCTATGGAGGCTCACACTACCAAGATGATTCCCCTAGTCCGAAAACCACAAGGAGAAATGATTCCAAGTGATTACGCTTATGAAATCATGATAGAGGACCTGACAAAAATTGATCCTACTAAGAAGATGGGGAACATCCAAGTTGATATGAGCTCAGTTTACTTGCATGATGAGCACTACAAGCAGATATTCTATGATATCGAGGCAAATATTACCAAGCTTGAAGAAGCTTTGGCAGAAAGTAGAGTACAGTAGGAGAAGATGACAAAGGAGATAGAACAGTGGCATCAACAGGTAGTGGCTCACCAAAAAGCAAAGGATGCGATGAAGCAGCAAGCGTAGGCAATGAAGATACAACTCGATTCCATACAGAACCAAATGGTAGAGAAGGCTACACAGGCTATAGGCTTCTCTCAAAAGATAATTAAGGAGGCCCACCTTCGGTTGGCTAAAAGTTGTGAGAATATGGTAGTGAAAGTAGTCCTAGTCCTACAGTATCTCTATGAGGCCCGAATATAGATTCAATTGAGTGAGCAGGTGATAGAAGATGTGGAAAATTTCCTAGAGCCACATTTGGAGTTGGTAGTAAAGATCCAAGCTCTTGCTCAGTCTAATATGCGCATTCACCCCATGAGTGAGATGGATCAAGCCTGGTCTAATACCAAGATTATACTACATAATTATTTTCATAGGTTGGACCTAGTGAGAGAAGGTAGAAAGTTACTTAATGTAATTGAATGGGAGCATTCTATTTCAATGGTTCATTTTGATGCTCTTACTGACATGGGATTCCTAGATTTTATAAATGAATGGGGTGAGCCACTACCGAAGGAATAGTTAGAAGAAGCCTGGAAGAATTTTGTGCAGGACACATCAGAAATTGATAGGTGGGAAGAGCCAATTATGGAAGAACAAGTGTTGCCACTCATGAAAAGGTTCACTCGCATGGAGTCATCCTTGTTTGAATTAGCTCAGAGATCTAAGTGCATTAGCTTGGAGGATATCTAGAATCTATGGTACATTTATGAATCACTTAGTGTTCCTTGCTTATTTACCATAGATGCTTGGGCTGAAGTAGTTATAGTTTATGAAGTCACCTATGAGAGTTTGAAGGAATAGGAAGAGTAGACCACAACAAAACAAGCCACAGTAGAGCAAGTAGTAGCTGAGCAGGCGCAGGGGAAGACTTCTGAACCAGGCACACCGACCGATGTAGCCGATAAGAAGGACCACTAAGAGCCCAATGGATAAAGGCCTGGGATCACTTGCATCCATGCGAGTTGGATACCCCAAGAGCCACCAAAAATATTGGTAGTTTTGACACCATGCCACATTAAAATTTTGATCAAATTTTGTTGAATAGTTTTTTATTGTAAAAGTGGCAAATATAGTGAATCAATGTTGCAGTGTTTTGGCTAGTATAATGTGTTGCAATTCATTTTTATGTGTTAATATTCTTTCTATTTTTCATGGGTCTCATGCTTGGAAATAATGGATGTTATAAGGAAAAATGGTTGTTGAAAATGGTGTGTTAAATCAGTTGAAATCGCCCGAAGATGTCAATAAAAATTGTGCCTAAAGACTAAGGGTAAAATAGATATAACAACCTTTTCACCCCAAGTGAAAGGTAAAAATCCCATTCGCCCCATTTCGGGGTGAACACAGTTTTAAATAAGGAAAAGATGTTAAGTCTGGAAAATATGACTTTCACCCCAAGTGAGGGGTGAAAGTCCCTTTCACCCCTCCTTGGGGTGAAAACACATCTAAAGGAAAGGTTCATGGTGGGCCCAAAGTTGAGGTATGAAGGCAACGAAATGGAGTATGTTCACCCCAAAGGTGGGGTGAAAGCATCATTCACCCCACCTTGGGGTGAACATCATAAAAAATGAGTGATGAGTTGCCAAGTCAGCATGTGGAAAAGTCAATTGGACTTTCACCCCAAGTGAGGGGTGAAACTCCCATTCACCCCTCCCTGGGGTGAAAGCACGACAACAATGAATTCGAAGGTGTTGCAACATGGGTCCCACTAAGGTGTCATTCAAAAAAATGGAACGATAATGTTTTACCCTCACTTCAGGAAAATGTCAAGCAAAGGGAGCAAATCTCTGAGTTATAATATTTGAAATTCAAGGCTCTTTCACCCCAAGAGAGAGGTGAAACTACCTTTCACCCCTCCTTGAGGTGAAAGCATATGGAGAAGAAAACATTGTGGGCCCCATATTGGCATGTATTGGAAGGAGTTTTAAATTGCAGTGAGAAGCACTTTCACCCCGAGTGAGAGGCAAAAATCCCATTCGCCCCTCCCCGGGGTGAAACTATATGAAGATGGTTCGAAGCATCAAAAATGAAAACAAAGGCGTATAAAAGGTGTTTCACCCAAATTTTCTCAAGGGTGATTGTTGTCACGATTATGGGACGAACGCGACGCAAAGAGTTTTAAAATGAATCAAGTTGTGGGTTGTGCATTGGGTGAAATAATGTAAGAATGTAAAGGTGCGATTTAATGGTGAATAAAAGAATATTTTTTCTCCCTTAGGTGAAATTATATGGAATGGTGCAAAGTGCAATTCAAAGACCCAACATTAGTGAAACTAAAGGTTGTTTATTGATGGGTGCTCTCCCCAAATGCAAGCGTGGATAAAATAAAGTGGAAATACACTTTTGTTTGACTTTTCCTATCATTCCATTTTAGGTGAAGCTATTTTATAGTATTAACACAGGTTTTTTTAAGGTTTCCAGTCTAAAGAATGGTGAGAATTTAATGATTGTGGTGGAAGGAGTTATGTTCCCATGTTTCATGCTGGAAAGGGTGCAGGATTAAATATCACAGGATGATTTTCATGAGTTCCAAGACATTCCCTATTTAATTCACCTCTTTTCAAGATAAGACTCAAGTTTGGTGGACTTTCTGGACAAGGGTGAATTTCCAAGGAACAATGGAGGTACCAATTCAATGACCATATTTGTAGTTTTCTATGCACCGATGCCCAAACTTGTTGATTTCCTAGGAATTTTCCTTAAAAGCTGGATCACTGCTACAGAAGGAAGATTTTTGAGGATTTTTGAGGAGAAGATTCCTCTTGCTAGTTCCTGATCCAGGGACATTTTGTCTTTTGTGTATTAAATGAACAGAGGCAAAAACCTCTATAAATACTAGACATTTTCAATGTAAAAAAAGGAGGATAGACACTCTACAGAAAAACTCTTCAAGTTTTTTGCATAAATAGAAGGGACCTGGCTTCTGATTCTGCGAATGATTTATGTGTGTGATTTCTTTCTACTTTAATCATTTCTATTTTATATTCATGTATGTTATCTGCTAAGTTTAAATTCTGCATCTAGATTTGAACACTGCTGGTGAGGGAGTGAGTACTGGAATGCAACTCTGGAAGTTATCTCCATGAAATCGTAAGTGGATTCTTTACCTTATTTCTATTCTATGTTGCTATAATGCTTGATTTGAATTCCTGTTGCTAGTCTGTCCCCAATCCTACATCTTCTAGCCTGTGGCTATATTTCCCATTTATTTCCGTTATTTCCATTTCTTTCCTGCAACTCTAAACTTAAAACCGGTGTAGGATTAGTAAGGGAGCCAACCCTCTCTAGAGATTGGCCCGAAGGACATTTCTTTCCTTTGGCCTTTCAATGTTGGTCGTGTCTAGGGTGCACAAATGCATTTTTTGTATTTTAGGCAGATATTTGACCAACAATTCCTAATGAAGTCCTATTGCTATTTCCTTATTTGTCTATTATATTTCAATGTAGGTAGATAGGAATATTTATACAAAGTATCCCACTTATCTTGCCTACATTTGAAAGTTACATTCTGATATCCTTGCTATATATTTGTTATTTGCTAAGCTACAGTCAACAAATTATGTCTAGAATTGGGACAAAATTCTGTTATAGCCATTTGTCCTCTTTTCTTCACCTCCAAATGCTATGGATGATGCTTGGAATAGTTCTAACATGATTTTTTTTTTATCTATGTATCACTTTTATTTAATTCCTTAGAAACCGGATAAAAAGTGAGTTTAGCCTTTTTTGTAGCATTTTTTTACACTGCTTCAAAACATTTGGCTAAACAACTATCAAATGTAGATGCTTGAAATAGTTTGAATTGGGTCGACATGTGGTGATTGGTTACACTCCTTTTTCCTTGTTTCATGCTCCCAAGGAATTTTAGACCCCAAATTAGGTGCACATCCTCATCCTCCAATTATCCTATAGGTTGTTGCTCATATGTTCTAGAGCAAAACCTGCAGGTTCTATTTTTGTAGGTTGATTGCCCTATTTTTGCTGCAATGTAGAATTCTTGATGCCACATAATCCAATACTAGTTTCTAAGGTGGGAAAACACTTCAAATAATTTTAGCAATTATATTTCAACAAAAATATATGGATGATACTCTTCCAAATATCTTATTTATGCTTATTTAACTACTAAAAATATGCAAAATAATCACAAAAAAATGCAAAAAACTATCTGAACAATAGGACAATGTTCCTTATGATTTTATCATATTAACATTAACATATTAATGCATACTAATAAAAAAAATTGGTACTTTAACTATGATATTGGTCAAAATGGCAATTTCTCATGTTAACAAAGCTGAAATAATGAGACATTTGAGTGTCTCATCATATATATTGGATATAAAGTCCCATGTTATGGATACAAACATACAAAATTGAGAAAGATCAAGATTAGTGTATGTGAGTATTTTATGCCCCAAATATATATAGTTAGAATCCAATTGATGATATGTGTTGCACAAGTGATTGCTTTGCCCTAAAACTTGATCTAAATTCCCTTAGCCTCCAACATGCAAGCCATGCCCATAGTTGCCCTCTTCTTCCTCTCAACTACCTCATTCTACTCTAGAGTATAATGGATAGTACTCTAAAATGTAATACCATGAAGAGTAAAAAAGTATAAAAAAACATTATGTACTTACTTGTTAGTCTTACAATGGCACTGAGAGGGGGAGGTGAATCAGTGTAGCTATTTAAAAACTTAAATCTTCATCTCTTAATTCTGAAATAATGAAAGCTTAAAACCAGATACAGCAAGTGTAACAAGAGAGCATCACACAACACAAGATTTAACGAGGTTCACCAAATTTGGCTACTCCTTAAAAATAGACTACTTGGACACCCATCCATGTCCAGCCTTTGCAAAGCACCAACTTTACAATCATTTTACCAGCACCCACTAGAAGGAGCACCAACCCCCGATTTATCTGCACCAATAGAAAGGAGCACCAACCTCTATTCCAAGCACCAACTTGGACTTCTATTTTAAATCTTGATTGACATAAAAATGCCTTCTGTGTTACAAGACCCTCATTGGTCTATCTTAACTCAAATCAATCTCATGGAAGCATAAGGAGAATTGTTAGAGACTCAATCTATTCTATTTCTAACTCTCAATCTCAACTCCTTGTCCACAAAGCATACACTCTTTTACAGCTCTACTTACCGCACACTTACAGCCCTTTCTTATGGCTTACTCTTGCAGCTCTCACAGCTCTGTTCTTCTTACAACATTCTTCCAGCTTTATAACAGCCCACAACACTATCCCTCTATTCAGCAACACACTGCTCTCTATTCCTGCACGGAGCTCAACACTCTCTTACAACACACTTTTTCCACCTACTTTTCTCAGCACATTTATTCTTTCATCAGCGACACCTTCCCTCTTTATGGCGGCACACTTTTCAATTTTGAGTAGCATTTTCACTTCTGCACGCAACTGCCCTCGCGACACATTTACTCTTTTTGGTGGCACTCTTTTCAATTCTGAGCCAAAATTTTTCTTCTGCACGCAACTGCCCTTTTATAACAATATTTTCATCTTGAAACCCTAAGTCTTCTGTAACTGCCATTAACCCGCATGCAGCCTATTCATAGCTACTCCTGTGAGTAACTCCTTTCTGACACACTATTCTTATACGCAACCTATTAATGGATTTGTCTCTTGTTTTGGACTGACAGTATAACCGCTGCTCGATGGTTTCACTGCGACACGTGCCCTGTAACTGCCGTTCTTCCTTTAATGCTTTGTTCTTATTTTAGCTTGCATGATTTCTATCTGTCACTACACCTGTAACTGTCGCACTAACTCCAGTTAACTCTTCTTATTTTGGCTGCATGATTTTCCTCTGTAACTGCCCTTGTAACTGTTGTTCTACTCCAGTTAACTCTTCTTATTCTGGCTGCATGAATTCTTTCTATAACTGCCTCTGTTACTATCGTACTGTCTGCAGTTCACTGTGTAGCATTTCTATAACCGTCGCACTCTTTTTCACATTTCTTATTATAGCTTACATGATCTCACTGTAACTCCACCTGTAACAGTTCTTATTTTGTTGCATGAACTTATTCTACAACTGTCCCTGTGTATGCTTCTCGACTTTTACCCACGAAACTATGACATATCGTGATATCGCGACATTTTTGCCCCTTTGACTTTTTCTTGGCAGTTGACTGTGAAAACATAACATGTCGCGATATCGTGACACTTTCGCCTCCTTGTTTCATAGTTCAGCTTGCATCCGCGAAAACACAACATGTCGCGATATCGTGACACTTTTCGCCTCCGTACACTCTTCTTGGCTTGCACCAGTGAAAACATAACATGTCACGAAATCGTGACACTTTCGCTGCCTTGAGCTCTTCTCTGTCTCTTGCCCGTGAAAATGGAACATGTCACGAAATCGTGACACTTTCGCTTCCTTGCACTCTTCTCTGCTTGCACTAGCGAAAACATGACATGTCGCGAAATCGTGACACCTTTTGCTTCCGTACACTCTTCTCTGCAAGCACTAGCGAAAACATGACATGTCACGAAATCGTGACATCTTTCGCTTTCGTACACTCTTCTCTGCAAGCACTAGTGAAAACATGACATGTCACAAAATCGTGACACTTTCGCTGCCTTGTGCCTTTCTCTGCCTTTCGCCCACGAAAATGAAACATGTCGTGAAATTCTTTTCTCTCTCCCCTCCACTTTGGATCGCAAAAATGAAACATGTCACGAAATCGCGACACCTTTTTCTTTCAGACTCTCTCTCCTACATTATGTCACGATATCGCGACACTTTTTCTCCTTAGCGCTTTTCTTCTCATCGGATCGCGAAAACCCGACATGTCACGAAATCGTGACACTTTTTCTCCTTAGCGCTTCCTCTTGCAAATTGTCATGAAATCACGACACTTTTCCTTGCAAGCTCTTTCTCTCAAACATGTCACGAAATCGTGACACATTTTCGTCCGTACTGCCTCTCTTGCAGATTGTCGCGAAATCGTGACAGTTTTCTTTGCTTGCGCCTTCTCCCCGAACATGTCACAAAATCGTGACAGTTTTCTTTGCTTGCGCCTTCTCTCCAAACATGTCACGAAATCATGACAGTTTTCTTTGCTTGCGCCTTCTCTCCAAACATGTCACAAAATCGTGATAGTTTTTCCACTTGGCTTTTTCTCTACCAACATGTCACGAAATCGCGACAGTTTTTCTACTTGGCTTCTTTGCTTCCAACATGTCGCAAAATCGCGACAGTTTTTCTACTTGGCTTCTTTGCTTCCAACATGTCGCGAAATCATGATAGTTTTTCTTGCGCTTTCTCTCTCTTCCAACATGTCATGAAATCGTGACAGTTTTCCTTACGCTTTCTCTCTCCTCAACCATGTCGCGATATCGCGATTTCCATGCTTATCAACATGTCGCGATATCGTGACAGTTTTCTTACTTGTCTTTTCTTTGAGCTTTTGCATCTGGGCCACTTATGTCTTCTTGGAAATTCACTTGTACATGCTTCGACTGCTCTGAACTCTTGTTCACTTCATCAACCGATCTATCTAATGACCTCTGCACTCATGTCCATTGCATCAACCGATCCTCTGTCTGTGTTGACAACAATGACAATACTTTGGCTGCACCTTGCTCAACAATGAACTCCTGTCCATTATACTTTGGCTGCACCTTGCTCATCAATGAACTCCTATTCATTGCACTTTGGCTGCACCTTGCTCATCAATGAACTCCTATCCATTGCATCAACTGATCAACTTGACTATGTTGACAACAATGACAATACTTTGGTTGCACCTTGCTCATCAATCTCCCCCTTTGGAATTGTTGGCAACACACGTAATTGTGTGCAATTACCTGTAATTCTTCTCCCCCTTTGACAATAATACCAAAGGGCGGCTGCAAAACTCCCCTGAGTCCATGCACAACATTCTCAGGCAAAAATTATTACAGTTAGCAAAAAGCATAAACATGAGCAATAAGATAAACAGATGCATAAATGCTCCCCCTGAGAATTTGATCCCGATGGCTAGTCAATTCTTAGTCTATTCTTGGGAATATGTGACCACTTCATTTCACTGTTTGACAACATCATGATAAGCATAATAGGCATCAACAATATCAATAATGTGAGTAGCAGCAATAACCAGTGAATGACACCATCACCATCAACTTCACCAATATAACATGTGTAAGAACATGACTGGACCATTGTCTTCTGTGCAACTACCCTCTGTTGCTTTGCAAACTCAAACTTGTCCACTATTAGTGAAGGCATACAATAATATTATATAGCCAACTTTTTGTTCTGCAAAGCCAGTAGCATCTGCATACATCTCCACCATGCATCTTGGATATTCTCAACAAGCTTGAACCTAATGACAGTTGTTTGTCTCTCTCTGCAGTGAGAATCTAGCAGGCTACCTCAATCCACTTTCCTCCCCCCCCCAACCAACAAATCTTTTATATTTACAACCTGATCTATGTTTTCTACGATTCACTATAGGTCACACCTTACTTTCAACTATGTAAATCGAGAGAAGACATTTTGTCAAACACTTTATGGCCAACCATAGTGCACCTTACTCAGCCTCATACTTCTTAACCTTGGATTGGCATTTTATCAACAGTTAAAATGAAACTGTCTGTGAATTAAATATATTCACCAAGGCATCATGAAAGATCTAATAATATTTACATCAAAGTGTAAAACAAATACACGCTGCTTTTATCGAAACACAAATACGCAGCTAGGGCTAGCATTCTTCCACTAATCAAATTATCTAAACTATTATGATTCATAATTTTGAACAGTGGCATTAAGAATCATCAACAGTACAACAATGACATATCTCAAAACTACCAATGGTGACAACTCTCAAATTAATCACCACACTTCACGACACTTCCACAAACCACTACATAAACTGAAAAACACACTTGACAACTAAAACAACAATATCCCGACTACTTGCCTTTCATCCTCAGATAACCAAACAAATACATAGGAGCATTTAAAATAAGACTTTAATATCGCTCCCCCTGAGGATGTGCCACCTGGAGTGGCTTAGTGCAATAGCGGAGTAGTCTCCTTCAATCCAAGGAGACACGATTCCCTTTCTTCTGTCTTTCTCCAGACTTTCTTGAACTTGGGCTTGAGTTTTTCAACTACATCCCCATTTTGCACCTTTTCATGAACTTGAACATTCTTCTTGCGTAGTTGTTTCTTGTGCATCCTTGATGGTTGATTATTTTCCTTTCTTTTATGCACATGATATGTTCTCTTCCTGTGTTGCATTCTTTGTGTCTGATGAAATCTATGGTCTTGCCTTAGATTAGATATAGACGTGCTCGGACAAAACCTTGCTATGTGCCCATGACCATTACATTTAAAACATTGCACATGATATGTCCCCTTTTTGTGTTGCACTCTTTGTGTCTGATGAAATCTAGGGTTTTGCCTTAGATTAGATACAGAAGTGCTTGGACAAAACCTTGCAATGTTCCCATGGCCATTACATTTAAAACATTGCACAGGGTGTTCACTCAGGAAAGCAGATGTGTTTTTATCAGCATAACTTTTTGATCTATTATTCAGTCCACAATAAATTGCCTTGTGACCATAGCAGTTGCATTTAGAACAATAGCCATTAAAAGCATTATTATTAAAAGAGTGAGAGTGAGAGAACCTCTTTTGTTGTGGTTGCTTTGCTGTAGATCTTCTTTGATGCTTTCTTCCTTTTGAAGATTCAGCTTCAACCTTGAACTTCTTCTTCTCTGCATATTTGGAAGATGAGGGTTGTTCAGCTTCAGAATTTTCTCGCTTTGATCCTTCAACAGTGGACTTCTTCTTTTCTACACTTTTGGAAGATGAAGGTTGTTTAGCTTCAAATCCAAGACCAAGCTTGGCCGTGGAGCTTCTTTTTTGCTTTATCATTTTATCTAGCAACTCTGTGCTCTTCTCATATTTGAGATTTATATTGGCCTCTTTTAGTTGTTTCTTCAATGAAACAATCTCTTCTTCTTGTTGGCAACAAACAGTCTCTTTCTCATTGATTTGAGACCTGAGAATATCTTCAATCCTTTTGTATTGTTCTACTTGTAGCTTTAGATCAACAATAACTTTGTTAGATTCCTCTTCACTTGTGTTGCATACATCATCCTCATCATCTAGGTGTGTCTTCAAGGCTTCTTCGGATTTCTTGGCCTTTTGAACTTGTAGGAAGAGATCTTCAATCTCATCCCCATATTCTTCTAACTTCTTGGACATTCTTTTGTTCTTTTTCTTTTCTATACTCAACTCTTCAAGTGCAGAGATCAACTCACCTTCTAAATCTACTTCAATCTCAAGATTTTCATCATAGACTTTAGGATTCACTTCTTCTACCTTTTTTGGTTCAATTTTCTCTTCTACAAAAATTGAAACTGACTGGGATGCCTTTTTGAAGGAGGATCTGTTCTTTTTAGCCATTGTGTACTAATCCAAGATCAACCCTGACTGATTTAGCCAAAACTGGGAACTTGGCTCTGATACCAATTGTTAGTCTTACAATGGCACTGAGAGGGGGGGTGAATCAGTGTAGCTATTTAAAAACTTCAAATCTTCATCTCTTAATTCGAAGCTAAGGAGTGCTTAAAACCAGATAAAGCAAGTGTAACAAGAGAGCATCACACAACACAAGATTTAACGAGGTTCACCAGTTTTGGCTACTCCTCAAAAATAGACTGCTTGGACTCCCATCCAAATCCAGCCTTTGCAAAGCACCAACTTCACAAACAGTTTACCAAGACCCACTGGAAGGAGCACCAACCCCTGATTTATCTGCACCAACAGAAAGGAGCACCAACCCCTATCCAAGCACCAACTTGGACTTCTATTTTAAATCTATGATTGACATAAAAATGCCTTCTATGTTACAAGACCCTCACTTGGTCTATCTTAACTCAAATCAATCTCATGGAAGCATAAGGAGAATTGTTAGAGACTCAATCTATTCTATTTCTAACTCTCAATCTCAACTCCCTGTCCACAAAGCATACACTCTTTTACAGCTCTACTTACTGCACACTTACAACCCTTTCTTATGGCTTACTCTTGCAGCTCTCACAGCTCTGTTCTTCTTACAACATTCTTCTAGCTTTATAATAGCCCACAACACTATCCCTCTATTCAGCAACACACTGCTCTCTATTCCCGCATAGAGCTCAACACTCTCTTACAACACACTTTTTCCACCTACTTTTCTCAGCACATTTATTCTTTCATCAGCGACACCTTCCCTCTTTATGGTGGCACACTTTTCAATTCTGAGCAGCCTTTTCACTTCTGCATGCAACTGCCCTCATGACACATTTACTCTTTTCGATGGCACTCTTTTCAATTCTGAGCTAAACTTTTTCTTCTGCATGCAACTGCCCTTTTATAACAATATTTTCATCTTGAAACCCTAAGTCTTCTATAACTGCCATTAACCCGCATGTAGCCTATTCATAGCTACTCCTGTGAGTAACTCCTTTCTGACACACTATTCTTATACGCAACCTATTAATGGATTTGTCTCTTGTTTTGGACTGACAGTATAATCGTTGCTCGATGGTTTCACTATGACATGTGCCCTATAACTACCGTTCTTCCTTTAATGCTTTGTTCTTATTTTAGCTTGCATGATTTCTATCTGTCACTGCACCTGTAACTGTCGCACTAACTCCAGTTAACTCTTCTTATTTTGGCTGCATGATTTTCCTCTGCAACTGCCCTTGTAACTGTTGTTCTACTCCAGTTAACTCTTCTTATTCTGGCTGCATGAATTCTTTCTGTAACTGCCTCTGTTACTATCGTACTATCTGTAGTTCACTGTGTAGCATTTCTGTAACCGCCGCACTCTTTTTCACATTTCTTATTATAGCTTACATGATCTCACTATAACTCCACCTGTAACAGTTCTTATTTTGCTACATGAACTTATTTTGCAACTGTCTCTATGTATGCTTCTCGGATTTTACCCATGAAACTATGACATATCATGATATCGCGACATTTTTGCCCCTTTGACTTTTTCTTGGCAGTTGACCACGAAAACATAACATGTCGCGATATCGTGACACTTTCACCTCCTTGTTTCATAGTTCAGCTTGCATCCGCGAAAACACAACATGTCGGCGACACTTTTCACCTCCGTACACTCTTCTTGGCTTGCACCAGCGAAAACATAACATGTCACGAAATCGTGACACTTTCGCTGCCTTGAGCTCTTCTCTGTCTCTTGCCCGCGAAAATGGAACATGTCACGAAATCGTGACACTTTCGCTTCCTTGCACTCTTCTCTGCTTGCACTAGCGAAAACATGACATGTCACGAAATCGTGACACCTTTCGCTTCCGTACACTCTTCTCTGCAAGCACTAGCGAAAACATGACATGTCACGAAATCGTGACATCTTTCGCTTTCGTACACTCTTCTTTGCAAGCACTAGCGAAAACATGACATGTCACGAAATTGTGACACTTTTGTTGCCTTGTGCCTTTCTCTGCCTTTCGCCCATGAAAATGGAACATGTCGCGAAATCGTGACACCTTTTTCTCTCTCCTCTTTCTCTTCGCTTTGGACCGCGAAAATGAAACATGTCACGAAATCGTGACACCTTTTTCTTTCGGACTCTCTCTCCTGCATTATGTCGCGATATCGCGACACTTTTTCTCCTTAGCGCTTTTCTTCTCATCGGATCGTGAAAACCCGACATGTCGCGAAATCGTGACACTTTTTCTCCTTAGCGCTTCCTCTTGCAAATTGTCATGAAATCGTGACACTTTTCCTTGCAAGCTCTTTCTCTCAAACATGTCGCAAAATCGTGACACATTTTCGTCCGTATTTCCTCTCTTGCAGATTGTCGTGAAATCGTGACAGTTTTCTTTGCTTGCGCCTTCTCCCCGAACATGTCGCAAAATCATGACAGTTTTCTTTGCTTGCGCCTTCTCTCCGAACATGTCACGAAATCACGATAGTTTTCTTTGCTTGCGCCTTCTCCCCAAACATGTCACGAAATCGTGACAGTTTTTCCACTTGCGCTTTCTCTCTCTGCCAACATGTCGCGAAATCGCGACAGTTTTTCTACTTGGCTTCTTTGCTTCCAACATGTCGCGAAATCGCGACAGTTTTTCTACTGGCCTTCTTTGCTTCCAACATGTCATGAAATCGTGACAATTTTTCTTGCACTTTCTCTCTCTTCCAACATGTCGCGAAATCGTGATAGTTTTCTTTGCGCTTTCTCTCTCCTCAACCATGTCGCGATATCGTGACAGAAAACATGTCGCGATATCGCGACAATTTTCTTACTTGTCTTTTTCTTTGATCCTTTGAATATGGGCCACTTCTGTCTTCTTGGAAATTCACTGTACATGCTCTGACTGCTCTAAAATCTTGTTCACTTCATCAACCGATCTATCTAATGACCTCTGCACTCCTGTCCATTGCATCAACCGATCCTCTGTCTGTGTTGACAACAATGACAATACTTTGGCTGCACCTTGCTCATCAATGAACTCCTGTCCATTATACTTTGGCTGCACCTTGCTCATCAATGAACTCTTGTTCATTGCACTTTGGATGCACCTTGCTCATCAATGAACTCCTGTCCATTGCATCAACTGATCAACCTGATTGTGTTGACAACAATGACAATACTTTGGTTGCACCTTGCTCATCATTACTCATGTCCTTTGCCTATCTTGAGGTACTTGATATTCCACTTGAATTGATTCTCCACTTTTGATTTGAATTCTTTAAACTTCCCAAAATCCTCATATTTAGTACAAATAGTATATAGCCATACATAATAGGAGAGAATGCAATAAAGTACTTATTCTTGGAGAGATGGTGTATCCCTGGATCTATAAATATCATTGTGAATAAGCTCCAAGAGTCATGTAGCATACCTATTAGTCCCTTTGGAAAATACTTTGGATGATGCTTTCTCAAAACATGTCCTTTATAAACACCATTAAGGGTAAATAAGAGGAATACTTGTAGTAAACTAATGATAAGTCATGTACCTCAATGACCCAAAGCCAAGATGTTCATTAATGTTATGCCATCACTAACTAGAATTGTACACATATGCAACTATAGATATAAGATATATCCTCTAAGAAGGGGAAGAAGGAGTAGTCAATCATTCACTTAGATTGTACATTTAATTTGGTTCTTCACAATACCATGAGTTAAATTCCTTGAATCTATCATCAACATCCTTGATCATTCTTTGATCCAATCAAAATTCCATCTTATTCACATGAGTGATACAATAGATAAATACAATATTGGGGTCCATCTTAGGAACGTGAAGAATCTCATAAAATGATTAAGAACCAATGATTACATTTCTATAACTAGCCACCCATAAGAAAGAATCATCCTAATGACAACACACTCTAGAATATTGTGTACTATAGTCATGTAGAAGATGATAGTGTTTGGTCTTATGCTACTATATTTGATCATAGATATAAAAATACATTTGAACATATATCAATAGAAGGAGGAGAATTTGGTAAGTAAATATGAATCATATTAAAGATAACATCAATTTCCTCATATCACTCAAATATATTTTTGAACACAACATTGATATTCTTAATATTTTTCGTTCCATCATCATAAGGATCTTCCTTGTGAACTCCTCTTGTAGTGAATATATCATCTTTCAACTTCTTGAACTAACAAATATATTTATCAATTATCTCAAAATAATCCACGTTTAAATTAGTAATATCTGCCTCAAATCTCTTAATTTATGTAGACTTAATGTAGTTACATAGATCCTAAAACTTATTAAGCAATACCTTGGAATATCTAATGCTATTAACATGAGTGTCATAGATCTAGTCAACATGGAAATCTATCACATCAAATACATCATATTTATTACCCCTAGATAATTAATTTATTTATTGATAATCAATGCTTCAAGTCACTTCATTCACATAGTTGAGCAACCCTTACTAAGGATCAAAGCTTCGATATTATTTTTCCAAATGTTATAGCTTGGACCTATTGTAGCTACTCCACAACTAGCCCCAATCATGGGGACCCACCTTTAAATTTTTGAGTTTGGCTATTTATCGGTCTTAGAATGCTGATGTAATATGAGGGGACCTTAGCCATGGATTCACCATGTGGATCCCGAGGGTACTCAGTTGGTTGTGTCTCTTGGTCTTCATGTAAAAAAGTTTGGCTGGATATTTTGGGATTTTTCCAGAGGAGGAAGGCATACCGTTGGGCCGATTTTCACCATTTGGATGCCAACTTTGGGCTTGTTTTCTACATTGTATTTAACATTGAATATATTTCTCCTGCAATAGATTGAATTTTTTTTAGGTCTTGTGCATGTTAATGGCTGGTTTGATTTCATTTTCAATTCATTGCACTTTTTTCCTTTGAAGTTTGCATCGTGTTAGATGTTGATTGTATTAAATCGGGTCACTCTAATACTGGTTTTGTGTAGGGAACTAATGTTTGCAAGATTTGTGGAGGAATTCGGGTTGCTGCATTTTTTTTCATTTTTTTTTATTTTTATTTTTTTGATTTTTCTTTTGCAAAATTTTAATTTTTAAATTTTTTTAATTTTCAAAGATTAAATTTAAAAAATAAAAAAAAATAAAAATCCAAATATAATTGCACAGAAGCGTATAATGTACTTCAATGTTTCATGTTGCACATTTAAGTTTTTACTATGGAGTCATTTTGAATTTATAATAATAATTTAAAGTTGTTTTAATGCAAATTTTTATAATTTTGAAATTTTATTTTTTACATTTTGAAGCCAAATCAGATTTTTTCTGCTTTATGTTTTTATTTGCAAGCAATAAATGAGCTTTCCTTCATGAAAATTTCAATTTCATTGAAGGGGAGTGAATTTTATGGTATTTCATAAGCTATCATTTTCGGAGCAATAAATGCACCTTTCTTCATGAAAATTCTGATTTCATTGAAGAGAGGTAATTTATCATTACATCAAAGGCTAGTGTTTTAAAGCATTAAATTATGTCTCTTTATGAAAATTATGATTTCATTAAAGAGGGATAATTTATGATAACATTTTGAGGCCATTATTTGAAGGCAATAAATTGTCCTATCTTTATGAAAATTAATTTCATCAAAGATGGATAATTTATTTATTATATTGAAGGCTATATTTATCTTCATGATAGAAGCTACATTTAAATGGATCTTTTCATCATTTTAAATGCATATTCATAGATAGATTTTAATCTTCATTTTCATGTTCAAAGTAGGATTTAATACAAGATAAAAACTTGTTTAAAATCTATGTAATCCAAAAGAAGATAAAATCTACCCTAAAACCTTTCAAGATAAAAGGAATTAAGACACTACATCGTGGTCATATGAGGGCAAATTCACATTTGATTTTATTTAAGCTTCATTAACAATCATTAATTTAGCATGGTAAAATGAACCAACACATGCCCCTTGTTAACAGTTACTTGCAATCACTAAGGTGTTCCTAGCATTAATTGATATATCTTTATTGAGATTACTAATACACATATGCAAATTCTAATATAGCAGAGACCTTGGAGAAGTTGTTTTGTTTTAACTTCTTTGCAAGAGAGGGTTTTGAGATCAAAATTCTAAGGGAGAGTGTAATTTCATAATTGGGTAAAATTACCACTCAATAGGACCATTTAGCAAGGGCACATGTTGACTCATAACTTTCCTATCAAAAACTATTTTCTTCCATGTATTCTTGACTAGAAACAACATCAACAATGTAGATAGCTTAAAATACCATGTAATTTTAAAAAATATGCTTAAAATTCTTTTGTATGTAAAATTTATGGCCCTTAGATTTTTTTCATTAAAATCATAGAACACGCATCTAAAACCTTTGAATAGTTCAAGAAATAAACATCTATAGATGATGATAGATTGCCATGTGTAGCTATCTAAATAGTTGAGGGGTACCAACTAGGTGTTGATTGAATAAAGTAACAATAAATATCCTACCACCACATGTCATTATTCAATGTAAAGGGGTGCCTATAAGACACTAGCTATGTAGGCCAATGGTTAGAGTACCAATGAACTAGATCATACCATATTTTGTATTTTAGTACCCTCTAGAAGCTATAATTTGCCACATCTAATATAGACTATATGATCGCTTGATCAAATAATTTTATGAGTTGGTGGAATATGATCGTTGAATGCCACATCACCAATTACCATGCTAATAATGATCATGTCATTAGGTTTAAGTTCATCATCAATTGTATCATTACAATCTTCCAAATCATCAAATGTGATGCCATTAATTTCCACATCCCCAAGTGTGATGTTATCACATGCTATATTTTTTACTATATCACTAGGTATAACATCACCTGCCATGTCATTACAAGTGAATTGGTCAAAATGCAATGTCAAAAGTGCTAACATTAGTGGGCATAGTGATGATGTCATTGGGTGTAATGCTAACATCATTAGTTTCAAAAATTGGGTATGGATTTTAAACCTTGGACCTCCAAGGTCTAAAGGTTTTAAATCTTCCCCTCTAACCAAGAAATCCCAAGAACATATGAACATGAAAAATAGAAGGGCACTCATTTGAAAGTGACCCATGGGCCTGTCCTTCAAGGGATCTAATGTTTCCTTTATACTCTCAACCCATGGCACAAATTATTTCATGCCTTCAAAAATTCCTTGATTTTTGAGCATGCACATTGTACCTTTTCTACCCAATCCCATTGATTGTTCCAATTTTTTATAATTAAAAAATTGAAGGAAAAAGAGAAAACATTTGATGTAATGGAATGGGTAATTAAAATTAAAACAAAAAAGTGCTAAATTAGGATTCTCCTAAAATTTTGCAAAGAATCTAGAAATGCTAATTATTTATTATATCTATCATGGTTTATGCTACACAATATTTTTCTTGAATGTAACCATTCAATCCATCCTCTCTTTCCAATGAAGCCAAAAAAAATTAAACCATTTAAGCCACTTTGTCAACTTGCACAAAGGTCTTTACCATGTATGGAAGTCCATAGTGAAATCTCTCATATACAAGGTCTACTAAAAATTATGTAGCCTCTTCTTTTTCCTCATTAATCATGTAGTCTCTCCTATCATTTTGTATTGCATATAGAAAAAACAAATCAATAATAAAAGTTTTGGGGCAAAAACATTGGTTAAATTTTATTCAGGATGTCACAACACTTTCAATTATTGTCAACCCATGGATGTTTGTAAACTTACAAAATACTAGATAGAGATGGATTATAATACCATGACGAGTCCACTAAACTCTACAATTTGGGGGGTGTTGTTGTATAGCATTAATTTAATCCAAACCACTTAATATTCAAAAAATAAATTGTAGGAAATAAAATCACACCACGCTTGTAGAAATTGAAGAAAGCAATAAATAAATAAAATTGCAAAAAATAATCAAATGCAGGAAATTAAGAACTAACAAAACTGAAATTCAATTATAGGAAATTAAAGGAGAAGGGAAGGAATACTGGCAAGGAGTGGGCCCAGGCTCCAGCAGATTTCTTTCGATTATTTATGTACATCGAACTCAAATAAGATAACTTCAAATGATTTTTATTACATAAATGAAATTACAGTACAATTTGGTTCTTCTATTTTTTCCTCCTCTCCCCTTTTTTAGGGAAATCCTATGAATTTATATAATGCACAGGCTTCTCTGTTACAATATTTAGATTGTTGTTACAATAACTAATTATACTACAGACGTTATTACAATAACTTCACATCAAATTAATATAATTTAGGGGTGTTCAGAATAGATTGTATCCACTGTGTGATTTGTAGTCTAATTAAATCAAACAACTTCCATTATTTTTTGTCATTTTGCTAGAAATAGTCAATTTTCAATTTATTTTGTCATCATAATTTATGTTCTACCTTTTGTAAGTTGTTACTCTATTTCATATGAAAACAAGGCATTTGACGTGTTCAGTTGTTAACGGGAGTTAGACACCATCTAATCGAGAGTTAGGCACTTCATTTTGATGATATGGAGTCAACTATCTTTGACTTCATCAATGGAAATAAGGTACCTTTCCATCAAAAGATGGGAGGAGGGTACCTTTTTGTAAAAGGATGGGAGTAAGGTACCTTTTCATCGAAGTACAGGGGTAAGGCACCTTTCCATCGAAATATGGGAGTAAGGCACCTTTTCGTTGAAATATGGGAGTAAGATGCATTTCCATAAAAATATGGGATTAAGGAACCTTTCTCTTTTAGGGTCGCACTCCTTTCATAATATTCATTGAAATCCTTTGAAAATAGATGATGTCAGGTCCAAGTGGGACCTTGACATAGTTATGTAGAAAAACATGAAAATGATCAAATCTACACACAAATTACACTTTTTACACAAGTTAGGCAATAAACATAATTTACCATTCAATACATATAATTATTCATAAAAATTACAAATATGATATAATAATTTTGCACAAAACATTAGAACCATATGCATAAACATAAGCAATTTCGGTGCTCCATCCCCCCATGCCTAACGATTATCACGTCCTCATGGCACCTTGTTTTGGTAGTCCCCATTTTTATATATAGTATCCCAATAAGCTTTATTCCTCCGCTTCCTCTTCTTGGTAGTGGCCTTATATCTTTCTTTATCCCTATGCTTCTGACCATGCTGAGTCTAAGGGGCACTGGCCCCTTGCTGCGGTATATGTTGTTGTGGGCTATACCTAATTGTTCTGCTAGGCCTGATACTTTTGCTTGGTGGCTTTGTGACATATATTTTCTATCCTACTTCTTCCTTCATATAATACCCTATGAAAGTATTGACCCCTTTCTGGAATGCAGGCTCTGCCTCCTTCCAAAACTGGTGATATTGATGTAAGGGCTCTATTTCTAGAATTTCTAGTTTATCCTAGAAATAGAATTGGGATTCATACACTACTTTTACCTTGTGCAACTAGGTCACTTCAGGAGGAATCTTAGCATATTTTGAGTCAAGTGGTTTTGTACTTCCTTTAGAAAGCGGTTTATTGCTAGCTACTTTGACCTGGGTTACAACTATAACTAGGCTTAATACCCCCATCTTCTAGAGGTATCTTTTCATTTTGGAGGTTTAATCTCAAACGAATCCATATATCTCCCAAAACTACTTCTTAGGGGTTGGATTAATGTTAATCCCAGGCTATCTGACCATCTTCTTGAATGTATTTCTTGCAATATTTTCCTCCTTAAGCTCTTTTCTAAGCTTGTCAAACTATTCTTGTTGCCTTGAAAACCCCTTGAAGGATCCATACCATTATTCATTTGAATTAGGGGCTGGTTGGGTCTTTGCATTTGTAGCTTTGGACCTAGTTCTAGGATTTTGCTATGGTGCCCTGGTCACCTTTCTATTAGACCTCATCTGAATTGAGTGCACCAATTTTGTAGTGTGTATGGGTGTAGAGGTTTGAGAGGGATTTTTACTCTCTAGTGCATGTGATATCGTTTCTCTGATGCCAAAGAGTTTAGGTTCCTGATCCTCTATTGTTGCCTCAAAAGACATATCTTGCACTTCCTTCTCAGCCATTAGTGTTTTGACAGGTGGTTGGCCTACTGATTTATCTCTAGAGTGTGTTGATTATTGAGGCTATGTTGTCTCTACCTCCGCTTCCTGCTCCATATCCTCTTCAAGTTGTTGGTTGTGAGTTGATTGCTTAGCCTTATATTATGAGATATCAATTATAGGGGAATATGGTTGTATAATAGGGCCCCCATTTTTTCATCATATTTTTTGGAAGAGGTGGATGAAAAATACCCTACCTTAGCTTCCTTATTTCTAGCATTTGATCGAAATGGGCCATAAGAAGCAACTTTCTTCACAGATTCTGAAGAAGTTGTAGGCACTTCCATTGCCCAATCTGTCTGAATGGTGGTATCTACCTTGGTTGTCCATCTGGCCTTCAGCTTCTAATTTTCTAGTTTAAGTTACTACATAGCTTGCCATAACTGGTGTATGGTGCTTCCTAATTCTAGTTTCTTTTCTGCAATGATTTTCCTGGACACTTTAAAAAGAGTCTCTTCTACCTTGAATTTCCCTTTAGATGAAATCCTATTATTTTGACTTTTTCTATTGTCTTTGCATGTTTCCCTGAGTCTCCTGAGTAGATATTTCACCATCGACCAGATCTTGTAGTACCTAGACCACAACCTCTTCTTTGTGATAATCTCGATTTCTTCATCCTCACTAGATGGGCTTTAGGCAACTGAAACTGCTAACTGCTTTGTTCTAATCTTGGTTCTTGGGTAGTCAACTTCCTGAATAGGGTTAGGAATGCTCTACCTAAATTATTAATGAATTTATGGAGAAGCAGGTAGTGAAATTTACCTTACGTCCCCTTCAACTAGGTCATCTTGAAATTCAAGTGCTTGTTCTACTGCTAGCTTCCCTACAACTGATGGCTCCTATAAGTCAGGTGCTCATTCTACTACTAGCTCCTTTGCAACTGACTATTGTTGGGAGTTAGGTGTCTAAACCATATCTTCCTCTACCACTATTACTTCTTTGTGTGCCTCTGCATATCGAATTAGGGCTGAAATTAGCCAATGATGTGCTAGGGCAGAGGTCATTCCTTCCTGGTATCACCTAGCTTCATCTTTTAGAGTACAGGCCAAGTAGAACATGACATTAATCTTCCCTCAATGTAGTAGGTGGCTCAATAAATGCATAATATTGGTATGCAAGTGTGTATACTTACCTATGCAAGTAAATAATCTAACCACCTGGTCAAAAATCTACTGTCAGAGATCTAGGAGGTGACGTTTTGGCAATCTTGAGCGTGTTAAGTTTGTTGGCAGGTGCCCAAGGAGTTGTTTTACACACTCATCTAGAGATTCCTCTTTATAAATATGGTCCCCTATTTTATGGAGATAGGTAATAGCTACAACATACCTCTTTGTGATTGGAATTTCTAGTTTTGTAGTCAAGCAACATCTTCATCCATAGACGTAGCAAACTCCTTTGTTGCTTCCAATTCCTGGTTCTAGCTAACCAGGTGGTAATAGTCCATCCACACAGTGACTTCAAATTGGGATTTAATCTCTTCACTAATTCCTATCACATTTTAGGTTTTTCTTTTCTTCTGATTGTGGTTCGTAGATTTCCCTCCCATTATGGAAATTTTTATTTGTTTTTGCCTCTGCAACTTTTCTCTGTTCTCTGGGCTTGTCTATAACTGGTTTATCATTTCACAACTTTAATTGTAACTGCATATAGATGCCTCTTCATTTGTGGAGGTAGGCCCATTATATTTTTCATGGAGTACTATGAAGGTAGCCTTCCCAAATCAATGTGATATATCACATTGAACATAGTAGGTGATTGGTGGTTGGATGTTTTTTTAACCAATGTTGTGACGGTACTATTTTAGAAATATTCTAATTATTAAAATCATATATCTAATGAAAATTTGTGTACATACCTTATTGGTGATCTGTGTGTACCAATAATGAAGACAATCATGGAGTGTTCTGATTTTTTATTTTGTGATAATTGGAACGATTGCGTATTCCCCATGTGATAAATTTCTTTAAATAGTTCTTCTTGGAAACTGCAAAAATATTCATTTGAATTCTTATGCTAAAAATTAACAAATATCAATGGTTTTCATGGGATGACACATATCCTTGTGTTGATTGCTTTGTAATGTTTTGAAATCCTCCATAGGATTTGCAATAATTCCCTGTGAAATATTTGACCTTTTTGTCATGTGGGATGCTGATGTGGCTTCGATTGCTTCCCAATATTGCTGAATTATTCATATTGCATACATGCACTTAAATGAAAGGTAAGAACCTTTTTGCTAAGAAATAGGAACCTTAATAGAAATGTAGATAAGCACCTTACTTCAAGTACATGGGATTCAAGCACCTTCCTAATGGAATTTAGGCTCCTTACTCTAGATACACGGGAGTTAGTCGCCTTCCTATCAGAAGTTAGGCACCTTAATTAAAATACATGGGATTCAGGTACCTTCTTATCAAAATTTAGATGCCTAAATTTAGCATATGTATTGGATACAAATGTCAGCTTGCTTGATGATAGGCACCTATCTCCAATATATGGGATAAAGGTTCCAAACTGATGCTGGACACATTTTTTTTTATGGGTGGATTTATGGGAATTAGGTGCACTTCCTCATATATATATATATATATATATATATATATATAATACTTTTGAATTGGATTTAGGTTCCCTTGAAGTACTCAAGAGTGAGGCACCTCCCTACCATTGAAAATTTTGTGTTTGTTGGCGTGTTTGCAATAAATGCTTCCCAATTGATCAGGCCTTTCAGCGCTTCTTCACGGATTTCATAAACAAATACTTATTCAAACACACATATGGGAATTTTCCTTCTTGCAAATATTTAACACCCACATACGTATCCAAATTATGATTATCCCTTCCTAATAGAAACAATCAAACTTTTACTCCTAGAAACTGGAAATCATGCAGGTTCATGGATCCTATGTTCGTTAGGCCTAGGTTTCCTAGGTTACCTACAACATGCATTCAGGGCATCATGCCTACAAAAACTAAAAGTAAAAACTAAAAAGTAGAAAAGATGCAGGTTAGTGGAATATTTGCTTGATAGACCTAGGTTTCTCAGGCTACCTACAGATTGCACTCAAAGCACTATACCTACAAAACAAAAATACAAACAAATAAAGGAAAATTAAAGGATAAATTATTCTTATTTTTTGGTGGACATTCCTGTGTCCACCAACTACTAAAAAATTAAAAAAAATAATCAAATGGGTTCTCCCTCATGCCTATCCTAGACTCCATCATAATATTTTCATATATGTGGTAAGGTCGTAGCCGATGATCATTAACTGTCAGTATGGTGTTGTTACCATTAACAGTTATGATGTAGACAACACCATTATTGATCAGTTCAATCACTTCATATGACCCCATCCATCATTGTATAAGCTTACATTTTTATTCCTGAAATCGAGAATCATATAGTAGCACTCACTTTTATACTTTGAACTACTTTAACCTAATGTGGTAGCCATTCCATTATGTTCTTTATCTCTAGATGACCTCTATTCTATATAGAGCATCTAATTAGTATTCATCCAACTGATTCAGTTGCTGAATTTGATTTTTTTTTGCATCATCCAAACTTAGATTCAATTTTGCTATAGTCTTGAAGGTTCTGATTTCAAACTCAATGGGCATTATTGCATTCTTCCCATACACCAATTGGAAAGGTGTAAAACCAATAGTTTTCCATGCAATCCTATAGGTCCATACTACCTTTGGAAACCTCATAGCCCACTATTTTTTGTGCTATTGTACAGTTTTTGTGAGGATATTCTCCAACTCTCGGTTGGTAACCTCAACCTATCCATTTGCTTGAGGATGATAAGGGGTAGTCTTGTTATACTTGATTTTGTACTATTGCATGATTTCCTGAATCAACCTTGAGGTGAATTGGGGACCCTAATTAGTGGTGATCTCTCTGGGTACTCCAAACATCATGAATATGTTTGAAAATAGGAATTTTGCTATAGTTTTCTCCTTGGAATCCCTCAATGCATGTACTTCCACCCACTTAGTCACATAATCAGTACAAACTGAAATATACCTTTTTCCTACTAATTCTGGGTTTATTGGCCTTATGAAATCTATTCCCCATTTATAAAATGGCTCAATGTGAATGTGTGGCTGGAGGGGAATCTCATATCTAAGAGTTGGTCTACCCATACTTTGGCACTGATTACACTAATTTGCATATTTGGTTGTATCCTTAAATAATGAGGTCCAATAATATATGATTTACAATATCTTAAACACAATCCTCTTTCCTATAAAATTGTCACCAGAGGGTTCATCATGATAGGCTTTAAGGATTTCTAAAAATTCACTCTCAACAACACACCTTCTCATGATTTGATCAGACCCTATTTTGAACAAACAACCTGTTGAGTGGTATTTTCACCCGATTGTGAAAACACACTCTCCGATAGGATTTGGGTTCTAAATCCTCTCTTGCAAATAAATTTAATAAACAATTTCTCCAAGGTTCTGCTATGTTAGCATTTTATATCTGTGCATTAATAATCTCAAATAAAGATATTCAATAAAAATGCTTGGAACACCTCAGTGGTTGCAAGTAACTGTTAACAAGGGGCAATGTTGGTTTATTTTACTGTGAAACTTTAATGATCGTTCATTGAACCCGAATAAAGCAAATGTGATTTGATCCCTTTATGACTATACTGTAACTTCAAAATGAAAATTGATGAAATGTCATAAACATAAACCCTTTAATGAAAATGGAATTTTATGAAGGGAATTTCATCATCTGCTCATGAATGAAAAACAAAACTGAAAAATGAAACACTGGCCTTGAAATGGAAATTTTCTATTTTCTGACTTTGGAATTTTTTAGTTTTTTTAATTTTTATTTTAATGCCTGTAAATAAAATAAAATGCAGAAAAAAAATGAAATTAAAATGTGAAAGAAAATAAAAAGTGCATTCAGTATGATGCTATCCTCTTTGACAAAACTGAAGCAAATGAGGTTTTCTGCATACAACCTAACCTATTGAACCTGCAAACTCGCACAATCCAGGTAAGTTAGGTGCTGGTTTCTGGGGTTTAAACTGTAATTTTCAGATTTAGACATTCGCATGAAGCAACCAAGAGAACTTGCATTAAACTTCACCTATAAGCCTAGAAATCTGAAAAGGGGAAAGATAAACATTTAATCCTGCATGCAAAAAATAACTCCTTCTTTCTTGCCAATGAGGTGCAACTCTCTGAATTTTCTGTATTAAAAATTGGTCATTATACAAAAACAGAATATTTGGTTTCCCAAACCCATTCTATGGAAGAAAACAACCTCAAAGCAGGTCCAGAATGGCCCTCTGGCCTTCAGCACTGCAACTTTGCTTACAGCAATTTCCTACCTAGTCCAATGTAAAGGAAATATCCAAACAAAGTGGAAGAAAAACACCACAAAAGCAAGCCCAAAATGGCTTATTGCCTTTGGCTCTGCAACTCTGCCCGCAGTTTTTTTTTGACCCCTGTGCCTGTCCTGTGCTTCTGCTTTTAAAGTTCTGGTGTGGTTCTCTGTTTCGCTCTACGACATTTCGTTTCATTTCCTAGATTGCATATTTTCATATTCCTCACCTTTTTGTTTGCTTTTGACTTTATGTTCAATGCCGAAACGTTTGATATTCTCTCTAAACTGTAATGTTTATGTAACACTTACATGCATGCCACGTGTTCCACACTTTTTTGCATGTTCTGTAACGGCCCCGTGAAAATCGTGACAAAAAATAGCATGTCGCGATATCGCGATGTTTTTATGCATGCAGCTTTGCTCCTCTACTTTCACCGCGAAAACGCGACATGTCGCAATATCTCAACATTTTTACGCATGTAGCTTTGCTCCTCTACTTTCATCACAAAAATGCGACATGTGATATCGCGACATTTTCCTGCCAACAGCCTTGTCTGCCTTCATGCGCCACGAAAATGAGACATGTCGCGAAATCATGACATTTTTATGCTATCGGGCCCTGTGGCTGCAACCTGTCACAAAATCACGACGTTTTTCATCTCCGTACGCCTAGGCTACAACCTATCGTGAAATCATGACGCTTTTCATCTCCGTACGCCTTGGCTGCAACCTGTCACGAAATCGCGACGCCTTTTCATTTGGAGCTGTCTTGCGGATTTCTATCATGAAATCATGACAATTTTTGTTCCGTACCACTTTGCCAGCTTTCTGTCGCGAAATCGCGACGCTTTTCTATTTCGGGCTGCTCTTGCTATATTTGGCCGTGAAAACGTGACATGTCACGAAATCGTGACATATTTTCCTTCCGTACCACTTCGCTGCTTGGAGCCGCGAAAACGTGACCTGTCATGATATCGCGATGTTTTTCTGCTTCGTACCCCTTTGCTGCTTCCTGTCGCGAAATCGTGACGCTTTTAGTGCCTTGCCCTGTTTGACTGGTTTGATCGCGATTTTGTGACATGTCACGATTTCGTGAAAATTTTCCATTCTATCTTTCTCTCTCCTCTCTGGACCGCGACGGAGCAACATGTCGTGATATCGCGACACTTTTTCATTTTCGGTCGCGACGGAGCAACATGTCGCGATATCGCGACACTTTTTCATTTTCGGCCGCGACGGAGCAACATGTCGCGATATCGCGACACTTTTTCATTTTCGGCCGCGACGGAGCAACATGTCGCGATATCGCGACACTTTTTCATTTTCGGCCGCGACGGAGCAACATGTCGTGATATCGCGACACTTTTTCATTTTTGCACAATTTTGCCTTTTTCTTGATTTTTTAGCATCTGGGTCACTGAGGTCTTCTTTGAAAGCATGCAAAAAAGGTGAGTCCCCAATTTTGGGGTGTGTTGTGGATCAGCCACAACACAACCATCAATCCATGAGAAGGCTACACTCTTCTCTATTAATGTCTACTTTTCACGGGGTGAGAGTGTAGGGGATAATCTACTGGTGGCTAAGTAATTAGCCATATCTACATACCATGGTGTTTTTTACTCAGAGATAAAATATGTTCACATGTAAATTGATCTTTCGTAGTTGAATGGTCTAGAGGTGTCAACCTTGACAGAAATTCTACAACCACATTATCCTTACTTGGTTTTTCAATTATGGTAACATCAAATTCTTGTAGGAGTAGAAGCCACATGATTATTCTACCATTAATTGTAGGTTTTTTCATTAGATATCTAATGGTTGCATGGTCAGTGTATATAAAGACCTTGTACCCTATAATATAGTGGTAGAATTTATTAATGGTATGGAAAACTATAAGAAATTCCTTCTCAGTGATAGTGTAGTTGAACTCATCCCCAGTGAGATGCTTGCTGACATAATATATGGTGTAAAACTCCTCACCATCTTTCTATTCTAGAACTACCTCTATAGCATTGTTATATGTAGTAGAGTATATATGGAAGGGTATGGCCCATTTTGGACCTCATAGTACTAGAGCAATGATCAGCTTCTCCTTCTGAATCTAGAAGGATTGTTCACACTCCTTTGTCTAGAAAAACTCTATGTTTTTGGACAGCAAAGTGTGCAAAGATCTAGAAAGTTTACTGAAATATTCTATGAATCTCCTGTAATACCCAACAGATCCAAGAAATGACTTGACATCTCTTTGTGTTGTTGGACTGGGAAGATCTTTAATAACTTTAATTTTTTTCTTATCCACTTTTATCCTGTTTATAAAGAAATGGTTTCCTAGAAATATTCCTTCTTGCATCATCATGAAGCACTTCTCATTGCTCAGGGATAGGTTGATCTCTTCACACCATAAAAAGTGTACATTCCAAGTTTACCATAGCTTTCTCAAATGTTTCACCTTAAACAGTGAAGTCATCCATGTATAACTCCGCTGCTTCCCCCATAATATCAAAAAATACTGAGCACTACCCTCTAAAAAGTGGTTGGTGCATTGCACAAACTGAAGGACATAACTCTATAAGAAAATTTACCCCTTGGACAATTTAATGTCATCTTGTCTTTATCTTCTTCTCCAATTTGGATCTGGTTGTACCCACTAAATCCATATTGAAAGGAGAAGTACTTCCTTCCTGCCAGTGTATCAAGAACTTGGTCAAAAAAAGGCACTAGGAAGTGGTCCTTTTTAGTTACTTTGTTTAGTAATCTATAGTCAATGCAGATCCACCACTTTCCATTCTTTTTGGGTATTTCCACCAGATTTGACATCCACTCACTATCATATATGGGTTAAATAAATCCAGATTATAGGAGTTTCTACAACTCTACCTTGACTATATCTTTCATGGTGGATTTCATTCTTCATTGTGGCTACCTAATCAGACTTACCTATTCCTCCAAGTAAATATGATGGGTACAAGTCTTCAAAGTGATTCCTCTCATATCTGAATAGTCCCAGATGAAGTCCTGTTGATTCTTGGTCAGTATATATTTTAATGCAATCAGTTGAGTGGGTGTCAACTCACTACTGATGTTCAACATTATTCTAGGATCAATATGAATTTGTTTGACATGGTGGTCTTGGTTGCCTACCAATGGTGATTCTGGAGAGGTGTGAGAGGATTATCCATGGAATAAATATATGATAATTCTATCCTTGTCATCCTTGTTTTCTAACTCAATCAATGTCATTATAGGTTGCACCATTGATAATGCTCCATCATATTGGTTTCCCAAATAGGTTCTCCCAATGCATCAATGAACTATGCAGGTGGAGATATGGTCAGATTTTTAATGTTTCAACCATATGAAATAGTCATTTATTCATTTCAGTAGCTTATATAGGCATTTTCTATTTCCAACCAAGGCCTTCCTAGGATGAGCAGATAGCCCCCCAGTGAAGACTTGGATTGCAAGTACTAAAAATTCTGCTGGATATTCCCATGCATCCACCGTCATGATGATATCTTCCAACATCCCTTTCGATGATACAATTGATCTATGATGCAGGAGAATCCAGGGCCGCACAACAATCTTGCATCACCGAAAAGAAAAACAAAAAAAAGTTAGAAGTTTGCAAATTTTTCTAAGTATAAAAATTGTCGCGATATCGCGACACAAATGTCGTCGCGATATCGCGACGTATTTTAAGAACCGTGGCAAGTGCAAATAATGGTCGCGATATCGCGACACAAATGTCGTCGCGATATCGCGACGTATTTTAAGAACCGTGGCAAGCGCAAATATTGGTCGCGATATCGAGCCACAAAAGTGTCGCGAAATCGCGACACTTTGGCAGCCGAAGTCACAAGCCACAAAAGTGTCACGAAATCGTGACACTTTGGCAGCCGAAGTCACAAGCCACAAAAGTGTCGCGAAATCGCGACACTTTGGCAGCCGAAGTCACAAGCCACAAAAGTGTCGCGAAATCGCGACACTTTGGCAGCCGAAGTCAGAAGCCACAAAAGTGTCGCGATATCGCGACACTTTGGCAGCCAAAGCCAAAAGCCATAGAAGTGTCGCGATATCGCGACACCTTGGAGAAAGAGGACCAAAAGCAGAAAAAACGTCGCGATATCGCGACACATTGGAGAAGGAGAGCCTAGGGCAGAAAAGTGTCACGAAATCGTGACATGTCATGTTTTCGCGACTCGGCTAAGAGGGTAAAGACGGGTTTTTTGCGGACTGTTGCAGAACGACAGGTGGCGATTCCAGAAGCCGTTAAGGCAGTTCCAAGTGGCAGTTCCAGAAGCCGTTAAGGCCGTTCCATGTGGCAGTTACAGAAGCCGTTAAGGCAGTTACGAACGGCGGTTGTAGCAAGAAGCCTGGATTTTAAAAGGGGATTTTTTTGAAGTATTCGAGAGGCTGGAAAGACGTAAAATGAACTACGACTGTATTTTCTTCTGCACTTTGTAATCTTCCATGGTTCCGAATTAAGCTTTCCATGCTTCGAATTAAAATCGCATCTTTTTCTTTATAATTTTAACTGGTTAAAATTGGCTCCCCATCAAGTGGTATCAGAGCAGCAAGATTCTGAGTGTGTGAGCAGAGCGCCGAACGTGAGGCAGCTCGCACCAGGATCTGGGGTTACGGGTTCTGAGTAACAGTGAAGCAGAATGCCATCGCGAAGAAATCGTGGTGCTGGAAGGAACGTGGTTCCTGAAGGAGACTTTCGAGCATTGCAGCGACAAGTGTTGGCCTTGCAGGAAGAATTGCGCAGAGGAGTGGAGCCGAGAGGAGAAGATCGAAGCGATGATGACGGAGTTGAAGACCCGTCTGAAGAGGAAGAAGAAGCAATGAGTGCAGCAGAATCGAGGATGATTAAAGCCATTTCGCAAATTGGGAAAAGGCCAAAGATTGACGTCTCCACGTATTTTGGAAATTTAAATCCAGAAGAATTAATCGACTGGATTAATGACATAGAGGAATATTTCGAATATGAGGACGTTGAAGATCCAAATCGAATTAAATTTGCCAGAACAAAATTAAAAGGCCATGCTGGCATATGGTGGAAAGGAGTGCAACTGGAAAGAAACCGGAGAGGAAAAGAAAAGATCACCAGGTGGGATCGAATGGTGGAAAAATTGAAACGGTAGTTTATTCCAGTAGATTACGAATTAGATCTGCTGAGAAAAATGCAGAGTTTGCGCCAGTCCGAGCAAGTCCGTTAAAGAATATACAGAGGAATTTTTTAAAATTTCTATTAGAACCGGCCATACAGAAGCAACTAAAGAAAGAGTAGCCCGTTACATTAATGGGTTGAGAACCAACGTGCAAGAAGAATTAAGTCTGGTTCGAATGAACAACATTGAAGATGCTTACCAGTTTGCTCTGAAAGTGGAAGAGAAACTGAACCGCAGATTTGACAGCAAGCAAAGAGGAAGAGGTCGTGGTGGAAGAACCGTGGAAGAACCAGTGGAATTAAATATGATGATAAAAAATAGAATGGTGAAACCAGCAATCGCCAGGAATAGGAGGAGAATGCTTACCGACCCCGTAATCAGAACAATGATTATCAAAGGGGGAGAGGTAGAGGTGGACGTGGATATGGCAGAGGCAGATTTCGTGGAACCTGTTTTAATTGCGGAGAAGAAGGGCATCGATCATATGAGTGTCCCAAACACCAAGAAGCACCAAACAGAAGGCCTGAAGGTAATGCCAGAGCTGCAGTTGTTGAGGATGGTGTTGAATCCGAGCACTCTAAAGAAGCAGAGCACGGAGAAGTGATGATCACAAGGAGAACTTTGTTGAATGAAGAGAAGGAACCAGATCAACGAAAAAGCCTGTTTCGCACGAGGTGCAAATGTTCGAGTAAAATCTGTAATATTATTATTGATAATGGTAGTACGAGATAATTTGGTTTCGAGGAAATGGTAACTAAGTTAAAGTTAGAAAGAAGACAACACCCGCATCCATACCGGATTGCATGGTTGCAGAAGGATCATAGAGCATTGGTCAGTGAACAATGCTTGGTCAAGTTCAAAATTGGAAGATACCAGGATGAGGTCCTGTGTGATATTTTGCCGATGGATGCTTGCCATTTGTTGCTTGGAAGACCATGGCAATTTGATAGACGTGCAGCGCATGATGGACATGCAAATACCTATTCCCTGACAAAAGACGGAGTACGCCACAAACTGAAGCCATTGAAGGAGGTTGAGGAAAAGGTATGCAATAATGCTAGAATTTGTTTAGTAGATGGCAAAAAAATTTTGGATGGTATAAAGAGGGATTCAATGTGTTATGCATTAATTCCTACTATAAAAAGAGAAGATACTACTAACATTCCAGCAGAAGTTGAACATCTATTAGCAGAATTTCCTGATATTATATCAGACAATGTACCTGAGGGTTTGCCGCCAATGAGGAAGATTAGTCATCAGATTGACTTAATGCCAGGATCTAGCTTACCCAACAAGGCAGCCCATAGAATGTCTCCTGTTGAGAATGAAGAGTTGAACCGACAAGTTCAGGAATTGTTGAGGAAGGGTTTGATTCGAGCAAGTTTGAGCCCTTGTGCAAGTGCCAGCAGTACTTGCACCAAAGAAGAATGGCGAATGGCGAATGTGCACTGATTCCCGAGCCATTAATAAAATTACTATTAAATATCGCTTTCCATTACCCAGAATGGACGATATAATGGATTGCTTGAGTGGAGCTAAATACTTCACTAAGATTGATTTGAAGAGCGGATATCATCAGATACGTGTTAGAGAGGGTGATGAATGGAAGACAACCTTTAAAACCAGAGAGGGTTTGTATGAGTGGTTAGTTATGCCATTTGGATTGACTAATGCACCCAATACATTTATGAGGCTGATGAATGAAGTATTGCATGACTTCCTGGAAAAGTTCGTGATAGTGTATCTCGGATGATATTCTGATTTTTAGTAAAACATTGGATGAACATTTGTTGCATGTTCGGACAGTTTTTGAAAAACTGCGTGAGGAGCAGTTATTGATAAATATATAGAAGTGCAGTTTTGTACAGAAAGAGTTGATATACCTGGGATTTGTCATCTCAGAGGAGGGTCTGAAAATGGATCCTGAGAAAGTGAAGGCTATCCTTGAATGGCCTGCTCCAAGGAATGTGACAGAGGTAAGATCATTTCACGGTCTTGCAAGTTTCTATAGAAAGTTTATTAGAGACTTTAGCAGTATTTGTGCACCCCTAACAAAAACTATGAGAGGGGATAAGAGAGAGTTTAAGTGGACTGCCAAGGCAGATACCAGCATGAACATATTGAAGAAGAAAGTGACAGAACAGCCCATTCTGGCACTTCCAGATTTTAATAAAGTGTTTCAGGTTGACTGTGATGCCAGTGGCAGTGCCATTGGAGCTGTGTTGAGCCAAGAAGGTAAACCTGTTGCATACTTTAGTGAAAAATTGAATGATGCTAGAAAGAAATACTCTGTTTATGATCAAGAATTCTATGCTATAATTCAGGCTCTTAAGAAATGGAGACATTATTTGCTAACCAAAGAGTTTGTTTTATATACTGACCATCAAGCTTTGCAGTATATCAATAGTCAAGGTAAACTTAACCAACGACATTTGAAGTGGGTTGAATTCCTGCAGAGTTATACCTTTGTACTAAAGCATAGAAGTGGCAAATCTAATAGAGTTGCAGATGCCTTGAGTAGAAGGCATAATTTGTTGATAGAAATGAGAGTGCAGGTTGTTGGGTTTGATGAACTCAAGAGTTTATACCCAGAAGATCCAAATTTTGCAGAGGCATGGACAGCATGTGTGTCTCCTACTACTGTGGATCGCACTAAGTGGTTGGATTTCATGATCCAAGATGGGATGCTATTTCGGTAGAATCAGTTGTGCATTCCATGAAGTTCCATGAGGGAAAATTTGATTAAAGAGAAGCATAGTGGAGGACTAGCAGGGCACTTTGGCCGTGATAAGACCATTGCTCTTGTTAGTGAGAATTACCATTGGCCACAGTTGCAGCCGGATGTGACCAAATTTGTGCAGGGTTGCAGAGTGTGCCAGATGGCAAAAGGAATCAGCCAGAATACAGGAATGTACCAGCCATTGCCTGTACCAGGGAGACCTTGGGAAGATATTAGCATGGATTTTGTTCTTGGTCTGCCAAGAACACAACGTGGAAATGACGCCATTTTTGTTGTTGTTGACAGGTTTTCAAAAATGGCCCACTTTATTCCATGTCAGAAGACAAGTGATGCGGTTCACATTGTCGGCTTGTTCTTCAAGGAGGTAGTCCGACTTCATGGTCTACCCCAAAGCATTGTCTCGGACAGAGATACCAAATTTGTGGGTTATTTTTGGAGAACTCTATGGAAGAAGCTGAAAACAGACTTGAAATTTAGTTCTGCGTACCATCCGCAGACTGATGGACAGATCGAAGTAGTCAACAGAAGTTTGGGTAATCTTCTACGATGTTTGGTAGGAGATAAACCTAAGGGATGGGATCTGATTTTACCACAGGCAGAGTTTGCTTACAACAATTCTATCAATCGTAGTACTGGTAAATCACCATTCCAGATTGTGCATGGGTACAGCCCGAGAAACGCTTCTGAGTTGAGACCGATGGATAAAGCAGACAAGTGCAGTGCTGAAGCTGAAGACTTTGCAGCACACATGAAGACTTTACATGAAGAGGTACAGTAGCATATCAGTCAAATGAATGCTACTTACAAAGCCAGAGCAGATCAGAAGCGACATTTCAAAGAATTCCAAGTAGGGGATGAAGTCATGGTTCACTTGCGTAAGGAACGTTTTCCTAGAAAAACTTACAATAAGTTGAAGATGAAGAAGTTTGGACCATGCCGGATCATAGGCAAACGAGATTTCGGCAATGCCTATGAAGTTGATCTACCAAGTGAGCTGAATATTTCACCTATCTTCAATATTTCAGACTTGGTTGAATATCATGCAGGAAGTTGTAGTGAACCACCCAGTCCGGATCTGTGGAACATTCCTGCATCCACTCCAGACAAAGAAGAAATTGAAGACATACTCGACACTCGTGAAGGCAGAAGTACCCGAAACAGGCAATATTCGGAGTACTTGGTCAAATGGAAGAACCGACCTGTCGAAGATGCCACATGGTTGTCCAAATCAGAGGTTGATCGTTTGGGTTTTCCTCTAACAGCCCAGAAGTGAGGATCACTTCTAAAAAAAATCTACCCCGGGTGTCTGATGCAGGAGCATCCAGGGCCGCACAACAATCTTGCATCATCGAAAAGAAAAACAAAAAAAAGTTAGAAGTTTGCAAATTTTTCTAAGTATAAAAATTGTCGCGATATCGCGACACAAATGTCGTCGCGATATCGCGACGTATTTTAAGAACCGTGGCAAGTGCAAATAATGGTCGCGATATCGCGACACAAATGTCGTCGCGATATCGCGACGTATTTTAAGAACCGTGGCAAGCGCAAATATTGGTCGCGATATCGGCACAAAAGTGTCGCGAAATCGTGACACTTTGCAGCCGAAGTCACAAGCCACAAAAGTGTCATGAAATCGCGACACTTTGGCAGCCGAAGTCACAAGCCACAAAAGTGTCGCGAAATCGCGACACTTTGGCAGCCGAAGTCAGAAGCCACAAAAGTGTCGCGATATCGCGACACTTTGGCAGCCAAAGCCAAAAGCCATAGAAGTGTCGCGATATCGCGACACCTTGGAGAAAGAGGACCAAAAGTAGAAAAGAGTCGCGATATCGCGACACCTCGGAGAAAGAGAACCAAAAGCAGAAAAACGTCGCGATATCGTGACACATTGGAGAAGGAGAGCCTAGGGCAGAAAAGTGTCACGAAATCGCGACATGTCGCGTTTTCACGACCTGGCTAAGAGGGTAAAGACGGGTTTTTCGTGGACTGTTGCAGAACGACAGGTGGCGATTCCAGAAGCCGTTAAGGCAGTTCCAAGTGGCAGTTCTAGAAGCCGTTAAGGCCATTCCATGTGGCAGTTATAGAAGCCGTTAAGGCAGTTACGAACGGCGGTTGCAGCAAGAAGCCTGGATTTTAAAAGGGGATTTTTTTGAAGTATTCGAGAGGCTGGAAAGACGTAAAATGAACTGCGACTGTATTTTCTTCTGCACTTTGTAATCTTCCATGGTTCCGAATTAAGCTTTCCATGCTTCGAATTAAAATCGCGTCTTTTTCTTTATAATTTTAACTAGTTAAAATTGGCTCCCCATCAATCTATCAGCTAGCTGAAAAATACTCTTGGTAGGATTCAAGCCTATGAGCCTAATTTTTTGCATGGTATCCTTTGGCATAACATTAATGGCTGCTCCAGGTCCACTAAAGTGTTGGTCAATGAGTGGCCACCAATCTTCATGGTCAATACCACGCTTCCTGGATCTGCATATTTGAGGTGGAAGGTATTTTTTAGAATTAAGTCAACTAATTTCCCCATCATATTTATTGTATGGTATGGCTTATGGCTAGACCTTCTTAGACATAGTTACTTGATAGCCTTAGTGTAGATTGAGACATCTCTTATGGCTTCAAATAAAGGTATTATCACTATCAAATTATTCAAACTCGAGAAGATATCAAATTCTGGTTGTATTGGCTTTCTCTACTTTTGTAACCTTCTAGGAAAAGGAGGAGCTTCTTCTTTAGTCTTCTCAACAGTTGGTTCTTCATCAAACTCTTCAAATGGAGGTGATTCTCCTACTGTAATATGTACATCCTCCTCTTATATCAAAGGAGGAGTCTCTACTCCTATTTGTCTACCTGAACTCAACTGTACAGGATTGAAATTCCTAATATTGTACATGGGAAATAACTCACTTTCCATTTGATATACTTGTTGGTTTGTCTTATTATTGGGATTTACTATGGGTTATACTAGGAGTTGTGCAAGCCTCACTAGAGGGAGATTTGGTAAGATTTTTTATCGTGGATAATGTACTGTATTTGGTGGAGTTGCATTCCACATACTATAGTTTCTTTGTTTCTGCATTGGTTGTTGATATGGCATCCACGAGTATTGATTGGAGAATGAGGCTCCTTGGGAGGTGTTAATCCAAGATGATTGTCCCCATAATCCCATATTGGGTGGTTGGGCCTACCCTTGTGACATGTAATTTCCCCCTTCATAGGGCAACATTCCTATTGGCATATTCCCCATAGGGGCCTACTACCATTTTATTTGGTTCCCCATGAAGTATGCTTCTAAAAATTTAGCATTCTCTTTTGTAGTTGGTATCTATGGGCATATTCTGGTCTTGTGATTTATTTAGCAAACATCGTATACCTTGATCTTGTCTTCAAGACATGCATTCTTTGCATGATTTCCTCTACATTTTGGATAGTAGTAGGCTAATTCTGCCTCATTCTCTTGTTTCTTCTTTGCTAGTAGGAGAGTATCCATTTTAAATTCTAGGGAAGACAACATTTCACTCTTCAAATACTATAGTATGTTGCCTATCTCTATATTTGTAACTGAGTTTGTTGACTTAGTGATCCTATAGGTTGGTTTACATTTTCTTTGAGAGTAATTCTAACATAATTTTCAAATATCTGATATCTGGCACTGGTAAATATCTACTCTAGAGATCATATTCAATGCTTCAAGAGATTCACTATTGAGTCCCCTTAGGAAGATGCTTCTGAGGTACTTATCGCTTAGCTTCACATGGGGAGATCTCTGCAAATTGAAATTGAATCTATCCCAACACTCTTCCAAGGATTCATCTTCCTTCTGCATCATGTTTAAGACCTCCTCTCTAGAATATCATGCTCTACCAAAATCTTGGTATTGCTCTAGGAAGAGCTTTTTCATCTCCTCCTAGGTAGTGATCTACTTGTTCCCCAAGATGATGAACCAGTGTAGGGTTGAATCATCCAATGTTGAAGGAAACAACTTTAGATTTTGGGCACCTACTTTATAATCCAAAAACCTGCATAAGATATCAAACTTGAACAAAAACAGGTTAGGGTATTCTATTGGGAATCCTTTGAAAGTAGTAATATGGAAAGGGGATATGTTCTTTATTTTTATATCACCCTTGGCCTATTTTATTGGGAATCTAAAGCTAGTTGATGTCTCTTCTACCTCAACCATATTTTTAGGAAATGTGGTCTCTATACCTATTGTCCTTGAAGTAGTTTCTAAGGCCTTATGGTCATTCTAAGTTTTTTGCACAAGAATCTTCAAATCATCTAGTGAAATGGTTCCATCCTCAACAACTTTCCACTACTGGTTGTACATAAAATCCTCTTCATATGGGGTTCTTCTAAACAAAGGATTATGTATTATTCGTTCTTCACTCAGATCTAGATGATTGGGTATGGAAGAGATTTATGCAAAATTTAGATGTTCAATCCAATGCACTAGTAGAAGTGACTATGGGGATACTATTTTAGGTTTAGAATCTACAGCTAGTTTAGAATGTACCTGTGGGTTCTTACCTTTCAAAATATGACCATCTGGTCCTCTATTTCTCGATGGACTCATGCAAGATCATATGAAAAAGTTTTGCAAATTGAATCAGATTTTTTGCAGAATAGGGTAGTGCAATAATATCTATTGTCGGCACTTCCCTAGCAATGGTGCAAAAATATTGGTTAAATTCTACTCAAGATGTCACAACCCTTTCACTAATTGTCAACCGAGGGATGTTTGTAAACTTGTGGAATACTATACAAATATGTATTACAATACCACTAAGATGAGTCCACTAAACTCTACAATTTGGGGGGTGTTGTTGTATAGCATTAATTCAATCCAAACCACTTAATATTTAGAAAATAAATTATAGGAAATAAAATCACACCACACTTGCAGAAATTGAAGAAAGCAATAAATAAATAAAATTGTAAAAATAATCAAATGCAAGAAATTAAGAACTAACAAAACTAAAATTCAATTACAGGAAAGTAAAGGAGAAGGGGAGGAATACTGGCAAGGAGTGGGCCTAGGTTCCAGTAGATTCTGCTTGATTAAATATGTATGTCAAACTTCAAATTATAGAACTTCGAATGATTTTTATTCCAGAAATGAAATTACAATACAGTCTCGTTCTTCTTCTATTTTTTCCTCCTCTCCCATTTTTTAGGGAAATACTGTGTTTATATAGCACACATGCTTATCTATTACAATATTCAGATTGTTGTTATAATAACTAATTTAATTACATATGTGATTACAATAACTGCACACTAAATTAAGATAATTTGGATGTGTTCAGAACATATTATATATGTTGCGTGATCTATAATCTAATTAAATCAAACAACTTTCATTCTTCTTTGGCCTTTTGTTGGAAATGGTCGATGTTCAGTTTATTTTATCACCATCATTCATGTTCTACCTTTTGGAAGTCATTACTCTATTTCATATGAAAATAGGGTAGCTGACGTGTTTGGCTGTTAATGGGAGTTAGGCTCGGGAGTTAGGTGCTTCATTATGATTACATGGAGTCAACTGTATTTGACTTCATCAATAGATTCCATCAGAATATGGGAGTAAGGTGCCTTTCCATTGGAGGACAGGGGTAAGTCACCTTTCCATCAAAAGATGGGAGTAAGGTGCATTTCCATAAAAATATGAGAGTAAGGTGCCTTTCTCTTTCAAGGTCGCACTCCTTTCATAATATTCATTTAACTCCTTTTAAAATAGATGATGACAGGTCCAAGTGGGATCTCGATGTAGTTATGCAAAAAATAATGAAAATGATCAAATCTACACACAAAGCACACTTTTCACACAAGTTAGGCAATATATGCAATTTACCATTATATACATATAATTATTCATAAAAAGTACAAATATGATATAATAATACTGCACAAAATATTAGAAACAAATGTAGAAATATGAGAAATTCTGGTGCTCATAAAAAAGAAAGTGGATTTTTATGAAAATTTCATAAAATACAAATGATATTTTTAAATAACCTTGAAGAGCTTAATATGATAGTTAGGGCATTTGTCTGGTCAAAAAGAAAAATATATTGAATGTCAAGAGAAGCAAAGGGACCCTATCAGTGAATATTTCTCTTGGAATAAATTTGGCTGGAACTAGTGAGAACCGCATGATCCATGTCCTCCTAGGATTTTAGTAGAAAACCCTTAAAAATTTATGATATAAAAAGTTGCTTCTAACTACTTCTAACTAATATTACACTTTAGAATCATGATAGAAGATAAATTATCAAATATAATAAATCAATTAATGGAGATTTACATCTACTCTATTACCATATTGAATTTCATAATACTTTCCAAAAAAGAATAAATTCAACACATAAACTTTATAAATGCAAATAAATCATATAAAAGAAACACATATATAAAGGGTTTCCGTAGACACAAAATTATATCACTAAAATAAATAAAATTGTACTCCAATTAATGAAGAAATGGTTGGAATAAGGGGGTATAAGTACTCAATTACAAGAGACCTTTAGAACAAGGGTAATGAAATAATTTTTAGTTTTAATAATAAAATAATACAATATATAAATATTTATGAAGTGTATGAGGGTCCAAAGTGAAATAAAAAGTGTATTATATAAAATTCAGTAATAACCTCAAGTGAACCATAAGGCCACATATTCTAACAAGTTAGATTCTTAGAACTTGTTGGCTTGATAAATAAAGTTTTAACACCTCATGGTTCTATAGGTCAAAATGACTACATCAGGATCAAACAAGGTGATAAATATCCAAAAAAATTGAAGTCCAAAATATAGATGTGAAATCACCACATGTCTTAATATCATTGTAAAAACTTAAAATATTCCAAGTGTAGAATTGAGCATGATGTCATGACATAGCCTAGTGTTGTAGTTACAAATACGGAAGGAGAATCAAGAGTGGAATTGATCGTGATTTCATGAAATGACCTGGTGTCACAGTCACAAATAACTAAAGAGACTCAAGATGAAAGACCCAACACGAATTTGTAACATGTGGTTGTATCACAGTCATAAATATCATAATAATATAGTAGAATAAAAATATTTTGAAACTATAACACGAGTCTTTATCATGACCACCTAAGCCCAAAGGAATCACTAAGTAAGAAATGCCATGATATCATAATAGCATAAGCTCTCAAGGCTCGTGAGATAAAATAAAGGTGCAACACTGTGACACATATCCATTTCATGGATGCAAGAATATGGAAGGCTTCAATGCAAGAAAAATATCAGGACATCGTGATATTTCCCACATCGCAGTCACCAAATTGAGAGAAACCTTGAGGTAAAAAAGAAACGTGGCATCGCAACATGTCTCTATGTCATGGTCATCGCGAGTTAAAGCAAATAAAATATTTTCTAAATATTTCAGTCTACTACAACCATTACAAGATCAATGGTGATAGGTGCTCCCAAATAACAAATAATGAAATAGATATCAAGTTCATCACCACTACTCCTCCAGATGCATGGAGTGTTTAACAAGTGGTTAGAAGTTGAGCACTCTATTCTATTTTGAATCAATAATGTTGCACAATAATCTCACAATCTTTGTAGCCTGGTATTTTGTTGTAACCATTTTGATAAAGCTATTTTTGTATTTTGAATATTGAACCATAGAGGTATTATAAATAAGAGTGATGGCCTCTTGTTAAAGGTTCAACTCTTAGGTGTTTATAAATTGCATTTATAGACTTTTGGAAGGAGCAATGTAATAGAAATCTTTGTTTGACCTTTGGTTCAACATCTTGTAGAAAATATATGTATGAATAGATGAATGTTTATGTTTAGCTAGATGAATGTGCATGATATTAATTTTACTTTCTAGATTATTGTATATGTTAGTTATCTGGTTCTGGAGTTAATATTCTATGAAACTATATACTGATTAAAAGTTATTTTGCATATGGTAAAAATGGTTGGTCTGTTAGGAGGTTTTGGTAGTTGCTTTATTTCATGAGCTTTATGCATTTCTTGATGTTGTCTAATACACACCATTACAAGTTCTAGTATCAGCTACATTTACTCTCTTTCATAAGTCTTTTATCCCTTATCATAGTTTAGCTAGTTATAAACTCAAAGGAGCCATCCTTATCTAGATATTGACTCGATTAAGCTCTGTGGCTTGCCTGGTCATTCAATGTTGGCCAAATCTTGGGCACAAAAATCAACCATAGGCATATTTTGGACCAACAATTTTGGCATGCATGGTGGGACCAAATCCCATTATGCACACAGGTTAGAGATTTGGTGTTTGTCTTTGCTCTATTTTAATATAAATTACTTGGTGACTCCACTCAAAAATATCAAACTTAGAAAAGCTTTATATCCATTGTTTAGTATTGAAATACATAATCACTTGATCAAAAGGAAAAAAATTAGAAGAGCCTATTGAGTTTTTAGAACTTCACCTTGGTAGTCTCAGATTAAACCTTATTCTATCTTCTAAATTAGTACCCTTGTCTACCATATCTATAGGATAAGCTAGTACTGTAAGTCCTACACCCTTAAATCCTCTCATCATAGCTACTGGTGGATATTCTAGTATAACCAACCTTACCCCTGTGACTTCTGTTAGTACAGTAGCAATAACGACAAACCCAAACCAGAATGTTCTGCCTTATCCCTCATGGAATCATTTGGTCCCTCTAAATCTAACCATTCAAAATCCTATTCCTCTAGTAGATTTGAAGGTACTATCAACATATTATAGCACAAGCAATACTGCTTACGAGCACTATCAATATGTAGAATCACGGGTAGCTATCCATAATATCATAGAGAAAAATATGATGATAAGGTTATTGGTTATATCATTAAGAGGGAATATGTTGTACTGGTATAGAACCCTTCCTAATCATACTATAACCACATGGGCAGGTCTTGTTGGTAAACTTGTAGAAGATTTTAATGAGTAGGAAGATCCTTTCTTCTTGCTTACATAGTTCACTGTCATACAAAAACATACTCAAGAAGAGATAGTAGATTTTAATATCAGGTTCAGTCGTACATGGTAGAGGGTGCCTGATGGCCTTAGACCTACAAATGAGTAAGCAATACATTATTATCTAATATCCTTCAAATTAGATCTAGGCATGGCTATAATTCAATCTTAGGTGTTCACCTTTCCACAAATATTTCAAGAAGCCCTAAAGGTAAAGAAAGACCTTATTGCTATTGGAAGGTTACCACCTAAAATAAAAATGCCTATATTCCCAGATATCTTTTAGGTATTTGGTGCAAATAAATCATATCCTACTCCTACCCCCATGGAATATCTCTCAAAATATCCTAGAATACTGATTGTACTAGAAATACAAGCCCCCCCTATATTCCCAGCCTTGCCTCTAGTACCTACAATGCTTGCTTTACTAGCCTGCGATCCTCAGCTTGTAGTTATCCTATAAATACATATTGAAAAATCTAACCAATGATATCAATTCAATGAAGAGGTGGGATCTAAGAGAAATTTCCAGCCTAAAATATTCCCTTAGTTGTCAAAGGAAAAAGCCACTTCAACCAAAAAATATCAAGAGAGATCGGGTACAGTGTATGCTAATCAAGATAACGAATCCTCTACATCATCAACCAAATCTGATTACTGGTGTTCTACATGTAATTATCCACATGGTGAAATATTATGCATGATTCACCAACACCATGTGTAGAAGGTGGCTATTTAAAAAGTAGAAAGAATAGACAAAGGATAGGTTAATTTGATTAGATAAATGAGCCATGATGCCATATGTAGAACATGTTGCAGTTTTTACTAGGTCAGGAAAGAAGCCCCTCCAAGTTTATCCTAGTGAACTTAATCCTCTAAAAGTACCTTTAAGAGAAAAAAATCAAACTTCTCATGACACTACACCTTAAAGGCCAACTCATAGGTAGGGATTGGAAACCAGCAAAAATGAAGCCACACAAAAAGAAGTTGAAATGCAAGAACAAGCAAGGGACAAACTGAGATATCCTTTCTTAACCAATCATCAAAGAATAGAATCAAATCAAGGGTACAAAAATAGGTATGACCCACCTAAAAAAGAGAGATAATTTTCTTGATGCTCCTATTTTCAATATAGTTGAAGAATGCATGTATGATGCACTATTACTTTCAGGACATATTGACTTGTTGCAAGAATATTTGAAATCAATCAAAAATAAAGATAAGACTCACCCTCAACTGAATCTAGACCAATCCAATTTGATACTAGCCACAAGTAATAATAGGCCTTCTCCTTTCTATTTGTCCCTTCAAATGTAAAGATGAGTGGAATACAATTACATGATAGATTTAGGTGCTACAACTACGGTGGTGCCCAAAGTTGTATGCGATATTATGGGGATGGAATATACCAAAAGTAGAATGGGAGTGCTATAGTTTGATGGAACTCTAGTCAATACTATAGGAGTGATCAAAGATATCCCTATAGTATTGCACAGGATACCCCAAATCACAGTTATATAGGAAGTAGTTGTGGTAGACCTAGAGCCTTACTTTGGAATGTGTCTTTTAAGAGAATTCATAGCCAAGATAGGAGGATATTTATCCCTTGATTATTCACACATGGAGATTCCATATAAAGGTTGAAGGGTCAATATCTTCAATGAAAAACCTTCTTCCTTTCATATTGAGAAGATTGAAGAGGACAATAAACCTGCTAATAGTGTGAATATGATTACTGAAGAAATTGAGGGGTTAGATCTAATGGAGGAAGTTCTAGAAGAACTCTAGAATAAATATTATCTCTTTGAAATACTTTAATGCTATTATTGAAATAGGTATGGGGACCTATTTGATCATAAAATCTAAAAAGGTTGAGCTTTCCTCTTTGGTAAAACAAGACATCTCCACAGGTCAGATCTAGAAACTATTCTTTGATGGTGCTAGATGTAAAAATGGGGTTGGTGTAGGTATAGTAATAATCTCACCAAATGGGGAAGATATTTTTTTCTCATATAGATTAACATGGAGCTGCATAAATAATGCAACAAAATATGAAGCACTTTACTTAGGTTTGAAAAAATTTGAGAAGCTAGGGATCAAGTAGTTGTAGATATTCAGAGACTCGGATTTGATAGTGAATTAGGTCATAAAGAAGTGTGTCAGCAAGCAACACTACCTCAAATCCTACCAAAATAAGGTATGGGATATATTTGAGGCATTCGAAGCTTTAATTATTAAAGCTATTCCCAAGGAACATAATACTAATGTTGATTTAATAGCAACTATGGGGGGTAACTACTGCCCAATATCCAATGTCATACAAAAGTAAAAAAATAGTAATGTTGATATATAGACCTTAAGTCCTAGATAAAGATACCTTCTAGAAAGTATTTGAGAATGATGAACAGGTATTGGATTTCCTAATCTATGAGATGAACTATTCAAGTGATCAAGCCTTGGAATATGGAGATGGACTGATCCAACTCAAAATCAATCACATACCCAAAGGCCTGATAACTCTTGAAAGCCTTTTTGATAGTAATGACTGATTAGTGAGCCATAATATAAATTTTGATTAGCATAAGTATTAAAAATTCAAGTAGAACCTAGAAAAATGCTCAATGTTAGGATTCAATACTCAGAAGAAAAGATAAACCAAGTCTTGAAGTTATGCAAAGATTTCCCTATTATAACCTAGACATATGATGACCTCAGGGTGTACAACAAGGAAACAATACAACACACCATTGAACTTGAGCCTGGTTCAAAGCCCTTTCAACAAAATAAAAGGCCTATCAACCCAAATATAGAAGCCCTAATGAAGCAAGAGTTACTAAAGCTGCTCCATACCAAATTAATCTATCCTATCAAACACTCCACATGGGTGGCTAACCTAGTGTTGATCAAAAATAAGAATGGGGATATTATATTGTGTGTGGAATTCAAGAATTTGAATAGGGTATTCTTGAAAGTCATTATCCCCTATCTCAAATAGACCAAATATTGCATGTTGTAGTAGGAGAAAAGATATTTTCATTTCCAAATGGATTCTCTAGTTACAATCAGGTTTGGATCAAAGATGAAGATCAACATAAGACTACATTTACTACTAAATGGGGAAATTTTGCATATCAACGTATGCCTTTTGGCCTATCCAATGTAGGGGATACTTTTAATAGAGTGATGGATTTATATTTTGGAGAGCTCATGAACAAGGTAATAGTCATTTATTTGGATGACATGACAATGTTCTCCCATAAGAAGGAAAATCATATTGAACATCTCAGAATGGTCTTTGAATGTTAGAGTTAGAGTCTATTACATCATTTGGATCATGTAAATGTACCTTTCTAGGTACATACTTAGGACATTAGATTACTTTAGGGGGAAGTTATCTAGTTACTTTATGCAATGTAATAAATGCACAAGTGTCAATGTGCAAGTTGTAAATGTGCAAGGTGTCCCTTGTACAACTAGGTAGAGTGTTGGCCAAGGAATCTATCTTCCATTATAAAAGGGCCTCATTGTAAGAGATTGACAAGATAGTAGGTAGTAGTATTACTGTGTAACTCCATTAGTGATGGAGTACAATGTAGTCCTGTAGCTTCTTGCATGGAGTGTCCATTTCCTCCATAGCAATATTGTATTCATTTTCATCATTTCTATTTATAGCATATTTTTGCAATCTCGTAAATTTACTTTCTCTCATATTTTTGCATCTTGTGATTGCCATCTCCCATTGTGATCTACCTCAAAAGCTAACAGTGGTATCAGAGCCATGGTAGATCTAGTCACAGTAGAACTAGCTACTGTAGATTGAGAGGAGAACCACCATTATTATTGAGCCTAAATTTTTGTGAACCTGATTCTCCACAGTGCACAGGCTCTTGCAAAAATATTTAGAAGAATCAAGGTGGTAGGGAGAGCTTCGAGAAAGTACTATTGTTAAAAATTGGGCCAGTCACCATAGCTTCAATTTTTGCAAATCGGATGTTCCTTTGGACCCGTTGCATGTAAATTTTGTTGCCTTAAGATTGTTTGGTAGAACAGACTGGAAAGAGAAATTGTGAAATTCATTTGGCTCAGAGTCTTCCCACAGAGTTGTAGGAAAACTCGTGAAGATAAGGACTCAACATTTGATCCACTAGTTTGATGAATCAACTAGTGAAGCTCATCTAAGAGATCTAAAAAGTTTACTATTGCCTGAAGTTTCTTTTATTGTAGGGAACTAACTCTCAGATGATTGGGACACCTCCTACAATAGAAAGCTAGGAGATTTCAACTTCATTTCCTGAAGGTCGGAGTGCCTTCATAGTGTAGAGATTAGTTGTTGCAAGAGAAGAATACTACAGAAGAGACTCTAGGAGAAAGAGTCATGGTGAAGTCTAGAGATTGAAGATCTCCATCGATAAGAGTCAACTTCACAAGAAAAAAAGCCACAAAACCTTGATCTAAAAAAGGCCATAGAAGCCTTGATCTAAAAAGGCCACAGAAGCCTTGATCTAAAAAAGGCCACAGAAGCCTTGATCTAAAAAAAGGCCACAGAAGCCTTGATCCTAAAGAAGACTCTAGAAGAGAGTACCTAATTTAGAAGTAGATTCAGATTTTAGTACTAATAATTTGTTGTAGGGAAAGGAGATTCAGTGAGTTGGGAAACTTCCTACAAGAAATTTAGGAAGAGTATCTTCTTTAGAATCAATCCAGCACCTGAAGCAAACTTGAAGGTGAAGAGATCAGGTGAAGATCTCATTGAAGAAACTTCCATTCTTGGAAGGATGAGAAGGACTAGGAGAGTCCTATTCAAATCCAGAAGTAGTAGAATCAAGAGATCCAGGAAGGAGATCTCAATTCCAGAAGTTGAAGAAGAAGGTCTCAAGGAAGACCAAAGAAGCTACAAAATCAAAGACCTAGGAGAGGTCTCAAGGAAAAAGGCTTGGAGAGCCTTGTTGCTGAAGCAAGATCATCAAAAGAGTTCCTAGAAGAACTCATTGGAGAAATTCTCCATCAAGGAGAAAGTTTTTGATAAGGGAAATAATTGGGACAATTGTCACCATCTAAAAACAAGCCCAAAAAGGAGAAGAAGAATTGGCAAGGAGTGCCAAAGAAGATACATAAGACCTCAAGACATTCAGAGTCTTGAGAAGAAGATCCTACTTGAAGTCAAAATTCGACAAGAAGACTTGAAGATAGAAGAAGCTTACCAAATCTGAGATATTTGAAGATTACCTTTCACAACAAGAAGGCATAAATATTTCTCCAAATCTACAACAGAAAGGAGAATATTACTAGAGAAGAACAAGCCACCAAACCCTATCATGAAAGAAAGTTCAAGACCTCTTTTTGGTGAAGGAGGAGCTTTTTGGAAAAGCTAACAAAATTTGTAGAACTCTATCTAAAGCAACAAGCTTGATCTACATCCTCTACAAAAATCTTTCAAAAAGGTAAGCAACTATTGGTGCAAGTAGATTCATTAATTGGATTACTTATCAATATTTTTAAAGCACCTTATATTGGATCAAAAGTTGCAAAGAGAAAAATTGAATTACAGTATTCAAAAAGTGCAAAAGAGAAAAATTCCTTTTAAGGATCATTTGCACATTAGGAGTTGATTAGATTTTAGAGTTACAATCAACTACCTATCTTATATTTTGAAGAGAAAAAGAAGACTAGATCCTACAACTATGTTTGTAGTGAAATTTGCAAGAGTTCATTCCAGATTATGCTTGAAAGGTTGCAGTGGAATTTTTAAGTGCATATTTGATAAATTAGTGGAGCAATAAGGTGAGATTATTGTTACCATTAAAAGTGCATCTATTAAGCACTATACTAGTTGATTTTTTAACTAGTTATTCTCAATTAGTTTGTGTTGTTAAAAGCACAAAAACTATAAAAAATATATAGCACTTTCATGGCCAAAAGAAGCCACCATTACAAGAAAAAAGGTGGAGTAGAAAGCCACCATTGAAGTCCTTGAAGGAAGCCTCAAATCGAGACCTTGGAAGTCTCAAGATTCAAGGAGAATATAAGGGTTTCATTTCAATACAGAGTGCAAGAATCCTTATTCAAAAATAACATTTCATTAGCTTGGATTGACTATCATCCAAAGAAGAAGAAGCAAGAAGGATTACATAAAAATTCTTCATTTTGGTGCAAGATCTATCTATTAAAAAAACACCTCTTTTATTCCTTTGAAAGGACAAAAGTATTACTATTTAAAGGGGGCAGTAAGGATGTTATATCCAAAAAATTTTAGCAAGAGGAAGGAGCCACCAAAGAAGCTCACATGATCATTAGAGGAAGGAGCCACCAAAGAGCTCACATGATCAATATTTTTGCAAGAGGAAGGAGCCACCAAAGAGCTCACACGTCCAAGAATCGAGGTGTTTAAAAACACCATTTTCCTCCATCAAATCTAGCCCTATAAGCAGTACATCACCTGCAATAGTGGAGCCATTGAAAGAAGGTATTATCACTTGTGCTTACATAGAAAAAAGGGCAGCATTCAATGATAGGTTATCTACATAAAAGTCCAAGCAAAAGGGCTACCTATTGGCTATTACAAACAACACTATATTTCAAGCACTAAAGAAGGGCACAAATTGGCATTAGAACAAGCTACGAAACCTACAAATAGGTGAAGAGAAAAGAGCTATACCTAAGGCATCCATTGAAGCAAACATCCACCAAAAGGAAGCTCAAAAGTGTGCCATAGAACCATGGAGCAATCCAGTTGTAGCCATCCATCATCCTCACCAAGCCAACATGCAAAAGGAAGCTTGCATCTCAAGAAACATAGCAAGCTCACATAGGATGCAAAGATAAAGGAAGAATTAGGGTTGCAAGCTCATATTTGAAGTATTAGAAAGGAGGCTTGCATGCACAAGCCTTGAGTGCCACTTGGCACAAATTCTCTAAGCTTCCCAACATTCATGAAGACCCAAGTGCTCACCTAAAAGGGAGTTACATACATTTGGAGGGAGTTAAGAATATTTGGAGGTTACCACCAACCTCATCATTACCAAAGGTACATTGAAGACACCTACCTTGTAATGCTTCAAGTGACACTTGTCATGAAGTCCATCCTACTTAAGATGCCTATCTTGGAGAATGAAGTAGAATGAAGAAGAATACAACAGAACAAAGCTAGAATGAAGTCAAACTAAGTCAAGCATTGAAGCTCATCTAAAGAAAAAGGCTAATTCAAGCCATACACCATTCAAAGGTGTAAGAGAAGCATTTAAGATGCTATCATAAAACCAATGAACCAACGCTTGCATTTAGAGGAGCTCTATCATAAGCAAAGCATATTTCAAGGTAGCTTTTGATGCCATTTGTAAAAGAGAAGTGCCAACCTAAGAGGAAACCAACACCGATCAAAGAGGGCTTTGACTACCCATGAGCGCTACACAACACAAAGCTACTAATCAACCACCACACAACATTGAAGGATTATTAAGGTAAAGGTTGATTTTATTATTTGCTTGCTTTAAACCTAAGGTTTTGGAGTTATAAGGGTACATTACATCTACTATTGCAATATTCAACATTAGTGATTTATTAAGCAAGCATATTTCAGAATTGTTAATATTTGCAAAAGGTTACCAAGGAGAAATAAGGGTTATTATTGAAATTTAAATTATTTGCAAATATTATTTTCTAATCTTTCCAAATTTGGGAGTTATAAGGAATACAACATCAAATTTAGGAATTGGAAATTAGAAAACATTAAAAATCAACCAAAAGGGGTATTTAAAGAGGTTTATTAAAAATTTTCAAAGGTTGGAATTTTTATAATAGTGTTGTCTCAAAAACACTTAAAGGAGGGAAAATAAATCCAACATCAAAACCTCTTCAAAAATTGAAATAGTGCTTAGTTCAATAGGAGTAATAAGGAGATAGAAAATTTGATTTTGGTGTTTACAAAATTTTATAAAATCAACCCAAAATTGAACTACAATTTACAAAAAGCACTATATTGATCATATATCCTATCCAAAACATCCTAGGGAGTCATAAGGCATTCTACAAAACTTGGTAATATTAGCATCCATAAAAAATTATCAAGTTCTAAATTCATTGGATAGATGTAAGCTTCCTACAAAACCTAAAATCTTATTAGGTTTGTGAACTCTCATCATTAGGGAGACATAAGGAAGTCCACAAAATCTAAGAGTTGATAAAGGGAATTCAATGGCATCCAACAAATTCTTCCTAGCCGAATCCCAACTACTCAAGGGCCCAAATTATTTCTCTTGGAAGAATAAAGTAAAAGCAATCTTGGTATATGAAAAACTTTGGGATATTGTCCAAGGGAAAACAAAGAAACCTACCACAGGTGATACTGAGATTCTAAAATTTGAGGAAAATGATTCAAAAGCCCTAATGATCATAACATTTGCTATCACTGATGAAATACAACCTTATATCAGTTCAACAAAAACATCTTCTGAAGCTTGGACAAGCTTAGAGAAAATATTCGAAGGAAAGAATAAAGCCACCATTCTTCATCTACAAACTCAACTACATTCCTTGAAAATGAGTAGTGGGGAAAGCATAGAACTATTTCTAAGGAAGGTAGCAGATATTAAAGGGAAATTGTTAACTCTTGGACAAGAGCCTAAATATGAACTTCTTACTCAAGTAACCATGAGAGCACTTCCAGACAACTATAAGCATTTGGTCACATCTTTACAAATCCTAAGTAAAGATACTTCTTTTGATGACTTAGTCAATATCCTTCAGGAATATGAGGTGGAACACACTATGAAATATGAGATGACTAACACTGCATTGACATCAAAAGATAATCCATAGGGAAATATTGCTTCATCAGCAAAAGGATGGAGAACATGGTATTGTCAGATATGCAGAAAGAAAGGTCATAGTACCAGTTATTGTAGGTACAATCCCAAAAACCAGAATCAAGGAAATCAGATAAACAATGGGAATCAATTTCAACCATGACAATATCAAAGGAATTCTCATCAACAACAATTTCAGTGACCAACCAATTATCCTCAATTGGAGTATCGAAAGGGGAATCAGAAAGGACACCTGGTTCAGAGGATAGAAGAAATTGAAGAACTGGATGAACACTCAAAAAATTATGAGGAGAAAGCTCTATCAAAAAATGTAACACATTACAGAGACACTAACCATTTTCTTGAATAGGTTACAAAGAATCCAGAGGAAGAGTACAAAGTTCAAGATGAAGAAGAAGATCCATATTGAAGACTAAAGTCTTCAATACCCAAATAATGTAATACAAGGGGGTGTTAGAGTTAGAGTCTATTACATCATTTGGATCATGTAAATGTACCTTTCTAGGTACATACTTAGGACATTAGATTACTTTAGGGGGAAGTTATCTAGTTACTTTATGCAATGTAATAAATGCACAAGTGTCAATGTGCAAGTTGTAAATGTGCAAGGTGTCCCTTGTACAACTAGGTAGAGTGTTGGCCAAGGAATCTATCTTCCATTATAAAAGGGCCTCATTGTAAGAGATTGACAAGACAGTAGGTAGTAGTAGTATTATTGTGTAACTCCATTAGTGATGGAGTACAATGTAGTCCTGTAGCTTCTTGCATGGAGTGTCCATTTCCTCCATAGCAATATTGTATTCATTTCCATCATTTCTATTTATAGCATATTTTTGCAATCTCATAAATTTACTTTCTCTCATATTTTTGCATCTTGTGATTGCCATCTCCCATTGTGATCTACCTCAAAATATAACACTGAAAAGTGTAGGGAATTTGGTATTTCCACCCTAAATCCAAACAAATCTATCTTTGTTGTAGAAGAGGGAACCCTCTTGGGACATGTTATCTCTAACAAGTTATTGGCTATTGATCCAAAAATGGTGAAAGGTCTTTTAAATCTTCCTCTACAATTAAAAAAGAAATGGTTGCATTATTTATTTGGACAAATCAACTTTGTGTGAAAGTTTTTTATGGACTTGCACAAATAGTAAAGCCTGTGATTAAAATACTAAATAAAAATGCAGACTTTAGGTGGATTGACCTAAAGAAAAAAGTATTCATGAAGATAAAAGAGGTAATCTCTCAAGCACTTGTGTTAGTAAATCCTTATTATTCAAGAGATTTTATTATGTACGTTATCAGTGAACAAGAAAATTATGTTGCAATCCTTACTCAAAAGGGAGAAGACAATGAGGAGAGACCTATTATTTTTCTAAGCTAGACTATGCAAGATCATGAAGAAAGTTATAAATTCATTGAAAAATAGGTTTATGTAGTCATGAAGTCCATAAAGAAATTTAGGCATTTCCTATTCCAAAGTAGGACCTTGGTGTATGTGGTACATCCTGATGTTAAAAACTTTATAATACAGGGAGAGCTTGGTGATAAAAGGGTAGGATGGGTGTCAAAAATATAGGAATATGATGTAGAAATTCATTAAAATAAGCTAGTAAGAGGTAGATATTTGTGTCAAGAGTTGGCAAAAGAGGTCAAATCGAAATAGTTTAGGAGAATAGACAACACATAGAGAACTCATATTGGGTTGATGAAATTAAAAGCTACTTCCAAATAGGAAAATACCCAACAAGCCTAAATGACTCACAAAGAAGGATGTACAAACTACAAGCTTTGAAATATGTTTTTTTACCTGAGGGCTTGTACAGAAAGAATTTAGATGATGTTCTTTTGAGATGCATCAAGGATGATCAAAAATAAAAGATCTTAGAAGAGTTCCATGGAGGCTTATCAGGGGGACACTACTCAAGTAGGACCACAACACTAAAAATACTAAGAATAGGTTGTTACTAGCCAAACATCTTCTCTGATGCTTTTAAGGTCACAAAGGCATGTGAAGAATGTCAAAGATATGTAGGAAGAAATAAAAATGCTTCCTTACCTCTCAAGTCCATCCAAGTAGAGCAACCTTTTCAACAATGGGGTTTGGACTTCATAGGGGTGATAGAACCAAACTCATCAGTAGGACACAAGTACATTTTGACCACTACAAACTATTTCACTAAATGGGTTGAATTAATACCCATAAAGAAATATAATCAGGAGGTAGTGATTAAATTTATTGAAAGTCTGATTACAATATTTGGCATACTTGATGCATTGGTTAGTGACAATGGCCCATCCTTCATCAAAGCAAAGATGACTGATTTTGCAGGTAAATATAGAATCTATTTAAAAAATTCTTCCAACTACTATCCATAGGAAAATGGCCTAGCAAAATCAACAAACAAGAATTTACTTAGGATTCTAAAAAGGACTCTGAAGGACAACAAAAGGAGTTGGCATTTACTGATAAATCAAGCACTATGGGCTGATAGGATCACCATCAAGAAGTCCATCAACACTTTTGCTTACACTTTAGTATATGGGAAAGAGGCTATTCTCCCCATACATATGGAGATACCTGCTTTAAGGTTGCTTAACCAGAACCATGCTGTAGAATATGACCCAGTAAAATATAGGTTGATGCAACTTTGCAGCTAGAAGAACAAAGGGAGCAAGCTTATGTACAATATCAAAAATATCTAGAGGAGACCAAAGGATGGTGATGTAGGAGCATCCAACGGTGTAAGAGTGATCTTGCATCACCCAAATTGTATTTAGTTCATTTTATTCTAGTGCTTATTTAGGTTTCTTAGAGGGTGGAGAAATAGAACCAACACTAAAATAATCATCCCAATATCCTGAGCGGTTTGGGAGAAAAATTTAGTCCCCCCCAAACACTAGTAAAATCCGAAAACTATAAAACTGGAATTTTGAAGTCCTTTGAGGCCAAAAATTTAATACTATTGATATCACCAGCCCTTCCAAAAACATCAAAGTAGTCAATCACAAAAATTAACCCAAACCTCCTAATCAAATTCAACATTAGCGCAAAAGGAACAAATTAAGAATTCAAAAAAAGGTTTGACCCTTGGGATGAAAACAAGAAAAAACTGCCAACAATCAAAGGAAAACACAGAGTTTGTTAGGGCTGATCTTCACAGGATGGTTTGACAAAAAGACCACTTTTAGGAAATTCAAAATCAGATATCTGGTCCTAAGATGGAATGAAAATAGAGCAAAACCTAGAAATCACCAAAAGTTTGACTCTTTTTGGGATGGTCCTTTCAAAATCATTGTTGAGAAACAACACAATGCTTTCCAACTCTAGGATGAACAGGGAAGGATTCAACCCATTCCTATCAATGGTTTCCACTTAAAGCTCTATTTTCATTAAAAGGCTCCCACCCCTTGTATTTTATGTATCATATTAGGATTTTGTGCCACATCTCAAAGTCATTGTAATCAAAAAATAAAGGTGCATGATGCTATGATACGTTAATGATTCATGATAACGGTGAGTATAATCCTTTGAAAATGAAATATTGATGCAATTTCATGGTTGGCCATCCTATCATGGTCAAACAGTCAAAATAGATCCAAACTAAGGAAGCACCACGATCATACAAAGGGGGGAAAACTATTTTCAAACTTTGAGGGAGCATTGGGAAGTGTGATATTGTAAGTATGATTTTGGTTGTGATATGTCAAAAAAAGTGGTGCATGAGTGGAAGCAAAAATGATGTCTCGATCGATTCATCGATTAAAACAACCAACTACTACAGTAATTGCATGTTGCCCTAATTCTTGTAGAGGCTTTGTATATGGCTAAAAAAACCTTAGCAGTTCCTTAATTTTTTAAAGTCTCCTAGCTAAATTACCTTTCATCGGTAGATTTTCCCTCTCATGTCAGTGCTCTTAGAAGAAGTTTTTAGTGCACCAGATCTCAAAAAGGTAGAATTACCATAATTATAGCTTCATCCTCAGTCGCAAAAATCATGATGTAGATGGAAGAATATAAGTATGTAAAATTTTAAGATAGGGATGCAAGAATTACGGACACTATGGTTACGTAAAAGGGTGTTACACAACTGAGGATGGATGTCGAAGAAAGGCTTTCAACAAGTATTTCATGTTCAAGCCCCAATTTGTTTGTCTTCTATTTTTTACTCTCACTTTACATCTGCAACCCAGTGCACCCATGTTTTAAACTTTGTGTGTGCCATAGCCAAGTTCTATGATCCTAAGCATAATATTTTTTGAAATGCATAAGGATGCCCACTTTTTACCCTTGGCCCAAATTTTTTTTGGCTATTTTTTCCACGGGTATGGCCCCAGCTCTAAAGCCCAAATATTTCCATCCCGATGACCAAGCAAAATATTACGTCCCAAACAACAACATGAGAACCTTCTTAGAGCTACAACTTAAAATGCCATGTTGTAGGGCAGGAATTTGCCAAAAACCCCTATTCCCCTCACAAAATTCAAGAACCCTAAGCTCTTCTCCATGTTAGCTATAATTATGGGGTTGTCATCAGATGAGGAGGTCCACGATTGGAAAATTTCCATGGTCTAGTGCATTTCAAACCCTAAGTTCTACGACACTTCCATCATGGACCAGAGCACCAGGCCCCTTTTCTTCGATTGGGTAAATTATATGTATAGGAAAATTCATGAACAATTGACCAAGTTGAAGAAGGGTTCCCAAATTTCCTTTAGATATTGTTCACACCTATTCTGGGTCTTATTTTACTTCATGGTGTGAGAAATACCCTTCATACCTATAGTGGATAGAGATGAGAAGGGAAATTTGTTACCAATGTATTCATGGACCATAGTGCTCACCACCTTTGAGACATACTACAACTTCAACAAGGAGTTCTTAGGACCTACACTAAAAATTATGTATGGGGAAATGAATAGGCTATCCCAAAAGGCTAAAATTATTTTGTGAAACCCACATGCAGAGGAAGGGGACTGGTTCATTCTGACACAAGGTATTGTCATTATATTGTACAGGTTCACAGGAAAGCCATTTTTGCTACCTCACTATGTTATATACTGACTGTTTGCAATGGAGTATTATAGGTAGACTATATATATCAACTACCAATATGACATAGGTATAGATAAGAAGATAACCTACATCCTACCATTCAATTTTGATGGTATATTCTTGACCAAGAAATGGCAACATGAATAGGTTTCTCAGGCCTTGAGGGACTAATTCTGGTATAATTACCATAAAGATGGAGGTATGACCCTATTGATAGATTTTTCAAAATACTATCTATCCTTACTAATTCTAGGACTCAAAAATTCATAAAAACAACTAGATAACACATAGAGCAGCAAAGTAACAATAATGAGGATGAAGAGCTAGAATGGAATGTAGAACAAATGCAACCTTTGCCCCCATGGTACGATTTCTATGAGTGAGTTGTAGATTATGATCCTGAGAATTTTGTAGAGCACTTCCTAGATGAGAAAACTATCCAAGAGATGCAAAATAAGCATCATTGGATAGAGGCAAAGATACATTTTTGGTGGGTCATGAGGGTTGAAACTAAATCCATCCCTTCAAGATACAGTCTCAAAAGTGATGATGAATTTTTTGATAGGTATGATAAGTACCAAGCAACCTGGGCAAAAACCATTGGGAACAAGGTTGCTCTAAGCTTTCAAAATACATGGAGAGAAGGACATGCTACATAATACATTCATAAATAATAAAATATAGGTAAGGGGAAGGCAGTCACCCAAGCTCAACAACAAACCATCAAGAGTATTTCCTCTCTCTCCTATTATAAAGGAAAAGTGATAATGTACCCTTCTACTCAAGAATGATTGGAGAAATATTCAAAAGTGCCCTTGATGATGAAAAATATGGGTTATACTAGAGAAGGCCTTGGGAAGCATGGCCAAGGGATTACTTAACCCATCTAGGTGCAAAAGCGGTCAAGGCAAACAACTCTAGGGGCAAGAAGAAAAAAATATTAAAGCTCTAAATCAGCCATCCCAAAGTTTGTACCACCTGCTGGTATAACACCCCCCTTAATTGAGATTATGTAGGCACAGGCTCAATAACAAGATTCTGAAATAGAATACAAATTCATTCCCCTCATAAGGAAAAAATGGATACATATATTGCATCTAAGGAAAGCAGGTAGGAAGAAGTTACAGAAGAAGTAAAAACCTTAGAGCAAGAGGAACATACTAAGCAACTACTTAGACAACAAGATGAAAGTAACTCTAGGAAAGAAGAAGTGGTTCAACAACCACCATCCATGGAATATGAAAAAGAAAAACTACCATCCATGGAAGGTACACAAGAAGAATCACAACCGCATTTGACAACGTCAAGTATGATTCCTATTCCTTCCTCTTCTTCTCCTTCTCCTCATTCCCTAGAGAAATCTCCCTCCCTTTTTGGTGAAAATAATGATCAGCTTCCACCTCCACAACATCCATATTCACCTCCACCACCTTCATCCCCATATCATTAGCATCCACCCTCACCACCACCTTCTTCATCTACCCTAGCCGAAGAAGTTCCAATTCCTGCACCTTCCTCCATAGCACCACCACTTGTCACTTCTGTAGACTCCATAGTAGTGTCCATTGCAGCTCCCATGAACACCAGTTCCACTCTTGTAATAATTACATTCTTCCATGTTGTCCATTTTCTATTGTTACCACCCCTACCCACTTCTTCTATAAAAACTCACCCCACTATTTCAAAGCTCAAGAAATTCAAGAAGGCAAACAAGAATGCCTATGATTGGTGGCATACAAAATGTGCTCAGTCTTCCAATAAATCTACTCAAAATATGATTGCAATAGATCCCACCACCCTCCAATGGATGAATATGACAATCACACCCTTGGTGGACAAGCCAGTAGAAGATATGATGATAGAATATTATCAAGCTAAAGTAGTAACAAAAGATATCACCCAACTTTCGATGCAAGATGAATTTGTAACTGCCCAAGCTCACTTAGAAACCATTTACTTGCATGGTGATTATTTCAAAGAAAAGTATGCATGGGCTAAAGAGACAATTGAAGAGCTTGAGACAATATTTAGTGAATAGAGAAATGTTAGAAAGGATTTGAAGAATGAAACCAAGAAATGGCAAGACAGGTGTCATGAGATGGCCAAATATAAAAATGAGGCTAAATATGCCAACATGAAAAATCAAATTTTGGCTGAGCAAGTTAGGGATCTCTAGTAGCAAATTCAAGAGGAAAGGGCCAAAGCCATGAGGTCCTCAAAAGAAAAGGCCAAATAGGTGAGGAAGGAAATATTTGAAGATATTTTGGAAATGAGCCTCAAAGTGCGACCTGTGCTACTATACATGGAGGAAGTGAAAAAGTCTTGAAAATTATAGAAGAGGAATTCAAGAGGGTTGAAGGTTTTATGCAATCAAGACTGTTTGCAGTGATAAATATTCAATCCCTAGCTGAAAGTAGATATGAGAGGGTAGCAAATAGAGTCCCCAATAGAAAATGGTCCAATGCCAAGATAGTAGCTAGAAGTTTTTTTAAAAGACATAGACTAATGAACCAAGGCTGGAAACTCATCCATGAGCTAAAATTTGAATCCAAGGGAATACTAAAGCATATGAAGCTTGTTGAAAAATGTGGATTTCCTAGATTTTGGGTGGAATATTCTAGTATATTGGAGGAAGAAAAACTCAAAGCTACCCTAAAAAGAGCCATGGACAATGAGTCTAAAATATATAAGTGGCCAGAGCCTGTGCAACAAGAACATATCTTCAAACTTATTCAAGATCTTACTCATACAAAATCCTACCTATACGAACTAATAATGAGATCCAAAACCTTCTCATATGATAGGATCTCTGAGCTAGAATTTGTTCATGATCAATTCACCAATTCCTTAGATCCTAGTAATAGTACATGGGAATAGGTTTGTAGAGCCTACAATAATATTTCCAAGATACTACAATACCAGAATGCTGAAAACAAGATGCAGGTGGTCAAAAAAGTTGGAGAAGAAATACAAGAAGAAGTTGGAGGGGAAATAGAAGAAGAATTTGGAGGATATACAAATAAAGAAGAATATGAGGAATTTGAAGGAGAAGCAAAAAAGGAAATATCCCTAGGTGACTAGAGGACCAAATAAATAAACCATTTGTTCAACATTTTTTGCTATCATTCATCCCCCCTTTTCCTCAACCCTCATCATCCTCCTTTCCCATTTCCTTCAAATTTTCCATTCATTTATCACCCTCATTTCATCCTATTAGTCCTTTCTTTTTTAGACTCCATTCACCCAAGGGATAAGGCTCTAGGTTCTAAAAATTTTGCGAGCAAAATACCCCAGGAGGCACCAATAATGTAGGTCAAAATGACTACATCAAGATCAAACAAGGTGATAAGTCTTCAAAAATTTTGAAGTTTGAAAGATAGGCATGAAATCATGATGTGTCTTAATGTCATTGGAAAAATAACTCAAAAGACCCCAAATGCAGAATTGAGTGTGATGTCACGACATATCCTAGTATCACGGTCATAAATATGGAAGGAGACTCAAGAGCAAAATTGAGTACAATTTTGTAACACGACCCAGTCTCACAATTGGAAATGACTAAAGAGGATCAATACTGAAGACCCAATGCAACTTTGTAACTTATGGCTACACCATAGTCATAAAGATCATAATAAGATAGTAGAAGAAAAATTTCATAAAATCATGACATGAGTCTTTTTTGTGACCACCTAAGCCCAAAAGGTATCACTAAGTATGAAGTGTCATGACATTATGATAGTAGAAGCTTTCGAGGCTCGTGAGATAAAATAAATGCATTATACTGTGACACATATCCACTGTAAGAAGCTGGAAGGCTTCAAGGCAAGGAAAATATCGTGACATCATGGCATTTCCCCATGTTGTAGTTACCAAAGTGGTAGAATCCCTTAGGCAAAAAAATAACATGGCATCACGACATGTCTCTATGTCATGGCTTCCATGAGTTACAAAAATATAATATTTTGTAGAGGTTTCATTTTGCTATAGTCATTACAAGATAAACCATGATAGGTGCTCCCAAAGAACGAAAAATAGACCAAATCTCAAGTTCATCACCACTACTTATTCCCATGCATAGAGTGTTTAACAGGTGGTTAGAAGTCGAACACTCTATTCTATTTTTGAACCAATAATGCTGAATAATGATCTCATGAGATTGGCATCCTAGAATTCTATTGTAACCATTTTGATAAAGTTATTTTTGTATTTTGAATGTTGAACCATAGAGTTATTATAAATAAGAGTGACGACCTCTTGTTAAAGGTTCAACTCTTAAGCATTTACAAGTTGCATGTATAAACATTTTTTAAGGAGAAATGCCATAGAAATCTCTATTTGGCCTTTGGTTCAACATTTTGTAAAAAACATATATATAAATAGATGAATTTTTTTGTCTAGCTAGATGAATGTGCATGACATTAATTCTACTTTCTAGATTCTTGTGTATGTTAGTTCTCTAGTTCTGGAGCTAGTAGTTTGTGAAACTATATGTTGATTAAAAGTTATTCTGCATATGATAAAATTGTTTGATCTATTAGGAGGTTTTGGCAACTACTTTATTTCATGATATTTATGCATTTCGTAATGTTGTCTAATCTGCACCATTACAAGTTCTAGCATTACCTATATTTAATCTCTTTTAGCACTATTTTCTCCCTTATCATAGTTTATCTAGTTATAACATCAAAGGATCTAACCTTATCTAGAGATTGACTTAGTTAAGCTTTGTGGCTTGCCTGGTCATTCAATTTTAGCCAAGTCTTGGGCTCAATAATCAACCATAGGCAGATTTTGGACCAACAGGTTCAAACATGGACATGAAAGTGAGGAAAGGAATTTGACATCATACCATAATAGAAGTATGGTCATGAAGAGAGTTACACTATTATGGAATAATTATGAGCATAGAATAATTCACAAATAGCAAATGATGCTTTTGTATAGAAATGACAAATAGAATGTTACACTTTTCTTATATGACATTATAAATTTTTTAAAACTAAATTATATTGTTATTTTTGGAACCTCTAAAGAATGATATGTTATAGTAATATTCAATATTTTTATGTTGTATTCAACATTTTTATGTTGGTAAAGAGTTATCACATATTCAAATCTTGTGATGGAATTTATCATTGGGTGCTATTTTCTTAACAAGATTAAAAGGGTATTGTATATTGCATGGGCATAAGAAGGGAATGAGAATCTCTTATGAACTATGGAATGAAAAATATTTGATGGAATAAGATCAAATAAATGGTAAAATTGACCTTCATAAGTTTGATAAGAAAAAATTCACTTATTTTTATAAGGAACTAAATATGTTATCATGCCATATACAACTTGATTAACCAAAATATAATGGCATAATATTAAATGGGATTATTATTTGGGTATCTATCAAATTGGTACTAGCATACACCCATTAGTTTCAAGGTCACCAACATTGTATCCAAGGTCATCAATCCAAATTATAATAGGCACAAACTAGCACTATTTCTAAATATATTTTCCATCAATTCCATATACTATGGGACTAACCAATAAGCACCACATCTAGTGCTCTATAAATTTGAAAGGATATTTATTATAAAATTATCTTGACATCATATTTTTCCTTATGGAATATGAACTCTTCATTCTCAAATATTTTTTCATATTCCATCTTCCATATGAGTCATTTTGTAATTTCTTTTCCAAAGCCAAACATGGAAGGGTAGATAGGAATTTTAAATTGAATTTATCACCTTTTTCAACTCTACTACTATATTTTCAATTTTATAAGATTCAATGTGCAATTCTAGTATATGTAAATAATTTTTTTTTATGTGTATAGTTTTTTATTTTACCATACTTAAATATATTGTTTAGTATAGCTTTTGACTACATCATGGGAATATGATGCCATCAATAGACATCTAGATCTTTTGTATCGACTACCTCAATTAAGTTTCAACCCTCCATCAAAGATGTTCATACTTTTAATGGGATAGAAAGAAACCATGTGTACATCCATCTTCATGCATTTTGTACAAAGTATAGCTATACATGAGGAACATATGATTATACAAACATAGCTTTGGAAAAAAATTTCTCGATACAAAGATCAAATATGTACCTAAGGTAAATGCAACTATTATACATTAGTTATAAGCACCCATTAATACTAGTATAGACCAGTATGCATGTATTTAATATTTATTGAGTTCAACCATCCACATATGTATTAGTCAACATGCATATCCCTCATGTTAATCCATATAGGCCTAGATGCCTGAACTATTTTCTTAGATGATATTTAGTCCTAAGTATCAATCGTTCAAAAAAGTGCAAATTTAAAACTAACAATAGTAGCACATGCCTATGTATTTATATTACGAATCATGCATATAAGCATGGTAAAACACAACATCAAAGTGTAAAAAATATATTATTTTTCAATGACTATAAATAATGAAATCAACACAACACATGTATATTAGCAATGTAAAAATATTCATCAATAATATTTTTTATCCATTTTAATGTTGCATATTGAAATTATTCATACTAACTTCACAACAACAATGCATCAGACACTCCTTGTAAAAAATTACACATAATGGATCCCATGAAAAAATGAATTATGGCATATAGAAATCAATCACTACAACTATATAATAACATTATAAAAACACTTCTCCTATGAAAATCCATTTAGTAAAGTTCATGAAAATAATACCTCATATATTAATATCATTCATAATAGTATTTATAGTATCAAGGAATTATATCAAATTTTATATTAAAATTAGTCAAAGTTGTCTTTATAGCATCAAAGAATTATATCACTTGAAACTAGTCATAGCAAACCTCATGACATAAATGCACTAGTTATCACAAATAGAGTTTAGCTATAGACACATAACCTTAATATACTTCTATGCATAAAAATACATTTGGAAATACATACTCTATCTGGTTCTAAGGGTATTCTAAGGACTTCAAATTTATTTAATAAAAGTCACCAAGAAAACATTCATGATGTCTAATTCCGTAAGCAAAGCTATTGGCCATCACTACCCTTACAAAATTAAAATAGTTTCATGAAGAATCTAGTTTACATATTAGTTTTAAATGGATCTTCTAGATACAATAAAATATTCTTCCCTTTTGAAGAGTTACTACGAACATTACATTCCTAGAAGCATACCAATAACTTCTATAGACACCATACAAATATGAACCAAAACTTATATTGTAGAGTTTGGTTGTGATATAACATAATGTTTTCTATGAAAATACATGCTTGGGTATTATTTGGCCATAAAAAAAAGAACATGAGGAATTAACAAGGTAATATATATAAACATATGTATGTGTCAACTAGATAACTTCATATTTTGTAAGGTTTAGAATCAATGCAAGTTTGTACACTCCATAAATTGATATATGGTATGTATCTTACCATAAATTATATTTTATAAAAACTAAAATAATTTAATATGATATCCCTCAATAGTTAACTCAAGACAAGTATGCTTCCTTGCAACCATAATTCATGGATGACTCTAATCCTCAAAAAAATCTCATAATATTTATACAAAGTTTACAATCCATATTTCTTAATCCCTAGGTAACAAGAGTACAAACTATAAAAAACTAAAATCCTCTTATAAATTTTATTTTCTTCACTCATGCAAGTTGGATGAATCCATGTATACAAGCAAATACATAGATTGATTTCCAACAACATGGCTTCATGTCAAGGCAATAATGTATCTTCTCCTACTTAAGGTGTCAGAAACCTTATTTTCCTTTGATATATTCAATCTCAAAGTCATGCTCGGATAGAAACTTGATCCATCTTCTATGTCTTTCATTGAGCATAAGTTGATTAATTATATACCTCAAACTCTTATGGTTTGTTCTTAACTCCAAAGGTCTTCCTACAAAGTAATATCAATAGATATTAAGAGTGTCTACAACCACTACCAGATCTAGATCATGCGTAGCATAAATAACTTCATGCTTCTTGAATTTCCTTGATCCATATGCTACAATTGACTCATCCTAAAAAAGTACTCCTCATAACCCTTCCAATGATTCATTAGTACATGTTGAGAAATTGCCTTAAGGATGTGGAATCTTTAGCATTGGTGCCATGGTAATTTTATACTTAAGCAACTCAAAAATAGGTTCACACTTGTTTGACCACTTAAATTCCTTCCCTTTTCTTTGAACGTTAGTCATTGCATAGGATATCTTGGAATAACATTTCACATAACACCTAAATAACCTATCATGCTCATGAAGCTTTGTACTTCAGTCACATTAGTAGGCATAGACCAATTTAGGATAGCCTCAATATCCTTTGGTTCTATTGTAATCCCTTCTACATATATAATATGCCCTAGGTATTATACTTCTGAAACATAGAATTCACTCTTAGATAAATTTCCATAGAGTCAATTCTTCCTTAACAACTTTAGTATGATCCTAAGATGCCTATCATATTTATTTTTGTTCTGGGAATATATCATAATATCATCCAAGAATATAAGATCAAACTATCTAGATGATTTTTGAACACATGATTCATTAGGTTTATAAATAATGCTAGTGAATTTGTCAACCCAAAAGGTAATATTATAAAATTATAATGTCCATATCTAGTTTTAATTATCATATTATGAGTATCCTCTTCATGTATTCTCAATTGGTGATATCCATATTTCAAATCAATATTTGAAAATATGGTGACATCCTTTAGTTGATCAAATAGATATTCAATCTTGGGTGAAGGATATATATTCTTGATGGTTGCTTTATTAAGCATTATGTATTCTATGCATAATAACAAAGAACCATTTTTCCATTTTACAAACAACATAGGTGCACCCCATGGCAACATATTAGGTTTGATCAATCTCTTTTCTAGCAACCCTTGTAGTTGCACTTTTACTCCTACATTTCAATAGGATTCATCCTATAAGGATTCCTATGGATATATTTTGTTCTTGGCTTTAGCTCAACAGTGAAATTGAATTCACGCTCAAGAGTAAGTCTAGGTAAGACCTCAGGAAACACAACCCTAAATTCTTGCAACACAAGGTGTTTTCCAAACACTTATTCCTTCTTTTCCTCTTTGATTTGATTAAGCTTTACAATGTAAACCATTCTAGCTTTTTCTAATGGATTTCTTTAGTTGCATTATTGAAAGTATTTGGAGTTGAAAATATCCTTGTTCACTATGAATTCTTAATATTTCCTTTTCATTCTATAAATATTATATTCACCTTTATTGAAAATTTATTATGGTTATATGAGCTTGTAACCAATCCATGTGACTATGGGTCAAAATAGCTATATGCCTTGTTCAAGGACTTAAGCTTGAGCAGGTTTATCTTGTTCAAACCTTAGGATCCACTCCTAATATGGACTTATGTACCCTAAAATGCTTATTAGTCTCATATTTTGGTATATTCTTTATCGACTTAAAGATATGATACCATAATCATCTCAAGAATAGATTCCTCGTCTATTATTTCCACTAAGTATGATAAAAACTTATGAATATATTATTTTGAGAGGATCCTATACTCCCCTCAAGAATAGATTCCTCATCTAATATTTTACAAACATCTCTCTATCCCATGAGGTGTGTCCAAGATTAAATCTACCATATATTATATTCATAGTCTAGGTTCACAAGGATCCATGGTTAATATTCATAATAAGTAAAGAGCACAATTTAATGTTTAAAGTACCACTAGATGTATTTATCATGTGATAAATAACTTGGCCATCCAATCCTCCTTGATCATGGTGCCAATATGAATGTTTAATTTCCTCTCTTATTAAATTATATACCTCAAGAATAAATTCTACTTGTGAACAAGGAAAAAATATATAACAATAGATAAGTCTATCTTGGATGTTGATTATAGCTTGAACAAAACCATTCTAGTGAAGTTTCGTTGATTGAGTCTTCTTGCCAAATTTGAAGTCATTACACCATTCTAAAGTTGTATCATGTAGATGAAGGGTAACCCATACTATTTGTGTTACTAAAAGTAATTCATCAAGAAAAATATATGTTTCCAATACATACAACCACATCTCAGCTGAATTTACCAATTTGGATACCCTGATATTATTTGAGTCCTTGGCTAGCTCTACCTCTATACAAGTTTTTTCTTTCATGATATTTTTTAGCATGATATTTCTCCTGTCTACTCTTAGAAATTTTATTCTAGGGAACTTGATTAACAATAATTTCCAATAATTGCTTATGTTGGTTCATCTATTCCCTCTATTATTCAATTTGTTCTTGTAGTAACTAAACTACAATGATGAGGTTTTCTACCTCTTATTGAAATTTTCCAAAGTTTCCCCTCGATGTCTAGATTTAGTTTCATCTTGCTTAGCTAGCCCTAGATTTTTGAGAATATCATCTTCTCCTCCTTACCTTAGGTGTAATTCTTCCTTACCCCTACAAAGGAGTTGGATAAGTTACAATTCCTCTTAATTGTACTTTCAATGGTTAGTTACATCTTCTCATGAACTAACTTAGATTATTTTCTAGTAATGGTCTTAGTCACACTTGTATCCCCACAAGGTGTTATTTTAGTTATGACCATTATTACCTTCCTGGTAATGATTTGGGTCATGCTTGCCTCACCACAACGTGCCATTCTTATTATCCACAAAGGATTTGAGTTGGGTTACTTAAAGTTAGTTCTTCATCCTTCTAAACTAAATTATTTCATTATCATTCATTTGATAATGGTTATGGTTATTCTTACTCCATGTAATATACTATTCCTAGGTAAGCTTATACATTATCAATCTCCTGATACAATGATGGTCACACTTGCTCCGCACAAGGTGCCATGTCAAATTAAAACTACCTTTCCTAGAATCAATTCTTAAGAAATATTTAGCTTATCCATTGAAGTTTCTAGTCCATCATACCTAGAGCGTATTTAGAAAATCTTATAGTCCTATGAAAATGAGCTTTGATACCAAATATAACAACCCAAAAATCTAACCACCTCAAGAGAGAGAATGTTTTTGATACACTCGTGAGGGATCTACATACCCACACCCTACATAACCATTCTATGAATTTTTCAATTGACTTAATGCCTTATGACTAAGTTGTTTGTCTCATATTTGCGATGAGCGAACTTATACCTTTTAATCTATCAAAAGGGTACACCCATCCTATACATCTATGTAGGTGCACTAAGTGTAATGCAAATAAGCTATCTATATCATTCCCACGAGCTAATTTATCCCTTTTAGTCTATCAAAAATATACATCCATATCTGCACCCTACATAATTTCATCTATGTAGGTGCACTAAGCGTAATTTAAATAATCTATCCATCTCATCTCCATGAAGAGCTAAACTTTCCATCATTCTCTCCTAGTGATAGATGATACATTGACTCTAAACCTAGTTGTTGCATTCACACATCTTCCTAAGTTTAGGTCTTAGAAGAAATATTTTATATAAGGTTACTTGAAGTATCCTCCAAAAAGGGATCCCATAATCCCTTATATTACTCTCTCTCTATAAGCTTCTAATCCATAAGCATAAACATTAATAGATATCATTTTCTAATCATCTAAGATTCATCATAGTAAGGACTATTCAAGAATATAAAATGCATATATTGTTTCCTTCTCATAACTAGATAACTTCTTCCTTTATTTTGATTTAACAATTACAATTATCATGAATATCACTATTTTTAATTCAATAAAAATCTTACCAAAATCTTATCCATGATCTATGAATTACAATAAACCTCTCATTTTATTAAATAGCAAACATAGCCAATAACTAAATCTAGAAAGTAGTAAATGTAGGATCAAAAGATGAAGATATTTGATACACCCACAATATATCATATATCATAGTAAACCCTTATGAGAAAAACCTAGTTTTGAAACATCATTTTAATTGCATAAGTTTAGTTGTCTCCTATACACAATATAAAGGAATCCCATAATTGCTTTTTCTAAAACATCAATACCAATATAAATACATAGGAACCCCATAATTATCAAAAACATGAATTGTTCTTTTAATTCACATTATAAAATCAATGAGGGAACCCCATAATTCCCGCAAATGAATTCCACATTAATTCTTCTAAAAATTATTATTTTTATTGATAAAGGGTTTTGAAATAAACCCAAAACCTTATTACAATTCAGACAGGGGAGGTCCCTAACGGAAATAAAAACTCCAAACAACTACAAACCAAAAAGGAGGACCAAACAAGGTAACCTCACAACAGAAAAAACATAGAGGAGAAAGGGAAAACCACAAAAATACCATAGGGATCGGCATACAAACAACAACGTAAAGGGGAAAACCCGAACACCACAGGAACATCCATAGAAAATAGCTATTTAGGGATAAGAAGATAATCCTCATCATTGTCATCCTTGGAGGTATCATTCTTGGATTTGGAAACCTTTTGATTCTTCATTTGATTAATCAATTTGCCCACCCTCATCAGCATCGACATGGATAGGGAGACAATATTGTCCAAATCTATCATTGGGTCAATGTCATCCTTGAGCTGAACAAGGATCACACCAGGGGATAAGGTAGCATTTGTTTTTTGTATTTTGTGAGCTGGTGAGGAGAATTCTAAAGAAGTGATATTCATAGAGGGGGAAACCAAATATTTTTACCTTTCTCAACCAATAACTTCATACGGATTGAGTACTTGCTCAGAGTTGAAGCACAAACGGAGGGTACCAGCAATAATTTTTGCCTTCCCACCTTGCTATAGGAGCCCACCTAGATGTCAATAGGCTGGCCACCAAGAACATCATCTAGAACAAATATAGATGAGCTCAAGATGGGCTTCAAATTTGGGTTCACCTCGAGACCCCCTGCTTCAATAACCCTTTGCTAAAGGTTTTGGTTTATGTAATTGAATATGATGAGGTGCAACCCTTGGTGTTTTAGATAGGTGGATTTCCCCTTATGTACACTATCGATCAAAATATCCATTGACTAAAACAATTATTCTCATATATTTATCAGCTTGACATCCTTCAAGTAGTTAAGGAAGGCCATGTGGAAGCTCCACAGCAACAAGGACAATTCATCAATTATCAGATACTACATAATAGGAACCAGGACGTTGTTCCATGGTGGTGGGAAGTCCTGGATGAAACCATTATCTTTTTTGGTCAGTAAATTCCCTTTATATTTGAAGAAAATTAGTTCACCCACCATGGAATGTTTATCACAGTGGATGATCTCACTATCAATGATTTATTCCTTCTAATAACATGATCTAACCAAAAAGCGTGAACCCATCACCTGTACTATGTCGTATTCATTCATTCAAAGCATAAAATTGACAAGATTACATAAAATCAACAAAATAGACTTTTCTTGTATTAATAATTGCAAAGAATATCGATTACAATCATGCCCCTCCTAGGGTCACCCAAGTGATGATACGATTAATACAATGCTAAAGCCCTCAACAGGGTAGGCACACTAATAGTGCTTTTCACTTGGTCACAAACTGCTCTAGGGTGGAGTTGCCCTCTTCTTCACGTTGAGGAAGGAAGTTGATGGTTAAGTCTCATTTGAATTTGTTCCTTATGGTCAAGAAACAACATAAGAGTGTCAAAAATATAGGCAACCTCTCATGATGAGGCCCTTTTAGGAAAATTGCATAAAGACACCATGAAGCATGTATAATCAAGAAAACATGAAAAGTGCTTCTAAACTATGTAAATTGAATCAAGATTCATGGAATTGCATGAAGAAAGACAATAGCTACACTATGCATGGATCAATTATGTAAAATAAAGCAGCAAAGTGCATAAGGAATCCATTAATGTCCTATTTGATGATAATATAAAGAAACTAATCTAACATAATTCTATCAGTTAGAAGTATGCTAAACTACAATTAAACCATGAAAATAGCTAAACTAAGCTAATTAACCAGACTGAAATGAAAAAGGTAATATGGTGATACCTCTGCTGCAAACCGTAGCTCTGATGAGTGGTCTATAGTGTAAACCATGGCTGAAAGCCACGGTTATCAATCTAATATGTTTGCCCTCAATTCTAAGGATAGTGGGCTTGACCTCCTTATCCAAATTTATGTTCAATGGTCGCCTTTAGTGTCCTCAAACTAATTTGGCGGTTGATTTGCTATGAAGGGCCTTCGTTTACCTGAATATGCATTTCTTACCTCTCCTAGGCTCCTAGGGCATCCATAATGCAATTCATCATGAATCTTGGCAAGTAGGTAGGGGATAAGTGTAATAGCTCTCTCTTAGTATACTCAGTTGAGTGTACAATTCAATAGGGCTTCATTGCTCAATTCTCCAATGCTCTCTCTTATTGTATTTCGACAACACTTCGCTATCAAAATACTCTATCTCTTTGCCCTAATTCAAAGGGGTACTTATAGGACTACCCAAGGGCTAGGGGTGGCTTCATGGAGAAGCCAATATCAAGAAGGGGTGGTTAGGACAGTTGGATTGGAAGATTTCCTCTAACCACCTTCTTCTAGATCAAATGTCTGTTCCAACTGATTTAGATCGGATTGAAGGCCAACTGAACTTCAGTTAAGACCATGGGTCACAGCTATGGTCTAGACTATCAATCATAGGTCTCAGCCATGGTTCAGCCTGTAAACCATAGGTCTGGGTTGCGGTTCAGACTGATTAGGCTAAGGTGCCCAAATTGAGTGGTTAGAACCACTGCTCTATCTTGGAGTCTATCCAAGATCCTCCATATGGTATTGTAGCATGTCCATATGAGTAGTCGCCCTCGACATGACGTGTTTTAGGTGTCTACAGATGTGCCTTTTGAGATGCATTTTGAGATCAAACAACGCTAAGAAAAAATATACCTCCTAAAATTATGTCGAAGGTTCTATGATGATCATTAGTCAAATCAAAATTAAATGCCCCATGTCTTGCAAAAGGACGTGCATACTGGAATCATTGCTTCCAACTCTTTGGAGGATTAAAATTAAAAAGTTTGTACTCATCATCAGACATTCGGATAGCATCAATGCCAAGTAGGCTTTCATGCTTGTCAATCCAAAAGGATGAGAGTTACAAATAAATTATCATATTTTCTATTTTCCCAAAGCAAAGGGGTAAGCTTATGATATATGTTGACAATGATTCGCAAGGACGAATGCAATTTTGACAAGATCAGGGGATCTACGATTTTAGGGATCTTCTATTGATTTTGATTATGATTTGATTTATGACTACCCCCTCAAGCGACGAGTCGATGAGGGTAATGACAATGATTAAAGCGGTGACGTCGCTTGACCACCATCGATGATCTAAACAAATTTAAATTTGAGTAAATTAATGCCTTGGCTAGGCCTACTTCAACTTTTAATTCCAACTGTTAATAATATTTTTACATTTCTATCCCTTGGAGCATTCAGGCTACAATATCCATCTTAGGGAATCAAAATGATACAAATCCAATCACATTTGTGTTGAATCAAATTATCGATGATTTGATGAAAATATGTCATAGGATAAATGACATGCAACGCCTCATTCCCGTGGAGCAGTACGACCTCGAAGGCTTTCTTAGAGATTGAAAAGAAGCATATCAAATTCGCAATGATAATTTTTGTCCCAAATGTCCTTATGGTAACTTACTCATCTTGTTGGATTGCATGGATCACAAGTTGCTGCAACCGTCAAGTGTATAGGGTAAATTACTGAATACAAGATGTATTTGGTGTTTTTAATTATTTGATTTTTTTGAATGTTTTGAATTGTGAATTGAGTTTATTTATTTGGTTGGGAGGTGCGTCGCTCCATGAAAGGATTGTCATAGCAATGACCTCGGTTGAATGTACTTTATAATATCAGCCAGATATTTGATTTTTAATCAGATCCCAATGCTTGATCATCACCAAATTTCCAAATTGATTGCTTTTATTGAAATTTGATCCAATGGGAGTCATTAATTTACCTTTTTAGACCTTCCCACGATGGGATTTAACTAGATTTGCTACCAATTTCAAACTGCAGCTAGGGCCTGCGGTTCCCAATTGCAATTTGGAACTGCGACTAGGGCCTGCGGTCCGCGTGAAATATGAAAAAACTATAAAAGGCTTTATTTTCAAATATTTTTCATTATTCCTTGACAACAACTTGGAATTTGGAGCTCTGATAGTGACATTTGAGAACTCACCTGCAACCCTACCAAACTTCACACTCATACCTCCACATCGCACGATGGCAGAGCGCAGGCAAGCTTCCTCTAGCCACAATGGCTGAGGCGAGGGCAAGGTAATTGGAAACCAAGACCTCACATCTATTACCAATAAAATGAACCAAATTAAGTAATTGGTTAATCAATCACATTAAATTGTTGGCAATGAACCCCACCTTAGGCTAGGTTACCTTAGACTTTGTTTATTTTTTTATTTTTTTTGTTTTTGGCCGCGGTAAAATACCTGACAAGATTTTAATGAGACTGTAGGTACTAGATGCGGTCCACATTTAAAATCCCAATGATCAATTTTTGACCGCATGCGAACCACAGGGTTGACCCGTGATTCGCAGACTTTAGAAAAAAAATTATCAAATTTTTAATTTTTCTAAGTTTTAATAGGCAATTAATGTCATTAAATGCATTTTTAACCTGTCTGAGTGACATTTTTTATTTTTATGATTGCATGATGACATGTTTTTGTAATTTTATCAATTTTTAGATTTTTTTGATGATTTTTAGATCATTTTTAAATGTTTTTGCTTTTTTTAGTTAGATTTTGTCTTATATTATGCTTTTTAAATTAGAGGTTGACCTCTAGAGCTCGAGAGCCTAACATCCTTAAGACTCTTCATGGAGAGCTCACTCCCAGGGAGCGAGAATGGTTCAGATCTGTCAGCTTTGGCTACATCCTGGATCTACCCATGATTAGGGTAGATCAAGCTACTTGACTGTGTTGGCCCAACACTGGAATGCACAGACCAACACATTTCACCTGCCTACAAGTGATGATAGTTATGTTAGAGGATGTCTACAGGATCTTCAAGATTCCCATTTATGGTGAGGCCATCATCTCTTCTACTTTTGGGGCCAAAGGGCCCATTTTTTATGTTATTTTTAATGATCAAAGCCAGGAGGCTCAACATGGTATCAATCATGGAGGCATCCATATCAGATACTGGTAGGGGAAGAACATCTTCTTCATGCACGAGGCCGTATTTATGCACCTAGTGGTGCAAGTTGTCCTTCCAAACTGATGGGGAGCCAAAATTAACAACAAGAGAAAACTCAATTTTATTCAGAGAACATGGAAAGATTACAAAGTACAGAAGGGAAATACAATGTAGTCTCAATCTACGTCTTTCCAGCCTGTCCAATCCTTCAAAAAAATCCCCTTTTATAATCAGGGCTTCTTGCTGCAACCGTCGTTCGTAACCGTCTTAACGGCTTCTGGAACTGCCACATGGAATGACCTTAACGGCTTCTGAAACTACCACTTGGAACTGCCTTAATGGCTTATGGAATTGCCAACTGTCGTTCTGCAATAGTCCACAAAAAACCCATCTTCTCCTTCTTAGCCAGGTCACAAAAATGCAACATGTCACGATTTTGTGACACTTTTCTGCCCTTGGCTCTCCTTCACCAATGTGTCGCGATATCGCGACATTTTTTTGCTTTTGGTTCTCTTTCTCTAAGGTGTCGCGATATCGCGACACTTTTCTATTTTTGGCTCTCTTTCGCCAAAGTGTCGCGATATCGCGACACTTATTCGACTTTTGGCTTTGCTTGCCAAAGTGTCGCGATATCGCGACACTTCTTCGACTTTTGGCTTTGCTTGCCAAAGTGTCGCGATATCGCGACACTTCTTCGGCTTTTGGCTTTGTTTGCCAAAGTGTCACGATATCGCGACACTTCTTTGACTTTTGGCTTTGTCTGCCAAAGTGTCGTGATATCGCGACACTTTATTTTGCGCCCGTTGTTCTGCTGTTGGTGTCACGATATCGTGACAACTTTTATGTCACGATATCGTGACCAGTTATTTTGCACTCGCCATGGTTCTAAATACATCGTGATATCATGATGACTTTTGTGTCACGATATTGTGACTAGTTATTTTGCGCTCGCCACAGTTCTTAATACGTCGCGATATCGTGATGACTTTTGTGTCGCGATATCGCGACCAGTTGTAACACTTAGAACTTTCTTTCAAACTTAGAATTTTTTTTCTTGTTTCTTTTGTTTGTATTTTTTTTATGATGCAAGATTGCTGTGCTGCCCTGGATGCTCCTGCATCAGACACCCGGGGTAGATTTTTAGAAGTGATCCTCACTTCTGGCCAGTCAGAGGAAAACCCAAACGTTCAACCTCTGATTTGGACAACCATGTGGCATCTTCGACAGGTCGGTTCTTCCACTTGACCAAATACTCCGAATATTTCCTGTTGGGGGTACTTCAACCTTCACGAGTGTCGAGTATGTCTTCAATTTCTTCTTTGTCTGGAGTGGTTGCAGGAATGTTCCACAGATCCGGACTGGGTGGTTCACAACAACTTCCTGCATGATATTCAACCAAGTCTGAAATATTGAAGATAGGTGAAATATTCAGCTCACTTGGTAGATCAACTTCATAGGCATTGCCTGAATCTCGTTTACCTATGATCCGACATGGTCCAAACTTCTTCATCTTCAACTTATTGTATGTTTTTCGAGGAAAATGTTCCTTACACAAATGAACCATGACTTCATCCCCTACCTAGAATTCTTTGAAATGTCGCTTCTAATCTGCTCTGGCTTTGTACGTAGCATTCATTTGACTGATATGTTGTTGTACCTCTTCATGTAAAGTCTTCATGTGTGTTGCAAAGTCTTCAGCTTCAGCACTGCACTTGTCTGCTTTATCCATCGATCTTAACTCAGAAGCATTTCTCGGGCTATACCCATGCACAATCTGGAATGGTGATTTACCAGTACTACGATTGACAAAATTGTTGTAAGCAAACTCTGCCTGTGGTAAAATCAGATCCCATCCCTTGGGTTTATCTCCTACCAGACATCGTAGAAGATTACCCAAACTTCTGTTGACTACTTCGGTCTGTCCATCAGTCGACAAGTGATACGCAAAACTAAATTTCAAGTCTATTTTCAGCTTCTTCCACAGGGTTCTCCAAAAATAACCCACAAATTTGGTATCTCTATCCGAGACAATGCTTTGAGGTAGACCATGAAGTCGTACTACCTCCTTGAAGAACAAGCCGGCAATGTGAACCACATCACTTGTCTTCTGACATGGAATAAAATGGGCCATTTTCGAAAACCTATCAACAACAACAAAAATGGCATCATTTCCACGTTGTGTTCTTGGCAGACCAAGAACAAAATCCATGCTGATGTCTTCCCACGGTCTCTCTGGTACAGGCAATGGCTGGTACATTCCTATATTCTAACTGATCCCTTTTGCCATCTGGCACACTCTGCAACCCTGCACAAATTTGGTCACATTCGGCTGCAACTGTGGCCAATGGTAATTCTCACTAACGAGAGCAATGGTCTTATCTCGACCAAAATGCCCTACTAGTCCTCCGCTATGTTTCTCTTTGATCAAATTTTCTCTCATGGAACTTTGTGGAATGCACAACTAGTTCTTTCGGAACATCATCCCATCTTGGATCATGAAATCCAACCACTTAGTGCGATCCACAGTAGTAGGAGACACACATGCTGTCCATGCCTCTGCAAAATCTGGATCTACTGGGTATAAACTCTTGAGTTCATCAAACCCAAAAACCTACACTCTCATTTCTATCAACAAATTATGCCTTCTACTCAAGGCATCTGCAACTCTATTAGATTTACCACTTCTATGCTTTAGTACAAAGGTATAACTCTGCAGGAATTCAACCCACTTCAAATGTCATTGGTTAAGTTTACCTTGACTATTTATATACTGCAAAACTTGATGGTCAGTATATAAAACAAACTCTTTGGTTAGCAAATAATGTCTCCATTTCTTAAGAGCCTAAATTATAGCATAGAATTCTTGATCATAAACAGAGTATTTATTTCTAGCATCATTCAATTTTTCACTAAAGTATGCAATAGGTTTACCTTCTTGGCTCAACACAGCTCCAATGGCACTACCACTGGCATCACAGTCAACCTGAAACACTTTATTAAAATCTGGAAGTGCCAGAATGGGTTGTTCTGTCACTTTCTTCTTCAATATGTTCATGTTGGTATCTGCCTTGGCAGTCCACTTAAATTCTCTCTTATCCCCTCTCATAGTTTATGTTAGGGGTGCACAAATACTGCTAAAGTCTCTAATAAACTTTCTATAGAAACTTGCAAGACCGTGAAATGATCTTACCTCTGTTACATTCCTTGGGGCAGGCCATTCAAGAATAGCCTTCACTTTCTCAGGATCCATTTTTAGACCCTCCTCTGAGATGACAAATCCTAGGTATATCAACTCTTCTCGTACAAAATCGCACTTCGTATATTTATCAATAACTGCTCCTCACGCAGTTTTTCAAAAACTGTCCGAACATGTAACAAATGTTCATCCAATGTTTTACTAAAAATTAGAATATCATCCAGATAAACTATCACAAACTTTTCTAGGAAGTCATGCAATACCTCATTCATCAGCCTCATAAATGTACTGGGTGCATTAGTCAATCCAAATGGCATAACTAACCACTCATACAAACCCTCTCTGGTTTTAAATGTTGTCTTCCATTCATCACCCTCTCTAACATGTATCTGATGATATCCGCTCTTCAAATCAATCTTAGTGAAGTATTTAGCTCCACTCAAGCAATCCATTATATCGTCCATTCTGGGTAATGGAAAGCGATATTTAATGGTAATTTTATTAATGGCTTGGGAATCAGTGCACATTCACCATTCGCCATTCTTCTTTGGTGCAAGTACTGCTGGCACTGCACAAGGGCTCAAACTTGCTCGAATCAAACCCTTCCTCAACAATTCCTGAACCTGGTGGTTCAACTCTTCATTCTCTACAAGAGACATTCTATGGGCTGCCTTGTTGGGTAAGCTAGATCCTGGCATTAATTCAATCTGATGACTAATCTTCCTCATTGGCGGCAAAACCTCAAGCACATTGTCTGATATAATATCAAGAAATTCTGCTAATAGATGTTCAACTTCTGCTGGAATGTCAGTAGTATCTTTTCTTTTTACGATAGGAATTAATGCATAACACATTGAATCCCTCTTTATACCATCCAAATTTTTTTTGCCATCTACTAAACAAATTCTAGCATTATTGCATACCTTTTCCTCAACCTCCTTCAATGGCTTCAGTTTGTTGCGTACTCCGTCTTTTGTCAGGGAATAGGTATTTGCATGTCCATCATGCGCTGCACGTCTATCAAATTGCCATGGTCTTCCAAGCAACAAATTGCAAGCATCCATCGGCAAAATATCACACAGGACCTCATCCTGGTATCTTCCAATTTTGAACTTGACCAAGCATTGTTCACTGACCAATGCTTTATGATCCTTCTGCAACCACGCAATCCAGTATGGATGCGGGTGTTGTTTTATTTCTAGCTTTAACTTAGCTACCATTTCCTCAGAAACCAAATTATTTGTACTACCATTATCAATAATAATATTACAGATTTTACCTGAACATTTACACCTCATGCGGAACAGGCTTTTCTATTGATCTGGTTCCTTCTCTTCATTCAAAAAGGTTCTCCTTGTGATCATCACTTCTTCATGCTTTGCTTCTTCAGAGTGCTTAGATTCAACACCATCCTCAGCAACCGTAGCTCTGGCATTACCTTCAGGTCTTCTGTTCGGTGCTTCTTGGTGTTTGGGACACTCATATGATCGATGCCCTTCTTCTCCGCAATTAAAATATGTTCCACGAAATCTACCTCTGCCATATCTGCGTCCACCTCTACCTCGTCCCCTTTGATAATCATTGTTCTGATTACGGGGTCGGTAAGCATTCTCCTCCTTCTGTTCCTGGTGATTGCTGGTTTCACTAGTCTATTTTTTATCATCATATTTACCTCCACTGATTCTTCCACTAGTTCTTCCACCATGACCTCTTCCTCTTTTCTTGCTGTCAAATCTACGGTTCAGTTTCTCTTCCACTTTCAGATCATACTGGTAAGCATATTCAATGTTGTTCATTCGAACCAGACTCAATTCTTCTTGCACGCTGGTTCTCAACCCATTAATGTAATAGGCTAATCTCTCTTTATTAGCTTCCGTATGACCGGTTCTAATAGAAATTTTAAAAAATTCTTCTGTATACTCTTTAACAGATTTGCTAGACTGGCGCAAACTCTACATTTTTCTCAGCATATCTAATTCGTAATCTGTCGAAATAAACTGCCATTTTAGTTTTCCACCATTCGATCCCACCTGGTGATCTTTTCTTTTCCTCTCTAGTTTCTTTCCAGTTGCACTCCTTTCCACCATATGCCAGCATGGCCTTTCAATTTTGTTCTGGCAAATTTAATTTGATTTGGATCTTCAACTTCCTCATATTCGAAATATTCCTCCATGTCATTAATCCAGTCGATTAATTCTTTTGGATTTAAATTTCTAGAATATGTGGATACATCTAGCTTCGACCTTTTCCAAATTTGAGAAATAGCTTTAATCATTCACGATTATGCGGCACTCATTGCTTCTTCTTCTTCTTCAGATGGGTCTTCAACTCTGTCATCATCACTGTGGTCTTCTCCTCTTGGCTCTACTTCTCTGCGCAATTCTTCCTGCAAGGCCAACACTTGTCTCTGCAATGCTCGAAAGTCTCCTTTAGGAACCACATTCCTTTCAGCACCATGATTTCTTCATGATGGCATTCTGCTTCACTATTTCTCAGAACCCATAACCCCAGATCTTGGTGCAAGCTACCTCACGTTTGGCGCTCTGCTCACACACTCAGAATCTTGCTGCTCTAATACCACTTTATGGGGAGCCAAAATTAACAACAAGAGAAAACTCAATTTTATTCAAAGAACATGGAAAGATTACAAAGTACAGAAGGGAAATACAATGCAGTCTCAATCTACGTCTTTCCAGCCTGTCGAATCCTTCGAAAAAATCCCCTTTTATAATCATGGCTTCTTGCTACAACCGTCGTTCATAACCGTCTTAACGGCTTTTGGAATTGCCACATGGAACGGCCTTAATGGCTTCTAAAACTACCACTTGGAACTGCCTTAATGGCTTCTAAAACTACCACTTGGAACTACCTTAATGGCTTCTGGAATAGCCAACTGTCATTCTGCAACAGTCCATGAAAAACCCGTCTTCTCCTTCTTAGCCAGGTCACGAAAACGTGACATGTCATGATTTCGTGACACTTTTCTGCCCTTGGCTCTCCTTCGCCAATGTGTCACGATATCGCGACATTTTTTTGCTTTTGGTTCTCTTTCTCCAAGGTGTCGCGATATCGTGACACTTTTTTGTTTTTGGCTCTCTTTCACCAAAGTGTCGCGTTATCGCGACACTTCTTCGGCTTTTGGCTTTGCTTGCCAAAGTGTCACGATATCGCAACACTTCTTCAGCTTTTGGCTTTGGCTGCCAAAGTGTCGTGATATCGCGACACTTCTTTGGCTTTTGGCTTTGGCTACCAAAGTGTCGCGATATCGTGACACTTTATTTTGCGCCTGTCGTTCTGCTATTGGTGTCGCGATATCGCGACAAATTTTATGTCGTGATATCGCGACCAGTTATTTTATGCTCACCACGGTTCTAAATACGTCACGATATCACGACAAATTTTGTGTCGCGATATCGTGACCAGTTATTTTGCGCTCACCACAGTTCTAAATACGTCGCGATATCGCGACAAATTTTGTGTCGCGATATCGCGACCAGTTGTAACACTTAGAACTTTCTTTCAAACTTAGAATTTTTTTCTTGTTTCTTTTGTTTGTATTTTTTTTGATGATGCAAGATTGCTATGCTGCCTTGGATGCTCCTACATCACAAACTCATCGGGTGCGAGGATTCCCTAGAACCTTCTAGCCACTATCCAGAGAGTGGTTCAAAGCTCAATGACTCAGCCGTTGTGACTAGCCTAGGGGAGCACCCTGCTCTACCAGTTGTACAAATATTTGTACTAGATCATAGATTAGAGACACTAAGGCATTAGTTGTAGCCTACTACTTTAGATTTGGGGCTGGCAACACATCAGGATAGAGCATCCTGGGGACCTGCCACTACACATCACAAATATTGATGATGCCCACCAGTGTTATACTACCTGCTGGCCTCGAGAGAAGGAGGGGTTTAGGAGTAGGACCTATGCTGGTGACATCCAATATTATATCACATGATTTAGATCACTTGACCCTAATGAAATTGAGTGGCGGTCGTATATGGATTGCCCAACATGGACTAAGGTAGGTGAGTGGCTTCGACAAGCTCACCGAGATAGGTGGCTACTCGGTCGAAAGGCTAATATTAGAGAGTATCATTTCTACTATCACATCCTGCGATAGTTCAAGATACTACAAGACATATCAGAGATCCCCTTTCCTTACAAGCGCTTGGCATTAGAGCGGGCTCTTCTATGGAATTGACCTCCGGCTCTAGGAGATGAGCTAGATGACTTCTAAGAGACTGGAGTTGATAGGGCTACTACCAAACCAACATACGATGGATGGTGGTCCATGTTGTGGTGGTATGGATCGGTGTCTTTGGGTCGAGTGGCTGACTAGGTTGAGGTAGAGGCAGATCCTGATGGGTGCAGGGTGCACCAACAGATAGAGGGCAGATGGGTCACTGAGGCCACCATCAAGGAGGCTCCTGAGGTAGACCCATATGATGAGGCTCTAGAGGAGGGTGAGGTACCTCTTGATAGAATAGAGGGGCTAATCCTAGCTCAAGTGAATGACTTGCAGAGTTAGATTGGAAGATACATCATGCAACAGCTAGAACGAGACACTACCATTGCTACCCTATGGGCCCAACTAATTGATAGGGACCGTAGATTGACCGAGGTAGCACAGTAGATTACTAGTCTGACTACACAGGTTACGACTATAGAGGAGAGGGTCTAGGAGCTCACCAGTATGTGCAACTTGGCAAAGGCATGACTAGGTACAACCAGAGTAGAGAGGGACTTTGCCCTAGCTTAGAGAGGAGATCCTTCATCTTCTTGTGCTATCATGGCACCACTTGTAGCACCACTGCCAGTGCTACCTTACGACCGTGATCCCATGTCTGAGATATGATATTTATAGGCCCTCATGGAGGAGGGAAATGATCAACATACTAGTAGGGTAGCCCATATAGCCCAGCTAGAGGGTTACATCAGGTTGATTGGTTGCATGGTCCCAGAGGATTCTCATGTTGTAGGGTCCAAGTGGACTAGGTGTAGGACTATAGGGCAGTCCACAACTAGCTCAAGCCAATGGATCCACAGGACAGATAGGATGCACATGTCCTCTAGCACATAGTATGGCAACTCACATAGGAGCCATAGGGAGACAGGCAAGACCTCTAGCCAGAGGACCAACCGCATGGGCATACTAGTCTCTAGTTCCTAGGCCTCTTCGGGCTAGGTGGTACATAGGACCCTCAGTAGGGTGCACAACAGGGGCAAGATCTGACTGTAGAGTAGGCTCCCGATCATAGGGTTGAGTGAGGTGGCGAGAGCTCTAGTTAAGGGGGAGCCAGTCAGAGCTAGGGCTCAGATCACATCTACTTTTTGTATATGTATCATTTTTTGTGTAAGGTCGAGGACCTACACGATTGTAGCCTACGGGTATTTTTGTACTCATTTAATGTACTTTGAGACACATATTTATATATATGATCATGATCATTATCATTTTGGCTCATTATGTGTACTTTATTTATATGTTTAATTTTCTATTTATTTGATGCACATGGATGCAATGCTTATGTTAATTTGACGTTATATGATGTGATGTATGGATGACATGCACTAGATAGCTATTTAATTTATGATGATGGTATGCAGTGATCTAGATGCTTAGATGTGTGATTTATGATGGATGTATATGGATGTAATGTTTTTCTCTTAGTGCATTTTTGATATTGCTTTATTGTATGCATTAAGCTATGTAATTTTTTATTTACATGATGGTAATATAATGTAAATGAACCTGTATGCTTTAATCACTTAAAATATAAGGAATGAATGAAGATATGTTTATCAATATAATGGATGACACCATAGAATGTATAAAAATCATGAATGTAATTGAAAATCCTTAAGATAATAATTTAATCAATTAATCACCCATATATGAAATGCAATGAATGTAGTTTTATAATGTGAATGATATAATGTGTCATTCTATTTTATTTTGCAAAATTTGAAAAATATGCACGATATAGTCAGTGGATATCTAAATATTATTGCTAATAGCCATTCGATATCTGTCCTATATTTTGATTGTGCTCTATATGATGATGTATCATGGATTCAATATTTTGCAATTTGATGATCTATATGGTTGTGATATTTGATATTTTGTTGCTATGAGAGAAATTTTTGAGGTTTTCCATGAGATTCAAACACCCTAATAGAATTATCAAAAGTTGCATACAAAGCACACTAGACTTCTGAGATAAAAGGCTTTTGCTAGGATAGGCCCTAACTGTTCATTATCCCTGTATGTGCACATGATTATTTTAAGATAAGACATGAGCGTTCCCCAATGTTAGGCGGGATTATTTCAATCCATTGCTAATATAGGTGTTCCACAAATGTGTTATCCAATCTCAAGTTTATATTTTAGTTGGACTAAGCTACTAGGCAATGTAGGACACCTGAAACTAGCTATTCCACATTCAAACATTGGTCTTTTTCATAAGCGAGATGCTAATGCGTCAGACATATCATCATGCGTAAGATATAGTAGTGCCAAAAATTCAAGGGATTCAGGCTCGTTCCTTTCTATCCTTCAATTTTCAAGATACTTTCTCATATGTAGTGAAGCAAAGGAGTCGATTCCATATTCATTTTGAACTATCTTTGGATCTTCATTTGATCTCTCTTCGAACTAGATTTTGGATCTTCATTTGATCTTCGATCAAACTTTGATTTATGACCTTCATTTGATCTTTACTTTGAACTTTGATTTAAGCCTTTTTTCTTGATCTTCACTTTGAACTTTGATTTAAGCCTATTTTCTTGATCTTCACTCGATCTTCACTTTTCGAAATTTACATTTGATAATTTTCTTTAGAAACTTTCCTTTGGGGGGATTTACTTTGGAAAACTATTTCTGGTATATCGATTGAGAATATCAATATTATGATATCAATATGGGATATCACTCTGGGGAGTCGATCTATGATATCGATCTAGGGTATCAATCATGAGGATTGATGTGGGATATTACTTTGGGATACTGCTCATTTTATCGTAAGCAAGGGATTCTGAATAGGGAACTAACCTATCCTTTTTCCAACTACCAACATTTCCCATACCATCCGCACAGAGGAATAAGCAAGAATATCTCTTTTCGCTTTAGGATACCCAGTCTTGCTTCATGGCTTTCATCTTCCCCTAGTCCTTATTAGGATTGTTTAAATTTGTTGATTAGTGATAGGCTTATGATATGCTAAGGGCTATACTAACTGAACCTTAGCTACAAAAGCAAAGAAAGCTTTCTACCAACTCTTGATAAGACCACTAGGTATGGCTGAGTGACCAAAAAAATCCTAGTATATCTCCATAGCAACATTACAGGTTGTGTTGAAAAACATAATTACTCACATGACTGATGGATCATGATAAATGTAGAGATGCATGATTTAAACATAAATGTGGTGTCGTTTGTAAGAATTATAAACATAATGCCTTCTATTATAGAATGCAATGGATGATGAATACCTATATGCAACACAATAATGCAGCAAATACATGTGTGAATGCAAAATTCAAATGCAAAATGCAAATGTTTTTGGATTATATGCTTTACCAATTTTTTTTGGATTTTATTGATTTTATAATTTTTATGGGTTTTGAGCCTCATATCTGACCAAACGGTGAGCACATGCCTCTAGATCCTTTAGATTGACCAAGTTATTTTTAAAAATCCTTGGAGCTTTTAGGATTGACCAAAGGGATTATCGGTACCTTTGGGGCATTTTGGGATGACCAAGCGATTTTGAGAATCCTTTGAGCCTTTGGGTTGACCAAGCAATTTTTTATAAACTCTTGGTGCCTTTTGAATTTGACCAAAGGGTTGATAGATGCCTTTGGATATTTCTAGGATGACCGACTGATTATAAGAAAATCCTTGAGTATTTTAACTGACATGACCAAGTGGTTTCAGGAACCCTTGGAGCCTTTTGGGATGACCAAGCGATTTTGACCAAACCCTCGAAGCTTTTGAGGTTGACCAAAGGTCTTACAGTTGCCTTTGGATATTTTTTATTGACCAAACTACTTATGGGAGTATTTTGAGCTTTTTAGGATGACCGGGTACTTACAAGCAACTCTTAGATCCTTTTACTAAAATAACCAAGCAGTTTTAGGAACCCTTGGAGCCTTTTGACTGACTTGACCAAGTAGTTTTTAGGAACCCTTGGAGCCTTTTGGGAAGGGCATGCTGCCCTATATACCCCCAGTGAGTGTGCCATTCGATGACGATGAGTGAGGTGCAATACCTCTAGATTCCTTATTCTTCCTTGTCAAATTTGGTGTGGCTGGTGGGAAAGGTATGCTACCTTGAAGACCCCAGCATGCATGTTATTCACTAAAAAGCAATCAGCTCGTTTAGGAAGAGTGACAAGAATCAACTCCCTCGAGTGACTATTGGACCTCACTGGTGTACCTATGATTTGTCACGGGTGAACGAGAGAACCATTCTCATGGATCTCGTCTCGTTCTACTAGGTCTTCGACTACTCTCTTAAATGACTGGAAACTCCTAATTTCATGTCCATATGCTCAATGATACACACAAAAGGTACCCCTATCAAGTGACCTAGTTTTGGATGGCCTACGCTTAACTTTGAGAAATATGAATGCATGTGCCTTGTGTAAATTTTGAAACAAAGTTAGAGTAGTCATATGAAATAAAACTACTCATTGTACTGGCATATTGGGCCTACGTGGTGACTGATGAATCCAAGGTCGCTATTAAGGAGGTGTGACCTCCACTTCAACATGTTGGGGCACTCTAAGAGCACCATATACATGATAAACCCCCTTATCTATCAAATTTTGCACCACACTCTTAAACTCACAATAATATCGAATGCCATGACCCTCTATTCGATGGTAGAGATAGTAATGATGCTCCCTATAACTCGTAGGTTTAACTCTATTTAGTTTTAAAGGGATGACATTAGGTAAGGTGATGACCTTAGCCTCTTGCAGCTTCTGAAAGATATTAGACATAGACTCTTGTAACAGAGTCCCACCATGCTGTGACTATTTTGAGCTCTTTCCCCGCATTGGTTTGCTTTGAGAATCAAATAGTTGGGTTGGCTGCATGGGCTTTTGCTTTCACTGAGGTTTTTCCTATACTTGCACATGAAGCGATTTGGCCTTAGACAAGGGTTGCTTTTGTAATTCTAGATTTTTAATCCGGTTCTTGATAAAATACAACACCTTATCTTGCTCATCCATTTGGTGCTCCATCCATTCCAGATGGCTTAAAATGGATTGCAATACTGACAAAGAGTTCATATGTATTTCCAATGAGTGGTTCAAAATACATTTTTCATTTGAAGGAAACATAAAAGTGGATGCTATGGATCCATTAGGTACTTGTAAATCATCTATTTCCTTCACTTGAGTTGATGTGGAAGCTTCTTGATGACACACTTCGTCAGTGCTATCCACATGCTCATGCACATGACTCCGATCAAGCTGTTGTTTCACTTCATTGTGTTGAACTGTGTCACTTTTAGTACCCCCAATATGATGTGAGAAACCTACTTGTTCATGCTCTTGAGATGGTGCCATGAGAAATGAGTTAGAAGTGACTAATTTTAAAAATTCTGGCCCTGGAAGTGTGAAAACACCACTAGATTACCCCATCTCTGGCTCTATGTGATTAGGAATCACTTGATATTATGGCCTAATTTTGACCATTCCCACAAATTTATGAGAAAACTCCACAACTACATGCATCGTAGGTAATTCCTCAGTGTACTGAGGCTATTCTATTTTAGTCATGATAACTGAACCTTCTTCATGCTCATACGATGTCTCCAGGATAGGATCCATAGGTGGAGACTCGATGAAAAGTTGACCTAGATCCTCACTGGACTCTATGGTGGGCAACATCATAATGCTAGCCTCTATAAGCTCTTCATATTCACCATCGTCCTTATGAGAACTATCTGGTGACATGATGAATGAAGAGGGTGTGATACACTTAGGTGCATCCATATCCATGCTAAGTTATTCCTCCTTGATAGGAGTGTGAATATCCTTTAATGATACCTTCAAAACGGTTGTGAGATACTCCGTAAGGGCATTCATCAATCCTTCCCTGCTAAGCGATGTTGAGAGTGCAGGGGTCATAGGTGACTCCACAGGTGATAGTGGTGGGGATGGTAACTCCACCACAGTCTGTGAGTCTACATCCACACTTTGGATAGACTCATCCAATTTAACTTGCAGATGCATAGGTGCCTCACCAGGTTCCTACGGATGATCCTCAGGCTTATAATACTTGAAGGGATATGGGTCCGCCTCAACTACATGAACTTCACCTCCATGGGTGTACTTAATGCACTGATGCACTATTGATGGCACACACTCCATGGCTCTTATCCATGGTCTTCTAAGTAGCAGATTATATTGTCTTTACCCATCTAAAACATAGCATAATGTAGGAATAATATTTTTTCACACCTCGATGGAAAGGACTATTGTGCCTACTATAGGGGATTCCACATCGTTAAAGGCTTGGAATATGAAATGTATTTCCTTGATGTGGTATGATGGAATTTTGAGATGTTTTAATGCTAACATGGTGATGATATTAATAGAAGATCCTATATCCACCAACACTCGCTTATATGCAATCTACTGTATCCTCGCTATGATATGCAATGGAGGATTAGATTCCCTGATAGGGATAGGTTTGAATTCATATTGATGGAAAGTAATCACAGGTTCATTATATGAAGGAATAGACTATATATGCCCCAAGTATTATGATGACTTTTGAGTGTTGACATTGCTCACCTATCGAATTTGACTACTCTTGACCTCACGCTTACACATGGGATCCCTAGATGTCTCTTTATTTTGCTCTTCAATAACCCTAGGCATGTCTATCTGCCTAGATGAGTGGTTATCTACTTGCTTAAGTGGCAACTCTTGATGATGCATTGGGTGCATCATGTTGACTTGTTGCCTAAGCACTCTAGGTATGATATTCTTTTTGATAATTACCTCACATACTCGTTCTTCATGTGCTTTCTATTGGTAAATCCTCTCTTCATACCGTTGGAGCTCATCCAACCTTTTTTGATGCACTCTCTTTCTCTCTATGGACTCATGATCTAGGTGCTTACACTGATGGTGCACCTCCTCCAATTGATCTTGGAGTAGTTGCCTCTCATGGGCTACATGAGACTTAGATTCCCTATAGGATTGACTTGTGGAGTATGATCCACAACTCTCTATCTCACCAGGTGGAGACCTACTGACTTGGGTTCTCACTATATGTGAGGAGACCCCATGATCTATATGGGTGAACCCCCTGTGTGATGAAGGGAGCTCACGATGACTCTCAGAAGGTTACGCTAGGAGGATTGGATCCTTAGGTGCATGATGAGTGTGATGCCTAGAAAGGAGACATACGAGGTTTGAGATATCCTCAGGATAATATTAGGAGTGTTCAGAGCCCCTCCATGAACTCTTTGATTCATTAGCTCATGATTGAGCTCTATCATACCTAGTCGTCATGATGAACCGACTAAACAAGATTCGAGAGGTTTCCTCTCTTATTGAAAATTTTGGCCTCAAGGAGGGCCTTATATTGATGTATTAAGCAATAAAGAAGCATACAAAGTAAATAATGTGATTATCTTCTTTACATATTAAAATTTGAGCCCTAAATTGTTTAATGTGTTTCAATGATTTGTTGTATCAGTGTAGAAACTCTTATCATATTTTGCAAAACTTGTTGGATTTTATTCTCAGTTTAATGGATTTCACCTGTAAGCTCGTAGCTCGACAACTTGGCTATGAAATCCAAGTCACGTAATCCAACCTATAATGTGTGGTAATAAATCCCACACATGGTCAGGGAGCATAGGTCCTCCTAGATCCTCACCATTTTTCCCCCAGTTAGTGTTATACCCTTCGAAGAAAATACATGAAAATTTTCTAGGGTACGAAAGGTTTCGGATCTAGTATTGGTCTAGTATCCAAAAGTTTCATGGGATTTGGGCCAACACATGGAAGTTATGTCCATCGTCATTGAACCCTACTAGTGGTTGGATGTCAAGTCCAACTCACTAGCGTTTAAGTGCCAAGTGGTGTGTGTGGTTTGTTTTAATGTACATAAAATAAATGCATCATATAGCATCCATGCTCATTTTCTAAATGTTATGCAAAATGAAAGAATATTTCAAATTCATAAAATGCAAGCTATTCTAGATGCTCCTTAAGACCATGCATATTACTATGATAATTGGCCACTAATTTGGCCTCACACATGCAAACCATTCACACAAATTCTATCAAGCACATTGGATTCTAGGGTGGATTAAAATTAGAGATCCGCTATTCCTAGTAGCGTCTTTCTAATGACACGAAAGATAAATGCAACTAATACCTAATTTATTTCTTTCTATTTCTTAGTTTCTTAATTGCATTCAAAATTTGACTTTTTGGAAAAACACAGAGACATAAAAAGTCACAGAGAGTGAGAAATAGGGCCTACCTCAGGTCCACATCTGATTGAGCTTTATCCCTCTATTGTCTACTATGTCTATTGGAAACCATATGTCTGGGTTGCGGTTCTGACTCTGGCCCATGGGTTGAACCTGTGGTTCAATTGTTGGCCCATAGCTGGTAGCTACGGTTTGTACCTACAAGTCATAAAAAACAAAAAGCATAATCAGATCCTAGAATTGCAGAGTTTCGCCATGATCATCCAACCAAAAAGCGTGCATCCATCTACTATACTATGTCATATTCATTCATTCAAAGCATACAATTGAAAAGATTGCATAGATTCAACAAAATAGACTTTTCTTGTATTAATAATTGCAAAGAATCTCAATTACAATCATGCCCCTCTTAGGGTCACCCAAATGATGATACAATTAATAAAATTTCAAAGACCTAAACAGGGTAGGTGCACTAATAGTGCTTTTCACTTGGTCACAAACTACTCTAGGGTGGATTTGCCCTCTTCTTCGTGTTGAGGAAGGAAGTTAATGGTTAAGTCTCATTTGAATCTGTTCCCTGTGGTCAAGAAACACCATAAGAGTTTCAAAAATATAGACAACCTCTCATGATGAGGCCCTTTTAGGAAAATTGTATAAAGACACCATGAAGCATGTATAATCAAGAAAACATGAAAAGTGCTTCTAAACTATGTAAATTGAATCAAGATTCATGGAATTGCATGAAGAAAGACAACAACTACACTATGCATGGATCAATTATGTAAAATAAGGCAACAAAGTGCATAAAGAATCTATTAATGTCCTATTTTATGATAATATAAATAAACTAATCTAACCTAATTCTATCGGTCATAAGTCTACTAAACTGCAATTAAACCATGAAAATAGCTGAACTAATCTAATTAATCAAACTGAAATGAAAAAGGTAAGGTGGTGATACATCTATTGCAAACCACAACTCTGATGAGAGGTCTGCACTGTAAACTATGGCTGAAAGCTGCAGTTAGCAATCTGATAAGTTTACCCTTAATTCCAAGGGCAGTGGGCTTGACCTCCTTGTCCAAATTGATGTTCAATGGTCGCCTTTAGTGTCCTTAGACTGATTTTGTGGTTGATTTACTATGAAGGGCCTTCGTTTGCCCTATTATGCATTTCTTGGCTCTCCTAGGCTCCTAGGGCATCCATAATGTAATTCATCATGAATCTTGGCAAGTAGGTAGGGGATAAGTGCAATAGCTCTCTCTTAGTATACTCGGTTGAATGTATAATTTGACAGGGCTTCACTGCTCAAATCAACAATGCTCTCTCTCATTGTATTTCTATAGCACTTTGCTATCAAAATCCTCTATCTCTTTACCCTAATTCAAAGGGGTACTTATAGGGCTACCCTAGGGCTAGGGGTGGCTTCATGGAGAAGCCAAGATCAAGAAGGGGTGGTTAGAAAATTTGGATTGGAAGCTTCCATCCTCTAACCACCTTCTTCTAGTTCAAATAGCCATTCCAACTGATTTGGCTCATATTGAAGGCCAACTAAACTTCAGTTAAGACCGTGGGTCACAGCTACAGTCTAGAATGTAAACCGCAGGTCTTAGCCCTGGTTCAGCCTGTAAACTATAGGTTTGGGATGCGGTTCAAACTGATTAGGCCAAGGTGCCCAAATTGAGTGGTTAGAACAACTACTTTATCTTGGATTTTGTTCAATATCCTCCATATGGTCTTGTAGCATGTCCATATGAGTAGTCACCCTCTACATGACACATTTTAGGTGTCTACATAACATTTAAAGGAATAAATTCTTTCTAAATATCTAATGTATCAATTGACTATAAAAATGTACAAAACATGAGTAATAGAGAGGACCCCTTTTTAAAGTGAAAAAAATGCAATCTATAACTTAAAGAAGCCCATACTTCTTTCAATATATCTTCTCACTAGTTTGAAATGTAAGGGAATTCTCTCTTTCCAAAACAGTCTATCATTTCACATTGAACTTCAACAAATGCATAGAATTATCTAATATTTACTTCTATTCAATTTTTCATAGCATCATACCAGAGAATCCCATACTTCTCCTAAGAATAACCTATCTATTCTTAGCCATAAATTCAAAACTTAAATATAAACTCTATGCATTCAAAAAACCTTTCTTTCATTTAATCAAAATAACATAAACCATTCTTTCAATCAAAAATCCTTTCATTTAATAAGATAAACCATTCTTTCAATCAAAAAGTATTTCTTCCATTTAATCAATAAAAAAGTATTTCTTCCATTTAATCAATTAGTCAAAAAGGTTAAGACTAAATATCCAAAAGGTTTATTTAAGCATACTTAATAGGTTGGTTTAATCATAAACAAAAAGTAGTCAATCAAGTCAACCACATTCAATAAGCCAACAATCAAATTCCATAGTCAATCAGGTCAACTGACTCAATCAACTAGCCTATGCCCACAACTAGTGCCCTTGGCCCTACGTGAAAGGCTTCTAGCACCTCAAATTGGTGTTGCCAAGAAGCCCTACATGGAGGCTTCCCTGACCACCACTGGTGATTAGATAATAAGGGGTACTCTACCCCTTATTTGGCACCTCAGTGCCCCCACACAAAGAGTGTAGGATTAAGCTAATACAATATTTTGAAAATATAAACCCACTCGAACAAGCACAAATAAAACCAACAACATAGAGCCATGAGTCACTAATCAGAAAAGGGTGATAAATGAATTGGATTGAGTCAAGGAATTCAAGTTAGCCACATGTCCAAGGGATAGTGGCTCCATGAGAAGCGGCCCTGACCACCACCTATGGACAAAAATTAAAGGGAGTTAAATCCCTTTTTAAGACCTGCTCAAGCCACACATATCCCATATGGGATGTTTTATGGGGAGACCTGAGTGGCCTTCCACTTGCCTGCACCCTATCGAGTATAGAGATGCCATTCTACAATGTCATACCTCAGTAGCAGGAAAAATATTAAAACATAACCTAAGGTTGAACCTTAGGAGAATATAATATATGGTGAAGACTAAAAAAAAACACCACATTTTGTCATCAGACTTTAGTGGAGTAAATAAATGAATCTAAAATACACTATGTTAAACCTTAGGGAGATCCATTAATCAGTAATGGATGAAAAATATACATGCATTAACCAAAAATAGGTGACATATTTAGGATGGATTATCCCTAAATCTATATGTCTACCCAAGACATTGAAGGTGGCTTGGAATAAAAGATCCTCCTATCAAATTTTGGTGCAAGGATAATTAAAACCTACATTAATAATTAAACATCAATCATGTGACTATAATTAAACACAAGGGATTACAAAAGTTTGCTTGATCTCAATAGAGCCTATAATAAATGACAAAGGTCAAAGGTTTTCAATTAAATAGCGTTAGCCAACACCTTGAATGATTACACAAGGAAGTTAACAAACCTCTAAAATCTAAATCTCTATAGCGATGACCATTCAAAACTTTGGCATAAAGGTTAAATAAAACCATCATTTACGCATTTTCTAACTTACATAGTGACCAATCATTTGTAATCAAAATAGAGGTTAAAACTCAAATATACCTCCTATTGAACTACTTTATGATCGTATAAGAGGTGAGAGTGCCATGAATGCACTTAGGGGAAGATAAGCTTTAGACACAAGTTGCTAACAATATATAACAATATTTAACCATAGCTAACAAAAAAATATATTTAGCATAAAAAAATCATCATAAAATTTTAATTTAGCATAAAATATTTGCTAACAATAACGTATGTCGCTCTACCACAAGTGACTACGTCTATACAACAAGATACTACTAATTTGGATGAAACAAACCTTCCATAGGGGATTAATGTTCTAAAATGGTATGAGGAAAATACCAACATCTAGCTATAGGTAAATTTTTCTAAAGTAAACCATTAAGCTTATATTTACCATGTATTCCTTCAAACAATTAAAACTTTAACACAAATCATGGAGAATCCAACCTGAAAATCTAGATAAGGATGAAAACAAGTGTCTTTGGTCTCCAAGAGTTTTCCTCTTAGAATCACCTCCTTCACCCCTATTCCTTCCTTCCTCTCTCTCACTCTCTCTTTTAATCCCCCTTGCCATGCACCATACCCAAAAACATAAATGCCTATTTGTTCCCTTTTCCAAGTTGGCAAGGGAAGCATACTTTTCATTAAGACAAGCCTCCTTACTCAGACCTCCCTAACATGAAGATTTTAATTCCACATTTTGAATATCCAACTTTAATATATTTTTTTTCTTGCTTTATTTGAAATTCAAAAGATATTTTTATATAATAAAAGCATTAAAAATCCATGATGTTAGTTACTTTAATTAAAACTAATGCATGCATGGAACAATATTAATCATCTCCATAATTAATCAATTCAAATGCAAATATCAAAACTAATACTAAATTATTAGCTTGATATTGTCCACCCAGGTATTAGTAAACATTTATTTTTACTAACACCCTCCTAAGTGGGTCCCTTATTGGTGGTACATGTTTTATTCCACTTACGATCATAATTAACCTTGCAAAATCACATATAATCAACAGTACCATGTTCATACAACATAACCAATGTTACAAACATTTTTGCATATCCATAATACAAACTATACTAGGCATTGAAATAGTAAATTCAATACATTATCATTTCATAAAGGGTCATATCAATGTGGGTCATGACAAGTTCACACAACATAAACAAAGGTTATATCCCCATCCATATGCTCTCCTCGTATGCTAAAAAGTGATCTTGAGAACTAAAATTATGGAAGAAGCTTTTGAGGTAAATGAACTTACATTTTCTTTCTAGAAACTTTATTTGTATTTGCATATCCATAGTCTCCACTAAATCAAAGACTCAGCCCATGTATGCTCTCTCCTCACACCTTAGGGTGATATTGGAGATAAAAAATGGGTCATCTCTTCTAGGTTAACAAACCTATCACCACACATCACATTAAGTGAAGGACTTGACCCTCGTATGCTCTCTCCTTATGCCCTAGGGTGATCTTGAAGATCAAAAGAGAGTCATTCCTTCTAAGTCAAGGAACATCACATCATTGCACAACATATCACATTAAGAGGTCCCTTACCCTATGTATGCTCTTCCCTTGCACCTTGTGTGATCTTGGGAATCAAAAGCGGGTATGTCACCTCAAGTCAAGGAACAACATATTTTCTTTGATTTCTTAGATTATGTTTTACTTCACACATTTCCTCTCTTTCCAATATTAGATTTCCTTTCATGTATTTCCTTGATTTCCTTATATTAGATTTTACTTCCTGCATTTACTTGCTTTCTTAGCTTAGATTTTATGTCCTGCATTTACTCTCTTTCTTAGCTTAGATTTTATTTCCTGCAATTACATGCTTTCTTAGATTAGCTTTCATTTCATGCATTCCCTTGCTTTCCTAGAGTATATTTTATTTCACACATTTCATTTCTTTCCTTAGATTATATTTTACTTCCCGCATATATTTTCTTTCCTAAATTAGTTTTTATCTCATGCATTTCATTGCTTTTCTTAGATTGTGTTTTCTTTCAAGTATTTCCTCGCTTTCTTGGATTAGGTTTTCTTTCAAGTATTTCCTTGCTTTACTAGATTGGATTTCCTTTTATGCATTTCCTTTCTCTATTAGATTAGTTTTTATTTCATGCAATTTCCTCAATTTCATCAAAGCAGATTTCCTTTCTCGCATAGTTATTTACTTTTTTTAGCATACATTTCCTTCCTTGCACTATTATTTGCTTTTGTTAGCATAAGATTTCCTTTATTATCTTATTATTCACTTTCCTTAGTGTTGTTTTTATCTTTTGCATTGTCCTTTACTTGTTGTTAGTGTAAATTCTATTTGTGTTTCATCATTTCCTTTCCTTAGAATAGGTTTTTCTTCCAAAATTATTTTTCTTTCTTGGCTTGCAGTTTGCTTTCATAGAATAGAAATTTCACTTCCTCACATATTAGGTAGACAAAAGAGTATCCCTTGCTTAGAATTTCCTTTATTACATTTAGTTTAGGGAAATTTTGCACTTGCATCCTTAGGATAATCTTATTTATGCATCATAGTTAGCAATATCTAAAAAGAAAAGTAAAAAATAATCGATTACACACACATCACATGGCACATTGTAAACCAATTGGTGACATTGGACTTCATCCCCAACCATCGGTTGTTCCTTTATATGCCAATATAGTGTGCGTAGTTTCTTGGATTTCATCACTAGGAAATTGACTACCCTTGGGTTAGCTTGGATTTCATCACCAAAAAATTTGATTAGGCTGATGTAGGTTTTAGATAGCACCATATCTTATAACCATTAAAAAACGTATTGGAGCTCTTTTTGCCTTTTAGGTACCCTAATCCACCACCACCTTAAGAAACTCTTGATTTTTTATGCACATTCTCATGTACTCTTAGGTATATCAGGAAGCATGCATAGACACACCTTTAGGTCTCCCCTATCCAATTTTTATAGATTTGAATGGTAGGTAACACCAAAACACACAAAAAACCAAAAAATAAAATTTGATCATACAACGTATGGTTGACCAAACAAGTCAAAACCTAAAAAAAAATGACCATACAAAAATGTATAGACCCAGTCATATGGCCTCGAATGGTTGGCCATATAAAAGTAGGTTGGGATACCCTTTATCCCAAAATATCCAAAAACATGAAAAAAGAAAAATTCATCTTGCACAAATGCAAAAACAATCAAAACCCAATCACATGCACACAACCACACTAAAACCGTAAAAAAATGTATGCAAAACCTACAACCCAAAAAATAAAAAGCACATTTCTCTTGAGTTAAACCTACTCTTCTATGGTTGCATTTCACTAAAAATGGTCTCTAGGGTTTATTTTATCCAAAAAATGCAAAAATAGAAGAAAATAAGCAAAATTTGACTTACTAGCACTACACACCCTCTTGCTCGGTCTCACACCACAACTTCCATATCATCTGGTCATGTCTTCAATTTTATGGTGTTTCGCATTAAATCCTTCACCTTACCCCCCTCTCTTACTCCTTATCCTAGCATGTGCAGTGAAAATGACCCCTCTCACCTTGTGTTTGGGCTTATATAGCCAAGCATATTTTGACTATATCGTATGGTTGTTGATCGTAATCTACGGTCAATAACCATATATACCCATACACTCAGCCATTTTTTAGCCATGGATGGTTATTTTTTGCTCCAATTTTCATCTAGAAACCATCGAATCTCAATATTTTCCTCAATCACTTCAATTTATTGGTTGCACAATGATATTTTATCAAGTGCTTCATTGTTGTCTTTCACTTCTTCATAAATCAACTCACTACTTGAGGGGGTATATCTTACCCATAAAATTTCATCTTAGATAGGACCAATACCCAAACACTCTATCCCAAAATCATGTTTATCCAAAAATATTTTTCTGAGACTATCACTAACCCCCCCTTGTTGGGGTAAAAAGCATAATTTCTCTTCTCAACACAAACTCCAATCCAATTCAATTTGGTACACTCTATGCCAATTTCCATATGATTGCTTACACACTTGTTTCACTAAGGTGGCAAAATTAAGTCCACTTATCCAATCAATTGAAGCATCATGAGGACCCATACCAATGGTTGGTCAACTTGCCAAATCAAAATGATCTCAATGATCTGTCAAAGGAAAATTTTAAAAGATATTCACCCCTTCTATAATTGCGGAATCCTACTTTTTTCTTGATTTGATAAAACCCTATGTCTTCTTTCTCAATCATCATTGTGGCATGCTAAAAACCATGGTCAACCATCATCACCCACTATTGCTTGTCATAAATTTAGTCATTTTTGTTTCATGTTTTTGCACTACATTGTGCTTACACATAATGTATTACAAAAAGAGGTAAATGTAGATACCTAAAAAGGTCAAATTAATGTTTATCTAAGGTCAATAATCAATAATTATGCAAATGTCCTTAATTTAAATATTTGAAATGCAACTTTAGAAACATCAAATCAGCTCTTATAGCCCCTTTTGCACACTAAGCCCAATCCTACACCTAGCCTATGATCACCATGTGACTATCCCACTTCCCCTAGCCTATATGCACATTCCCTAGACCACCCTTTGATCCTAGCATAGGTCCACCTCACCCTAGTCTAACCTACCCCCTACTCTCCATATCCTTATGCACCCACACAACCCCCCATGCTCTTTAATGCATATGGGTGGGGTGAGGACTCTCCCCACCCAAGGGCATTAATGAGGTATGGTGTATACATACCACTTGAGTGGGGTGAGGACTCTTCTCATCTAAGAAGGTTAATGAGGTATGGTGCTTACATCCCCATTTGAACATCCAAGTGGGAAATCCTAGATTTTCCTCCCCTCACCCAAGCCACTTGGTTGCCATGTCATGTCCACCTCATCTCCACATCACTACCCCTAACCCTTCCCAAAATTCTATAAATAGGTCCCCATTTCCTTCATTTGCATGAGAGTGTGAGATTACATACCAAAACTCTACCAAAATTTAGTTAGAATCCTTTTGTGTGCATACCACTTGCTTGCATATCAACCATGGATAACATTGCAAACCTCTATTTATATGCATCTATTATCTAAAATCGCTTGTAGGTGGAAGCTCCAGCAGACTTCAAACTCAAACAAAAGATACCTCACAATTGATAAAATATATATTATACGTTTTAGCACATTCTGGGTAATATAGAGTGAATTTTCTATCCCTAGATGGTTCATAGTCACAACCATCTATCCCTATATGATTTAACATTAGAGACTAGACACAATCAAATATCCAATCACAAAAAATTGAAAGGGGTGAGAAAGATAAGATTTTGATGTTTTGATCTCATTTTGAGGTTGTTTAATGCATTAATTCAACTTATCATTGTTTGCTCATTTCATAAACTTGGGTCCAACTTAGGTGGACACAAGAGGTTCTACTAACTATTTTTTTGGTTGTATGTAGGGCTTTTGGAAACTCATTCAACCAAGGGTGGTCATAAAGCACAAAAATCCACCCATACTTTGAAGTGGTCTAGAAGACTTTTTGTGCCATTACATTTACATTTTGTAAAAGGGATACTCCACCTTGGAAACCCTTCTTGTAGCCCATGGGGTATTGTAAAAGCATATTTTGTAACATCTCTTGTTATGAATAAACTGGCATGTTTTCTATTTCATATTTTGGTCTACTTTTTTAGGAGATGCAATTGGATTTGTGATAGTTGTACTGTATTTTGAGTCTTTTGTAGGTATATGGGGAAAGGATTCAGGATGTACTTTGTTAATTCCTCTTCCTCCTTTGGGAAATTGATTTATCATATTCATTAATATCTAATAATTCATGATCTATTGCTTCATCTATTCCTTTTCCAAACACTCTTGGAAGTTTGTAATATCTCTTCCTTTAAGTAGGTTCATGCAAATAGTTTTTCTTAAAATGGAAATTAGGTGGCCCAAGGGTAAGTGGAATTCTTCAAACAAGGTAAGGCATGCTTCAAAAGGTAAATCTATATATTCAAGTCATATATTATCTGAATATGAAAGGTTGAAGCAACTTTTATTTAAAGGAGGTGGTGATATTGACTTCTCTTCTTCATTTGAATCTTTTATATAAGTATTTTTTAGGTGTGTGTGGGAGTATCTAATAGTGTAAATAATGACTATGGTCTAGAACAAATAGAATATTGTGCAAGAATAATTTGTATAGCAATGAATTTTAGATGATAATGGGGATACAATCAAATATACTTTGTAACAAACCTCTTTCTCAATCCTAGAGAGAGCTAATTTTTGTTTTACAAGGATTAATTAAATCACTAAGAAGACTCAATTAATTCAATAGTGTTAAGGTATAACCATATTGAGTTCATCATCATTTTAGTCGACACTCAAGTGGACATGTGTAACAACCCCAGTTGTCACTACTCAACGTTCAATTTTTTTTTTAACAATCATCTCTCACTAGTCAATCATGAGTGAAGGACATCTTAGATGAAGATATTTCAATGGATAAGTAAGTTTACTTCATAAACAAACTAAATTTCCATACCTTTAGTTAATTTAAAGTACAATTTACCATTTAGTTTATTCATTAAGGCATTGGTTAAGTTTACTTATAAACTAATCAGAGTTAATCATTCATACATATTTAATCAACCCATTATCTGTAATATCATCATCATCTAATTACAATATCAAGAGATAAGAGTAACAATATTAATTCATAGCTATTATCCATAAAGCAATAAGTAACACAATTGCATTTACTTGTAACATTATTCCATTAACATTTCATGTTTGCATAGCATATTCCATCATAAGAAATTAACATTTAAACATCATCTCATGATAAACCAAATACAACATTCATACATAGCATTGAAAGTAAACCATCACATTTAATCAAGATCATTTGCAAACCACAAAATGTAGACACATCATATATCCATGGAACCTTCATGGGGAATAAACCCAACCTCCAAAATATGTTTCCCCTCTCATTTCATAACTAAAATACCATGTTTATAATATAGAAAGCATCCCACAAACCCTTTCTAAAAATTTATACAAATAAGGAACCCATTGTTCCTTTTAGATCTTTATGCAATTAAGGAAAATCCCATTTCCTTTATCTAACTCATCAGTCTAAGTCTTTAGATACTTACAAATTCTTGTATATGTTTATGAATGGTCATTGGATACATATTAAGGAGATTCTAATTGGTATTGGAGGGAACCCCATAAATTCCCTTGAGAATGAATTCCCCATTCATTATCCTCTTGGCTACAATCCCTTTCTTCCAAGAGTGTTTCTAAATCTCAATTATACATAAACCTATTTCCTCAATCTCTCACAGATTGATAAATGGTTTATAAAATAGTCTACAAGTTTGTCATTCTTTAGCTACCAAATGGGCTAAAGTTGTCATCCATTTCTCTACCAAAATTATCTTCATATAGTAATTGAATTGCTACCAAGTTGATATTTTGGTGGTATGTCATTATTTCGAAACATCATTCAAAGTTAACACATTTAGCCACTAGTTGATTTCTCCAATTAATCACACTATATTTAAATAATGCCCTTGAATAATCTATTATATAAAACAATCAATTCCCTAGTCCAAGGGATTTTCTTCCATTACTTCCCTTAACATTGTTAATGTTTCAAATCTCTAACAAGTATAATTTTAGTCTAATACCATCCTTTAGATTAGGAAGCATAGTTGCAATATTTAGTAAGGATCCAATTCAATACTCTAGGATAGCAAGGCATAGTTATAATCCTTATTTTAAAAATAAGTAAAGTTTAACCCTTAACTAGGTTACATTGAAATCTTTATAATGTTGGTTAACCTTTAACCAGGAGGTTAAATTCTGCTTTAATCAAGTCAATGTCAATTTAAACACAAATGTCTAATCACTAATATTAAGCAGAGAAACCCTATACCTAACAACTGGTGCCCTAGCCTACTGACTAGGTTGATCATATTTGCATGGCCAAGCACCACCAATCGTTGCTTGGTGACCACCACCCAGTGGCCACCATGACCATCGAGTGGTGGTCACTCGTACAAGGGAGTCTTCTCCCTTATGAATTCCAAGGGTTTCCCTGACATCGCAAGTGTGGGATAAATAATCACCTACATTATAAAAATGTTTTGTTTCTTTACTCAGCCCCCTACCAACTACAAGAGCATTGTATCGTAGGGTAACACATGGTACGACATGACAAGAAAACTTGAAGACAAGTGGTTAACACTAGGGGTATGAGTTTAACAAGGCCAACTTAACCAATAACTATCACGTTCCTCTAATTGGAACTACAATGACCAAGTGGTTGGTCGTATGACCACCACTTGTGGTCAAAAGAGATAGTTAATAGTGTTCCTTGTAAAGGCTTTCATGCCTCAAGCACATCCCATGTGGGATAATTCTTAGGGTAGTCTGTTCGTGAGCTCTGCCTAAGCAAACCAGACGTCGACAAAGATGTCCCTACTACTCGAAATAGCTAATGGGAAAATTAAACCCTTACTAAAAGCTTTAGAATTCATCCCTAGCAGTTGCCAAATGATCCTTAACCCAAATTACCAAGGTATTTATCCAATGGCTTGTTCTTTTTTAATGTAATGATCCATCACGCACAGTTGTTCATATGACACAAGTCAGGGGTTTGGTAGAGAACGAGACGCCATATCTGCGTAATTCAGATTGTTGTAAAGCTCATTTCCACCTCAATAAATTTTCTAGCAATCTCAAGGGAGGTTTATAAGGTTTGTTCTATCGCTCCCAATGTAGGGACAACAGACTGCATTCGGGAAAAACATGGAATACGTGGCTTCAGGTTTTGGAAGGTGAGGGTCATGAATATGCAGGTTCTCTACACTAAACAAATCCTACAAGTCCTCCGTATAGACTCATAACTTGTTCTTAGGCATCATCTTAAGCATTATTACCCCTCCCTTTTCTTATCCTCACGCGTGGAAGAGGAAAAATTTGGAAAAATCTTTGTTTCCCTTCTACAATATCTACATGAACCCTGTATGTGATTCAACGAGGTTATAAATGCATTTTATACTATGGTATAAGTTGATGCAAGATCACACAACATGGATTTGGTTTTGGACCTTCCATATTTTTGAGCAATGATAGTTGAACGAGAGGATGATTATAACGATGTGGCCTTCCTTTGTCTTCATAAAATGCCCTACGATTTTGTCAGATCTAGACATGGTATCTTCTGGTAATACGGGATATGTCCTACATTAATTGCATGGAGGGTGTGTTCATGATATAGTCTCATCCTCATGCATGACAGAAGTAGTTAGCGCACGATGATCATGGAGGTTTGACCATGTGTCTAGGGGTTGACTGGTTGACCCGTGTATGGTTATAGTGCTAGAAAATGGTTCACGTCGATGATTTAAATATTAATCATGCCCTCAAATATACAAGTCAATAGCAATAAAGCTTACCCATAAGCTTTAGAAACATTTAATTCATGGTTCCAAATATATATATATAGCAAATAAAGCTTATTTCTATTAAAATTGAATAATGGTTTACCATATAGGCTTCACAAGTTTTTATGGAAACTAAAACCCTTTAGTTAAATGAATGAACTGCAAGCACATATAAATTTATAAACAAATAATTTTAGCCATTAAGCTTCAATTTCTAATGGAAGACTATAATTTCTAAGCAATACTAAGCTTTATTTAGCATTTCATCCTAATGAAGTATTTTCCAACAAGAGGAAATAAAAAAAAACCCACCAACCTAAATCTCCTATAAGGTTAGTCTCCTTCAAGCTCCTCCTTGCTAGGCTCCTTCCAATCTTCCATTAATACCTCCTTCTTTAATTAGGAAATCTTTCAAACCTTCTAGTTTTTGATCCACCAAGGTGGAGAGCATACTCCCTAGGTTTTCCAGACTTCCTCTCTTTCTCTTTTGAGAGGTTCTCTATTTATAGGTGTACATTCTCTCGAAAGGCAAGATTCCCTCTATTAAACAATCCTTCCCCTAATGCAAGGTAAGGATAATTTAATAATTTTAAATCCTAAGTGGGAATAAAGGGTGAATAGATTTAATCTCCACTAAGGGCAATGGTGTAGACACTATAATATTCTCTTGTTTAAATATTATATGCCCCTTTGAGTGGACAAATAGCCCATCCACTATGGATTTAAAATAACACCTTCTTTCCTTAAATGCATGACACCTACGAGGTACTATAATTAAGATATTATTAACCCCCATTCATGGAGTATTAATCCATTTTAGTCCCATCAAATTAGACACTTTAGGTGAAGATAAATTCCACCTAATTATTTTCCAAAACCTATGCAATTAGACTTATTAGTCACGATTAATTAATTTTCATAATAATTACTATTCTTCCAAAACCCCTTCAAAATCCCTAATTTAGAGTTTTGTAGTAATATTTAGGGTTAACAACCTCTTAGATGGATATTAATTGATCCCCATCATAAATTACTATACCTTGAAAATGTTTAAGAGAAATGGGTTGTGACAACATGAGCGACCAACTTCCCATAATTTCTAGGTTTCACTCTTCTAACCTCATCATTAGAAAAGATGCCATAAGTGGTCCCCTTATTTCCCTATACTAACTTGTTTGAAACAACTTAACCACAACATATGGTTACTTTTTAAGGTCCATGTTTATTAAGGTTACACCTATCCCCTAACCCTACATACTAGCATATATGTAGGATTATTATGGTATAATGCCTTAGTGATTAGTTAGTTTTATTTACCTATGAAACTAACTAAGACCATTACCACTCACCTAATAATGATCATGGTCACACTTGCCTACCCATAAGGTACCACCACTATACTACTTTGGTTAGTGTGAATGACCATCCTAAGCCTCATCGCTAGGATCACCCAAGCCTCACCACTAGAGTTTTTCAAACACATTCACCAAAATTACCTAGTTGATTTGTCTACCCACAAACTCAACTAGGGTTGGGTGCAACTCAACTCTAGGGTTAACTAATATGGAACTTAGCAATTCATGCCCATAATAAACCCCCCTTAACCCAAGGGTCCTATTCAACATATTTTCCTATCTCACAAAAATAAAGTTCTATAATAAATCATACTAAAATTCAATACTAACATCAACATAACATATTGATAAAGACTAGAGAAATTAGGTATTTCATTCCTACATAACACTAGAAATTAGGTATTTCCTTTATTTACATGAAAGGAAATAAAACAACATCTAGAAATCATAACAAAATTTCATTAATTACTTTCTCCTATTAATCCATCATCATTTTCAATAAATACAAATAATCTATCTTGCTATCTACAAATTATTTTTAAAGAAACTTAATATAGAAGGAAAGAAATAATTCATCTTTCACTTTTTGAGCAATATTAATAAAATTCATGACAATACATCAAGAATATTTACAAGAATATCCATTCCCTCATCATAATCATTACATAGCATAACTTCTACACATGACACCTTTTAAGTTTTCTCATCTCCAAATACAAATATTACATTTCAATACATTAATACATAATAGTAACTAAGTCTCATATTTTTCAATATCTTCTACTTGATAGGTATTTTCTCCATCATGCTTTTGATCATAAGTATAGGGATCCATCAACCATGGGATTAGGATGTGGCACTGCAAGAGTAAGCAAAATGCTACCAACGGTCATCTCAAGTTGGCACCCTGGATTTTGAAGCTCACTGTCCTGATAAATCATGGAGGTGCAAGCAATATTTCCAGAAACTCTAGTATGGGTCCCAATGCAATTTTTTTTAAGGTTATTTTCCCCAAAATTCCCATTATCCTCGATCAGTGTCCTTTTTCGAGAAATCAGGTCATTCTCAAGTGTGAGCCACCCTATACCTGTGTGCCAAATTTTCCTTGCTCACATGTCTTCCTTCTTGGCTCTCTCATGCTTGGTTATGATTATTTTTGGTATCCCCCAGCTTTCATGGTGTTTTTTCCAAGTCTCCATCCATTTATATGCCATTGATCCCCCTTGCCTTGCCATCACCTCCCAAACTTTCACCCTTTGCTTACACAGTCTGCTATCCTTTTCGCTCACCCCTATCTTTCGTATCCATTTCCACTTCAACCCCCAATGCCTGTCCACCATGCCTTTCATTGAATCCAGCTCTTTCATCTGCGATCCTGTTGCAAAGAAAATCCTTAAGGACCACCACTTTTTTCCCTTTCTCCACATGTTTTATGGAAATGAGCTAGATATTACTTTAGCCTTTCTAGAGACTTGGAAAAATGGTTCTGTCACCGTGCATGAAATAAATTTCATGGTAGACCTCCATATTTTATCTACAATTACTGGCCAAAATCCTAAATGGCACTCCATCCATAGGCACAAACATAACTAGGAGGTTGAACTCAAGGAGTTCAAGGAGAATGAGAAAATCCTCAAAAATGCCAAAAACCTTGGGATTTACAAAAGTGACCTAAATACCCCCTGGGACGATGTGATGAAACCAATTATGGAATTCATCATTGTCGATGACCCTAAAAAATCCCTCAACACCTACCATTTGGTCTTTTTTAATCATTTCTACAATATCAACCCCCTTAGTATCCCCCATTTTTTCCTCAGCTCCATCAATTAATCGATTAATACCTGTAGAAACAAAAAGAGCCATGACCTTCCTCTTCATCAAGGCCTTTTAAATTTCATTTATACCTATGTCATGGCCAACAGCCGTAAACCCAACCTAGGCATCCCCAGCCCTACCAAATCTATGGGGTATTCTTACCGTCTTACCCTTGTAAAAAAGAAGAGGAAGGCCATTGAGGCTATCATGAAACTAAAGGCAAGAAAAAGTATCAGTTTCAAAAGCACAGAAGAACCTATGAGGAAGTCTGCCTGCCTTCAAAATCTGGCAGCTCGACACCACGTAATTGAAATAAAAAATAAGGAGGAGGAAATTGAAGATGAGACTAAACGTCTAAAGGTATTCATCATTTCTTCAACTACTACCATGATGAATGCCATGGTCAATTTAATGATTGACATCTAGGAAGGACTTTAGAAGTTGTTCTTTGATGGTCAGAGTAGCTAGGATATCGATGGCAGGTCTGAAGCTGAGAAGGAGACTACGGTTAAAGAAGAGCCCAAGGAAGCTGATAAGGATGACACCAAGGACAAGGAAAGGATCTTGGCTGAGGATTAATTTCCTCATATCATTATTTTTTGCTTCAAATGCTATCCTGTGTGGAGTCTTTTCTTCTTCTGGTATATGGTATTCTCCTGTTCCCATGGCTACCCTGCGTAGAGCCTATTCCTTTTTGCATTGCAAGATTTTCATCTTAGGGTGTGTCCTTAACTTCTGTTTCCTTAAGTCTGAGGTTGCATCCTTTGTTTTGGCTTCTACTATTTTAAGGTCAGTGATTTGTCCCTGTTTCTACTCTCTTCTGTTCATAGCAAGCACTGTTGGTTTTGTTTACAAGGTTTCAGGCACCTTAATCCTGTTTTAGTAATTAAATATTTTAATTTACCAAAAAAAATATAAGGATCCGGACAAATATTTAAATGTATATGCAAGCCTAACATGCATCATGCAAATAAAATCATTCAACAACAATGCAAGATCTTAGTTCCATGATAGACTTCAAAATATTCTTCCAATGCTTATTAGTCATAAACGAGAGAAGCCCATACTTCTCTCACTCAATTATGGTTCTTTTGCTACACAAGCCACATCTATCCCCTTGGATTAATTTATAAAATATAAATTAATTGATTTCATTATAAATTGATTAATTAATCTCATTATTAATTAATTTTTTTTTTTTACAAAATGAAGATGATGTATGACCTCATGTACAATAATTACAATATCAAAGATTTATTTATCAAAACAAAACCATCTTATTTATCTCATGCCTTAAAATATGTTAAAAAATAAACTATGAATATTTTAGTAAATTATCTAAAATAAACTAAAAATAAAAATAAAATAAATAAATAATAATATTACGAGTGCCAACAACATTGTGAGCATGACAAGTGTGTTGAGTGTTGTGGACGTGTTATATCAACCCATTCGTGTATATGTGCACAACATTGTTGTAGACAATGATAATAAAAAAATAACAATAAGACTGGAAGGGTAGACTGGCAATAGGAATTAGGAATAGGAATGAAGACTAGTTTGACATACAATGGGAATGAGAAACAAATTTTCATTCATTCCAAGGAAATATTTTTTATTGATCAAAAGCAACAACTCTTCTTCCAAGTATATAACAATATACAAATGTGAATGCATCTCATATTTTAAATTTGTAATATAGCACTACCTTTGCCTTATTTACAATGTCTCTACTTAGGCAAAGGTATATGGATAAGTTTGCATTGGCTCTTCTTGTTGAGTCCCAATAATAGTGAGATGGAGGTGGAGTAGACAAAATTATGTGGTTAAAATGGGTTTCATTTATCAAGCCATCTATCATGGCACCTGTGCCTATGATTGTGCCTTTAATATCAATATTAATATTATGTTCACCAAGCCAATGTGTTGTGTGTATTTTAGGGATAATATATAATGGAGGTGTGTTATGACAAACTTCATAGTAGTTGTGGACAAGGACAATCAATATGTTGAATATGATGAGCTAAAATAGAAAGCAAAAACATGTAATTAGTAGTCCAATTCTAGATTGAAATGTTATTAGGTACACAAGAGAATGTAGTTGTGTAAGTAATCTCAGCTAGAACTCATAGGAAGGAAAGGCATTTCACATGCTGTGCAAATTCTTTAGTTTAATTGAATAATAAAACATAATACTTCCTAATTTCATAATACTACATTTTCATCTAGTAAAATGATTGACCTGTACATTCTAATCTTGATAATTCTTTCTTGGTATACTTAAAAACTAGGCTGATTTTTGATATCATAGAAAATCAATAAAATCTACTTAAGAGAACTTGTTTTATGATCATAGCTAACTAGGAGATGAATTTATATGATAAAATGGCTAGTGCCAATGAGAACTACACCCATGAGCAAGTAAATATTGAGCATGAAGTTAAAAAGCAATCTGAATATGAGATCCATCACATTGAGACCAATGATGAATCAAGCAAGACAAAATATCAAATAATATAACAATAATTTACACTCAATTAAGAGGATAAAATATAAATATATTACCTCCACAACAAGCAAATTGACAAACCCAAAATCTTCTTCCACATTCTCCCCAACCCTACACACCCTACAATTTTCTCCCCAACCAACAATCCACCCCCAAACCTCGACAACAAGAAGAATGAAATAGAATTTGGAGGGGAGAGGAAGATCAAGAGGATGGGGAATATGAAGCTCAAGAGTTAGGGTGACTCTTGGTTTTCTCACTACATTTCAAAAATGATTTTATTAATTTTCCATCACTTTCCAAAGTTCCTCACAATATTTAAAAATATGAATTTTATTCCTTATAATAATATTTATTTATTAAATATGCCCTTTTATAAAGTATTAATTCAATAAGGTTAATATTAATTTACTAATACTATTTTAGCAAAGGTATTAGTAATTAAATTATTTACTCATTTCATAGTATTAAATTAATTAATACTATTACTAATTTCTCTTGTCTAATGCTAATATTAATTATTAACATTAGTATTTAATATTTTTAAGTATTAATAATGCTAACATTATTATTAATACCTTACTTGTCAAATAATTAACCAATTAAGTTCTATATTTTGAAACACAAGTATTAATGCATCTTAATGATAAATTAAGAGCCTAAGCAACACAAGGGCTCTTACCAAAAGTTATCCTTGCCCAAACTAAGATGCATCCAATAATAAGCAAGGAGATAGATAATGCACAAACATTACTATTCCCTAAGGAGGAGGTATCATGATAACTACAAGGTTATCAACCACCTACGAGAGACACCTAAGCACATGGGTAAGGGCTCTTTTGCCTTTATAGAAACCTCCTTACCCGATGATGCATTTAATCACAAATTCACACATACAAATGTTTCTAAATGATTTTTTATCCCTATGGGCTATCAGACAAGAAATACGTCACCTCTTATTTCACACTTCTCTCAACTTTGGTGGTTGTCCCATACCAATCCACCCATGAGAGTACCTAGTCCTGCAACCACAAAATTCATCAGTAGTACCATGTTCTAAAAATAACATAATCTAACTCAAGTAAGCATACAATACAACTATCAAATCATCTTAAATAAGAGTGGATGGATTGCTTCTATTTATTTTTAGAAATAAGAGTGAATTCCAACATAGACCTAGCTACTCTGTTCAAACCCATGGCTACAGTCTTATGTGCCTTGTACTTTATTAAACACATGGAAAATATAGTAGTGCATTATTATAATAGGTTAATAAGATACCATATACCATTCGTAACACTTCATAGTCCACAAAAAAATACTAATCCATGGAGACCAAATATAGAAATATGCCCATGGGATTTGAGCCACTATACTTGTGATCTTAAAAATACTTCTGCTAAATGGGATGTTGAACACATTGTTATGAAAAGAGGTGAAAGAATAATTTCTAAAGAAGTGATAAAATTTATCTAAAAGGAAATCCATAGGATAAAGATGATAGCTATCATTGTAGCTATGACACAAACAAAAAGGACCAAAAATATAATTATTTTTTATTTGATCATTCAACCCATATCACTTGAAGTGCCTTCACCACGTATGATGGTCATTGTTCTACTACCATTTACTAAGTACAACAATCTCTCTAACTATAAAAAATATATGATTTCTAGGTAAAATAAAAGCTTGTTGTACATACTAATGAATGCCATCAAACAAAATTTTCCCACTTTCAAATCTAGTGTGCTACCATTGTATTATCATGTACCAATAATACTAAAAATGTTAAAAGGAATAATATTGTTATCTTGTTAGATTCACCAACAGATTCTAGAAATAAATGGAATCAACACCAATGTAGTTGAAGAGAAATACATGCAAAGTAAAAAACTCATAATATATGGGAGCATCCATGGACACAAAATAATCTCACTACCAATGAATACAAAAACTCTAATTGGTCCAAAAATGGTTGGTATGATAGGATATTTATACCTAAATACAAATTACCTCTAGGTTAAGGTTGTGAGACAAATATTTAAGAATAAAACAATAAAACATTAAAAAATATTTTTTGAATGTTTACAAGGTTTGAAAGAGATAATATGAATAATATAAGAAAACATATGTCCATGGTCTCAATAGAAGCTTAACCTAACCACCACATATTCCAACATCCCCTTTAAGTTGAATGAGGGGTATGGAGAAAGACCCTTACCTGTCATCATCCCTTAAGGGACATTCTTCTACCCTAAGTAGATCCAACATGCATACAAAAGTAACCTCAAACATGATCTTGGTCAAGATGGTCATTGCCTACTTTAATAAAGGCACAAAAATTGGATCAAACATCCCATATGCATGACGTTGTTATGAAACAATTTTAAGATTTATAGTAATAATAATAGCAGTTCAATAATACACAAATCACATAACCTTAATGATAATAAAAATTTAGATCCAATTTCTATAAGTCAAATATGCAATAATCAAACTCTAGATTCAAAATGCAAATAATTAGCCACTTGCAGAGGGAAAAGTCTCATAGCCACTTGGAGAGGGCAAAATCTCATATGCACAACAAATGCAACTAATATTTGAATATGAATATGATCTCAACTACAACCTAACTCTTTCTATTTTTAGATTAAATCAAGTTTTAACCCTAACCCTAATTCTCAATGATGAACTATATAAACCCAAGGCTTGAGCTAATAAAAATAAAGATAGCTAATGTGTTTATATTGAAGTCATTACATGGATCCCCCCTCAAAATATTTGTCCTTAAATCTAGAAAATACTAGAAAATTCTCTTAGGTTCCCATGTAAAATATTCTTTGAGAAGGTCCTACCAATTTATGAGAAATGCATTTATTGGGACCAAAGATAATGAACTCTAGACTACAATACTGCTTTAGGCTAGAGAGTGACCTTCTTCATCAAGTACTAGAAGCTTTGTCTAGGACTGCACATTTTGGATAATAAAGTATTTGAGACAAGATACATAAAATACAACATGGATGGGGTAGATGGTGGAATCTCCAATTAATATACCACTTCACCAATGCAACGAACCACCTTATAGGGCCCATAAAATTGAGCAACCAACTTTTGACTATATTTGATCTTCAAGGACAATTGTTTGTAGGATTATAAGCACAAAATGATAATATCTCCTATGGTAAATTATTATTTAGAATAGTGTGAATCCTATTGTGGCTTCATAAAATTATAGGCCTAGGTTAAATTATCTTTAAGAAGTTGAAGCACAAGTCGTTGCTGCTATAATAATTTATGTATTTTGATAATCTTGGAGGATCCTAGAACATAGTTTGTCACTAATAAAGGTTCTCAACAATAAAATGCTTCAAATAGGATATATTTAGGATTAGTTGTAAGATATTTTTTGCTACCATTCAGCTAATGAAATCCAATGATCCCAATGATACTACTTGTCTTGAGCAAAACAATGAAGGCGAGTACCCAAATATTTATTAATAATATCTATTTAACCATCTGAATGAGGGTGATAAGAAGATGATATACTCAAATTTGTACCACTAAGACAAAAACTTCTTTCCAAAAGTGACTACTAAAGATAGGGCCATGATCACCCTCAATGGTTTTGTGCATGTCATGTAATTCAAAAACATAATCAAGAAATACCTTGGCCACCTTACTTGTTGTATAGGGATGTTATAATGCATACAACCAATCATACTTGGAAAGGAAATATACTACCACAAATATTATCATTTTGCCTTTAAATTTGGTAAGTTAGTCAATGAAATCCATGCATATTTGATCCCATTGGTTGTTAGAGATACGCAAGGATTACAACAATCCAATAGATTTAACTCTTTTCCTTTTGTTATGTTGACACACCTCACACTCAAACACAAATATATTTACAATTACTTAAAATCATTTCTCATAAAATTTTTGCTTAACCCATTGGTATATTTTCAAGAATTTTAAACATCTAGCCAAATAATATGCATGCAATTATTAGAGTATATTTGAATTAATAACCAAATATTGAGGGAGACATGTGATCCTTTTTTATAAATTAGTCCATAGGCATATGAGAAACAATAATACAATTATGATTCTACCTTCCTTTCCTAAATAATCTACATAGTCTTTGGGTCATAAATCCAATATTCCCACAGTTGAGAAAGCCATTGTGGAATAGCAATAGAGATGACATTGACAAAAATATCATCCTCATATTTGGGATACAAGGTATCAACCACCAAATTTTCCTTTTCTCTCTTGTATTTAATGATATAATTATAACCCAAGAGCTTGGTCATCCGTTTATTCTATTAAAGGCATGAGAGTGACTTCTATAATAAATTATTAAGGTTGTTATGGTCAATTTTGATGATGAAACAATACCCCAACAAATAAGGCTTCTATTTCTCTATGGAATGCAAAATAACTAATATTTCCTTCTCATAAGTGGACCATCCTAGATTCTTGCCTAAAATTTTCTTACTTTCAAAGGCTAATGGGTGTCCATATTGTATTAAAATAGCTCCAATACCTATAATTAAAGTATTAGGATCAATGATAAAAGGTTTTCTAAAGTCAAGAGTGGTCAAAAGAGGATTGATATAAAAATCTTCTTTGAGGGCTTGGAAGGCTTGGGAAGAAAATTTAGACCAAATAAAGGCATATTTTTTAGTGAGTGTAGTGATAGGAGGGATATTCTTGTCATAGTTGTAGACAATATTTTTTGTAGCATATTATGAGTCCTAAAAGTCCATAGAGCTATTTAAGGTATTTGGGAAAGGACCAATCTTGCATAGCCTTAATATTTTTAGGATCTACCTTGAATCCTTCCTAAGTTACTATATATCCTAACTATTCTACCTTGTAGAACCCAAAGTAACATTTGGACCTTCTAAAAAAAGGTTTTTCCCTTTGTAATATTTGAATAACTTTGTCAACATGAACTAGATGATCATACCAAAACTTGCTATAAACTAAAATATCATCAAAGAAAACTAGGACAAACTTGCAAAGAAAATATTGAAAGTAAAATTTCATTAGACTTTGGAAAGTGGAAGGAGCATTAGTGAGACAAAAAGGTATGACTAGAAACTCATAATGATCCTCATGTGTATGAAAAGTAATATTAGGGATATCCTCTTCCCTAACCATAATTTCATGAAACCCAGAACACAAGTCTAGTTTTTTAACATATCTCATACCATGTGATTCATCCAACAAATCACCTATAACAGGGATAAGAACCTTATATTTTATAGTGATATTGATGAGAGGATGAAAATCAGGACACATGCACCATAAATTATCCTTTCATAATACCATCACAATAAAAGAGGAGTATGGATTGATGCTTGGATGGATGATTCTCTACTCTAATATTTTCTAAACTAGCTTCTTAGTTTCTAATTTTTTAGGCTAGGGATAGAGGTAAGGATGCATATTAGGAGGTTGATTTCTTGAAATAAGGTGGATGGAATGATCATGTGTGCACTTAGGAGGAATATCAATGGGATTACTAAAGACCTCCTCATAGAGATCCACAATATTTTATAATTTTAAAAGAATCATTGAAAGAAGTGGCTCTCAAGATAAAACCTCCATGCAATTTTTTTGATTGATAGTAGAAGGGGTTATAAAAGGGTCCCCAAATATATTGCAAGTAGGGTTTTAAAAGGCACCCCCAAACCTTAGATATAGAAATAAGACATCAAGAAATACTGAGTTGGATTCCATGAATCAAAACAAAAAATCCAATGAAACAAACTCCTAGCAAATAAGTTGTAGATTTTTATCAAGAAAATACAAGATATTATCGCATGATCAAACCACCGTGTACTCTAAATATAAAGCAATGAATAAAAATAGTAGAATAATACAAATTATACCGGTTAAAAATAAATTTACAAATAAAAACTACCCAAACTGAAGCATTTTCCACCTAACATGAAAGAAGAATAGAGGAATCATATCATCACAATCAACAAATCTATCCAAAAAAGCACATAATAGGAGAACCCCTCATAAGAATAGCTAGTTTAAGAAAACAACACTAGAAATACTGACCAACAAAATCCACAACATAAAAACCATCTAGAATATCTGCACAAGAAATTCCATAAAACCCGCAAATCTCGCTGGAACCAACCAAAAAAGTTTCAAGAACAACCACTCTCAGGTACAAAAAAAAAGGATATAGAAACATTCTACACCACACCTAAGAGGGAGAAGGATAATATCCCAAAAAAATAAGCCTTAGAACCCTAGGATCAAACACACCACCACCGCTGGAATTGGAGAAAGAGATCTCTGTAGACTACCAAAGCTATGGTCGGTATTTAACCCTGTCTCCTTGAAATAGCCAGATACAACAAGAAATTACCAAACCTAGAATAAAGTGGCACAAACTAGCCATGAACCCACTACTGATAGAGAACCCTACCAATAGAGCCATCTAAGAACCATCCAACCAGAGCAACCAAGCCATTAGATCTAACTTCATCCAAGGAAACACCATCAAATTTATGCAGCCAAACACCATACCAAGATCACCCCAACGGGTTTGGGTTAGTAGATGGCCCTTTCCTCTCCCTAGAAATATAGAAAAAATATGAAACTACCAAACCCAAAAGAAGTTCTACACAATCCAACCAAGTCCCTAAAACTAGAAAAAAACCCAAGAAATGTAGCCACCCAACACACCCACCAACTAGAGTGAGAGTCGACCAAGGGGTCAACAACTAGAATTTTCCACTGCATTATAACATCCCAATATCATACCTATAGGTTTGGGTCATCATTCAACCCTCAGTCCCAGATAAGAGTGATAATACCAAACCCATAAGAGAGCAGAACATACTAGCAAGACCTCCAGCAAGAAAAACACCCTGGTCACAAACCACAGTAGAGAAACTAAGCATGACTAGTAGCCAGATCCAAAATGGTAGAAAGGATATCTCTTGCTCAAAGGGTTTCATAGCATCGAATCCAAAGCGGGAGTGAAACTCTTACAGAGGAAGCTCTTACAGAGGAAACCCTCATGGGCCCTCTCTACCACGGTGAGGCTCATGCCCTCTTTTCCATGGTAAGGCTCAGGTTGGAGGAAGCCCTCATAGAGGAAACCCTCACGGGCCCTCTCTACCACGATGAGGCTCAAGCCCTCTTTGCCATGGTGAGGCTCAGGCCCTCTCTACCATGGTGAGGCTCAAGCCCTCTTAGGCCCTCTCTAAAACTCCATGCAATTAACTTGGGGAAAGAATCTATAACTATATTTTTTCAATATATTTTTCATGTTATGTAAACTAACCAGCTTGGAGGGAGCAAGTTATATTTCTTGAAAACAAATAACTCTTTTCTTCTTTGTCCATTTTACATATACGTTTTATAGATTAATAGTAACATAACTAAGCTAAGATAGCCATTGTACTCTCAATATGACATCTAAACTACCTAGGGTTCATGGCAAAGAGATTACCCAACCAAGTATAATCCCCCATTTGTATGTTACTTTAGATGTTTAACCTACATACTACGTGATATCCTTGATTCCATTTAAGAATTAATATTTATCTTGATTTGAAGTATTGATATATAAGCCCAAGGACTTCACTATCTTACTATCCATAAAGCTATGTGTGCTACTTGAATCAATTAAGAAATTAACATACTATCGTTTAATATATCATTATACCTTGATAATATTGTGAGCTTGGATACCCATAAGAGCATGAGTAGAGATATCCATGGTATCATACTCTTATTTTTCCTCATCTACATCTATCAGTTGCTCTTTCTATAATGTTAAGGATGGAAATTTGCACCATAAAAAAGTGTATAGCTAAAATAAAATGCTAAATCAATGGAAACTAATCATATGCATTGTATTTATAATGACATTTTGATTGTGTTACAAGATTACCCCTCAAAGATATTTAGTCAGTGATACAATATTACAATAGGGGTATGATTCCCCTCTTCCCAAAAAAGAGGTGTGATTTTGATATTCCCATACCAACACAGTGTTTCGAGAGCAAGTTTCCTTATGATTGTCGTGTTGAGTGGAATTTTTTCCCAATTGCAAAATCATCATCATAGTTAGAATTTTAAAATAAAAAACCCTCTCTTGCAAATAAATAGAAATTTCTCCAAGGTTCCTTTTACTTAATATGTGCTTGTATGTTGTGAAAATATGTCAAATAAGTGCTTAGAATACCTTAGTGATTTGCAAATAACTATTAACAAGGGGCCTATGTTGGTAATATTTTATTATGCTATGCTAATGATTGCTCATGAAACTTAAAAGAAAAGAAAATGTGATTGGCCCTCATATGACCACGATGAAAGTGATTTAGTTCATTTTATCTTGACAAATTTTAGGTAGATTTTATCTTCTTTTGTTAAGCAAGTTTTAAACAAGTTTTATCTTTTATTAAACCTTGCTTTTGAGCATGAAACAAAAGATTAAAATCTATCTCTAAGTGTGAACATGAAATGATGAGTGAATTGATTTTATGTTGCTTTAAGCATGAAAGAAAATGATCCAAATGATTAACTTTAAAATGTAATGACCTTTGGAATGTCATATAAATTATTCCCCTTTAATGAAATTGAATTTTCATAAAGGGAAATTAATTTATTGCTTTGAAAAAAAGTGCTAAATTTGAAGTTCAATCCTCCTTTAAAATGTGAAAACATGTAAGATTTGAAATCACAAAAATTCCTTAAAAACAACAATTTATATAATTTTTGTAATTTTGAATCTGCTTCAAACTAAAATTGAAATTGATCTAAATGAAACATTAAATTTTATTCTTTGAACCCATGCATCTCTCCTTTGAATTTTTTTTTTTACATTTTTTATTTTATTTGGAAAACTTAAAAAAAATGAAAAAGATAAGGTTAAAGAAATAAAAGTAAAAATGAAATAAAATGCTGAAATTCTAAAATTTCCCACAGACCCTGCAACATTAGTATCCTGCAAAACCAACATTAATGTGACCCGTATTCACACAATATGACATTTAATGTGGTGCAATATTCTAAGAAAAGGTGCAATATATTGAAAAATAACGGATGAGTCAACCATAAGCATGTATAAAACTCATGTATTTTCAAAATATTACAAAAATAATATTTTTAATAAACTCTTAAAAATATAGAATACCCTATTTCGAAATGGCATCCCATGTGAAATGATACAATCTAGTGTGGAAGGAGAGGCTCCAAAAATCCATCTTCTTCTAATGTTCTACTTCCACCTCTAATCGTCTAGCTCCAAGTATTTGACCTCGTTCTCTGAGTTTCAATGAAAATTTATAATCTTTGTGATGTTTCTGTTGTTTCAGTTTTAATAATAATTTTCAGAACTGTTTTCATTCTCTTTCGTTTCACAACAAACTTTAAAACCATGTATCCATGTAAATATTTCTTCAGCCTTGAAATTCATTTCCTTTGGTTTATAATAATATTCATCGCATGCTTTTAAATAAATATTTGAAATTTTATATTGTTATAAACCTATGTCATTAGCGACCATGGCTTATTCCTTTTATTCAAAAATCCTTATCCACAATCAATTAAACTCTATGATTAACACTGGTTACCAACATTAAGTCATCCCACCATTACCGCTTGGTCCAACATCACTCTAGATCTGCCTTTATACCAACCTTAAATATCCAAAATCACCAATTAATGTGTTCAATTTACTATGATTGCACCGTATTATTTGTTTTTCAAAATATTTATAGGTTGTTTTAATATTCATATAAATTTGTGCTCACTCATATTTACACTGAACCCAATCAGCAACATTCAATGCTGAAAACAATTCGGATCGATAAGTCTCAAAAACAAAGTTTATCCAAGAATGAAAACATCACTCCACTACTTCACTAACAGGTTTACGCTGTGCTCCAAGTCTCCCCATATTATTCTCTCCATTGTACGCTACTGCATTATCCACGTCAAAATAGGTCTGCATCACTATTTATTCTACGAATTGATGGCTACACTGGTAATGTTCTCAAGCTTATGCTTTAGTTTACCAGAGTATAAAAGGATGAAGGAATATCGAGTGAGATGCTAATCTAAAATATTTTTGATAAACTCTCAGACTCAAAGCTTGTAATCATAGCTATATATGGGATGATTACGATGGGGATTCACTCCACATTTGGAGATATACATGCCTGATTAGTTATGTGAAAACATATAAAATCATCCATATCATCATTTACGTCTCTCTAATAATCAAATGCGGTACCTTCCCTGGTACATTCTATGTTATCCATGACCAACCATCAACTTTGAACCACCTCCAATTTGTATCTTTTGTATTTATTTTAAACAATGCAAGATCCTCTTTGTCGTGTGCTTCATGGCAAATCAATTGAATAGATTTGAAAGGGTCAACCATGGTACTCCCTAAAAATATTCTCGAACTTCACCATCATCGAGTTGTGGTTGTCCTGAATAACGGTGCTCAAATTCTCTAGAACCGCAGGGCTTGCTTTTTAAATAGCCAATCATTCGTCATAGTCTACATTTCTAGTTTCATATTATTTGTCCATGGTCACTTGTGTTGTTCCTTCTCGCACTGGTGTCATTATATCGCATCAAACACATCCCATTTGCATCTTCAACCCTTATCTAAATCACGTCACTGAGCATCTATGCTACAATATGCATATTAGCTTCAACATTCCCCATAGGTTCACCCGGCTAGTTTGCTCATCCAAAGTTAATAATTCGTTGTTCTTCAACGGAAATGTTACTTTAAATTGCCTATATTGGTAATCATGTTAACTATCAAAACATAACTAAATGATCTATTTTTGTTGCCCAGTCATTTGGTTTCCATGGTTGTATGCATATTACTCCCCAACCTCTATGTCGCAACACTCGAATATCATAGTGATTTCAATGATCACTGACTTAACAACTTTCCTATTGCATTGTTTTGATTTGCAAAAATTGAAGGTGTACAATATTAATTACCTTTGTTCGTATATCTACTTCCTTCTAACGTGAATGAATACTTGATTTCATATAGCTTCAAACAACCAACATTAATATGGACGCATTTGGTGTTGAATTCCTTCTCCTCTTTGGGGTAGCACCATTTCTCTCTGTACTATTGGTATATTTCAAACAATACTCATTCTATCACTTATCCCACATGCGTCGAGTAGCTACACAACAATGCTTTATAATCACCAATACTCACTAATTTTTTTGATTCAATCGAACCACTAGGTGGCTCTTCGATATGCGCCTCTCTCAACCTCTTGAAAATCATTCCAGGCATTGACCACATTGACCTTCTCGTAAATCATGCCAAGCATTGACCACCTTGTGTTGAGTTTGTTGGTCTGCTTACCCTGGAACAATTATTCATTAGATCTAGATCTATCATCTCAAATACCTTTTAATGTCACTTAGAACTTCCAGTAATTACTATATCATCAACATACACTATGAGAATTCGTATACCATTTACAATTTTCTTTGTATACAAACTAGCAATTTTCTTTGTATACAAACTAGGATCGGATGTACTTATTTTAAAGTTATGTTATAATAAGTTATTGTTGATATTTATATTCCATGCTTTGGGAGCTTTCTTTAGACCATATAGAGATTTTTTTAATTTTCACACCTTATTTTCATGTCCTTTAATAATAAACCCTTTTGGTTGTGATATATAAACTTCTTATTCTAATTCACCATTAAGAAAAGCACTTTTTACATCCATTTGATGAAGTTTCCAACCCCGATGAGTTGCTAGTGCACAAATTTTCCTAATAGTAGTAATTCTAGATGTTGGTGCAAATATTTCTTCATAGTCAATTCCCTCAGTCCAAGTATGTCCTTTGGCTACTAACCGGGCTTTGTACTTGTCCAGTGTTCCATCTGCTTTATACTTGATCTTGTAAATCCATTTGCAATCCATTATTTTCTTTCTTGGAGGTGACTCTACTAGATCCCATATTTTATTTTTTTGAAGTGATGCATATTCAGATTCCATATCTTCCCTCCAATGTGAGTGATTTATTACTTGAAGTGTTGATGTTGGTTTTACAATATTGCTTAGCAATCCTCTGTTTATTCTACTTTGACTGTGACTTTGAGGTCTAGTAGTGGTAAGATCTAGAATTATTTCTAGGTTTGAATCTCTAAGAGTGTCTCTAAGCCATATTATTTCTTTCCTATGAGGAATTGTAGATGATTTTGTGTCTTCTTTATCTTCTTGATATTTTGATTTTGATTTTTCATATGCTATATCTTCCTCTAAGTAGTTTAGAATAATTTCTATATCATTATTGGGTTTTTCTATGTCAATTTTAACTTCTTTAGCAAAGATTACATCTCTACTTATGTAAATTTCCTTTGTATGTGGATCTAATATTATGTATCCTGTAGATTCATTTTCATGGCCAACAAATATTCCTACCATAGTTTTATCATCTAGTTTTATCCTTTTTTGTTTTGGAATATGAATGTAAGCTTTGAAGCCAAAAATTCTTAGTTTTTCTATATTTGGTTTTTGTCCTGGCCATGCTTCTTTTGGTGTAATATGTTTGAGTATTCTTATTGGTAATCTATTTTGTATGTATACTGATATCTAAATTGCTTCTACCTAGTATTGATGATCAAGATGAGCTTCTTTTAACATACATCTCACCATTTCCATTATTGACCTATTTCTTCTTTCTATAATTCCATTCTATTGTGGTGAATATGTTGTAGTGAGTTGTATTTTAATTCCATTCTCTTCTAAAACTAAAATAAAATTCTTTAGATACAAACTCACCTCCTATATCTAAATTAAGGGCTTTTATAGTCTTTCCTAATTCTTTTTCTACTAGAAGTTTTATTTGTTTAAAATGACTAAATGCCTTTGATTTATACTTCATGAAGTACACCCAAATTTATTGGTGTCATCATCGATAAATAATTGAAAATTCTTATGTCCTCCAATACTAGTGATATTCATTGGCCCACATAAATATGTATATATCAACTCTAATTGTTTTTGAATTCTATGTTTTCGAAGTTCAAAAGGAATTCTATGTTGTTTTCCTACTAAACATTTTGGAAATATAAGAGATTCTAGAGATAGATTTGGTATTCCTTCAACCATTTGATATTTGAATAATTAATTCATGGTAGATTCACTAGTATGTCCTAGATACTAGTGCCAAATATTTAAAGTAATAATAAAAAGAGCAGAGTGTGTAGTAATGTCTAGGATAAATAGACCACTTTTATAGGATCCTTGATGCTATTTTTTCCTTGTTTAAAAATTTGATACTGTTTTCTTCCATTGGAAACTTTAAAATCTACAGTTATGTTTTGATCCATGAGTTGAGAAATTGAAAGAAGATTAGTAGTCAATCCTGGGACATATAATGCATTTTTTATTATTCCTTTTCCATTTATCAGATCTACTAGAATATTTCCAATCCCCTTCACTTCATAAGTTTTACTATCTACTATAGTAACTGGTTTCTCATTTATATTTTGTAGAGAATTAAACCAATGTATATTTCTAGTCATGTGTTTGCTTGCCCCTGAATCTATATACCAATGATCCATGGCTTATGACCTCTTAGTGAACTTAATTTGATAAACCTTTCTAAGACTTAGGTTTTGTAGGATCCTTATGTCTCCCTAGTGATTAGAATATACTCTAATCTTGGTAAAATGCTTAGCGAGTAATACTTGATATTTTTAGTTGATTTTGTAATATTTTGAGAATGATAATAGTCAACTCCTATTTACCGTATTTCACCTATTGAACTATGCACTTTTCATTTTGATGGAGTTCTCTATGGTTGGATTTATTTTTTCCCTTTAATGTGACTATGAGATAAGTGTAAGCAATAAATTCCAACTCTTTCAAGAAAACAATGATTTTGCTTCTCTATCCTAAAATTTTCAATAGTTCAATTTTCTAAATTCCAATTAATTAAAGTTTGATGTAGCACTCCTTATATCTCCCTAATTTGGAATTTTTATAAATTGATGATATTTGAAATATAATAATATTTTTTTTTCCATGTAGAAACCCTTATATCTCCTATGATATTGATTGCATATTAATATACTTGTATTTTAATTAATGTGATTTGAATTACTATTTAAGGATATAATCTCCTATTGATTTGCTTTCAAGTTTACTAAGGTTGAGTTAATAATAATTATTTCAACCTTATATACTATGCCTTATTAATCCTAAATGAAAGAGAATATTAGAATGTGTGAATCTCAAGCAATTAATACTTCCTTTGCTTTAATTGACTTCTATCTTTCTAAAGCTGATTTTCAATTCAATAACATATAACTTTCAATATTATATTAAGCACCTTATAACTGCCTAAAACTTAAGGAACGCAAATATTAAGTAATATATGTCTATTACCTTCATTTCAAAGTATGATGCATGAGTTTATTGGTTGGTCATGATACTATTTAATCCAGATGCTGGTCTTCACCTTATAACTCGAGCATTAATGCTCTTCTATGAACGATGCTCCTCTATGATAGACTTGTGCTACACTTTGACTCAAATATTGATGTTGAACTCCTACATATGGTAATTAGCAATTAATTCTTAATATTGAGTGCTCCTTGTCTAATCCTTAAATTTATGCCTTGATTTCACTCTCAATCATACCTCTAATTTTGTCTTGATTGCATTTTTAATTCTCTCCTCACTTAATGATTGCTAAAGATACGCTTCCACACTATGTGTGCTCTTGTTTGTATGGCTATAAGCATGCATATACCTTATTGATATAGATACCAAGTGGCACTAAGAATTACCCAAGACTCTGGTCTCCTCCTTAGGTGGCACAACACTAATATAGGACTCAATAGGTTGTATACGTTGTGTAGTAACTCTTGAGAACTAGAAAATGCAGTTGAGCATTCAAGATGCTCTTCTTGAGCATTGAATAAATGATGGGAGAATTACTTAGTTTGGGTGATGGGAGAATTACTTAGTTTGGGCACCCTTCCTTCTTGAGCAAGGGTATTATGGTTATGAATATGCTCTTACACCTTTGTGTTCTCCTCCTTAGGTGGCACAACAGTAATGTAGGACTCGATAGGTTTTATACGTTGTGTAGTAACTCTTGAGCACTAGAAAATGTAGTTGAGCATTCATGATGCTCTTCTTGAGAATTGAATCAATGATGGGAGCATTACTTAGTTTGGGCACCCTTCCTTCTTGAGCAAGGGCATTATGGTTATGAAGATGCTCTTACACCTTTGTGCCAAGTGGTACAATATTCCTCCCTTTTTTGAGACAAGTGTTTATGCCTTCCCTTGCATGCACACTTACTTTCAATGTACCAAACTCCTTAAGGCTTCTCAATGCTTATTATTTCCAACTATTTGCAAGCTTTCTTTGGCTCCTTTGTGATAGCAAATTATGAGATGGTGTTCTCCCACAAGGTTGGATCCAACTATGGTGATTGTAGGATGCTTCAACACTACCCTCTTGGCTGATGATTCTTCTTCAATCGATGGTAGATCTTGGGAACTTGAGCTGGTGGTTTAACCAAGAAATTTATTGGTAAGGTTCTCCTTGTATTCTCTTGTTTTTATGTAACTTGTACTTCATTGTCCTTAGTATTATCCTCCTTACAATGAGTTTTAGCTTCTTACATAGTATTTTTGATGTTACAGGTTGCTTGCTACGTAGGTGCTAAGTTGGTGTCTTGTTACACCTTGGTGAAGTGGGTATCGAGCCCTATGGATTGAATATACTCTTAAGTACCATGAATTTGTGCTTTCAGCTTGATAACGGTGGATGTTGAACCCTATAGAATAGCTCTTCTTTTAAGAACTTTACTATGCTTTCCTTTTGATAATTGTGGTTTCTTGTAGATAAGATAATGGGCTACGCAATGTGTCCTTGAGACACTTAAACCATTGTCTTATTTTCTTGTAACATAGAAGATAAATGATGTACTTGTAAATAATCCATAATAGCCTATAATATGCTACTTGATTGCACCTAAAATTTGAGACTCTTCTAGTCTTCTTTTGTAGCTTATTTTTTTGGTTTTAGATAGTGGCTTTCTTCTCCACTCCTTGGAGGTATATCACCCTTTTAGTGGATATACTATTCCACAAGGCACAATAAGCTACACGTTTCATGTGCACAAAAATATCTCTAGACACTTTACTCTTACCCTATTTTATGCACTAAAAATTTATTCTTTGATAAACGTTTAATGCACTTTCAAGAACTTAAGGGTAACCAATATAATGCACTAATAATAACCTTCAAACACACTATAATCTCTACAACCTTTCCTTTCTATAAAAATATATTCAATATCCTATTTAAGGTGCAAGTATTAACCTTAAAAGAAACTATATTCTACACTTCCTTGAATAATATAATATGCAACCTTCTCTTTGTAACTTTTTAAACTCTAATATGGTGCTTAACTAATCTTAATTATGAACCAAAAATCTAAATTTCAACTAATAAACCTTTTTTGCACTAAAGTTGCTTACCTTAATGAACTCTATAGATGAAGTATTCCAAGGTGGTTAGATTCACCTTATTACTACTTTTTACTAGATGAAATCGTAGCTCTTCTTAACTATCCAAAATAGTTATTTTAGCTCACCTATTTGCAGCTTTGAAACCCTCTAACTTGCTACTCTAAAATTATAGTTTGGTGGCTTTAACTCTCCTTCAATGGCCTTTGGTCTTCTGCTGTAAAAAGCAACAATCTCCTTTTGCACTTTTTTTTTATGGTGATAATTGTCCCAAATTCTTATTGCAGGAGTTACTCGTTGAAATCCTCTTCAAGACCCTCAAACCTCACTTTGATACCAATGAAGGTTTTTGCACTATTCTATCTACTTAAGAATCATAATGACTAAGAATATGAAGAGAGAATAGAATAATTACATGAGCATATCATTTCTCATTATATGAATAAAATTGTACAATGGCAAATGGAACTAAGAATCCATTATATAGGAGGATATTTTTCTTTTTCCTCACTCTACCCATGACACTTGGTCCAAATTACATGATATTTGGCATGATTACCAAATAATAGAATATATTCCAACAACCTACAAAGGTGGGCATCTCAATCCAAGAAAAATAAAATTCATGAGGCTAGTTAATAAAATTAGAAGAACATCCTAGCATGGAATCTAGATTAGAAGAAAATCCTAGGTCATAATAACCCTTAATTGTAGGATAACCATGGTTGGCATAAGGAGTTGAGTGACTTCCATAGAGATTTGGAAGACTATGACTAGATGGTGGTTGTGGAAAAACACTAGTATTTGGTCCCTGATGAATGATAAAAGGATATTACCTAGTATTTTATTGTGATCCTTGGACAAGAGGAGGTATAGTAGCATATATTTATAGTAATATATGGATGTTATCCAAGAACTTGGCAATGGAAGTGATTGTCTATTCCTGATTCAAAAGATATACATGCAAATAAGGGTTAGAAGTATTACGAAGAGGATTACCAATTAGAAAGGTAGTGAGAGAAGTAACTATATGAGGGTTTTTGGGAAGAGAAAATAAAAAACATGTTTTGTTTGGAGGAGATTAAGCCATGGAATTTAATGAAGAAAGAAGTTGTTGGTCAAAACTATTGATACTTGAGAAAGTGATTTTATGCTTACTAGGACTTCTAGGTTGGTACTTATTTTTACTCATACACACATCCTCTAAATGAATACTATAATACCATAAACCATTTACTTGCACCCAACCAATGTGGTATTAGGTTAATTCATACACTAGGGACAATTAAAAAAACCAAAAAATACTTGGAATAATACTAAAAAAAGTGTTGCAAAAAGTACCTTTTACTTTGATTAGCTTGAAGAGACAATTGCAAAATGATAGGTCTCACACAAGGGTCCTAGGACACTCATCTTCTAAGAAAGTTTTTTTAGAGATACCCCTTGTTTTAACAATATCGAAGAGATGATCACAATGGTGTAGGTATCTCACAAGAGTATAACGACACCCAATACTATTTTTTTGGGTTCAAGAAAAGGAAGCAAAAATAATAAACTTAAAATATTCTAGAAGATAACTACACCAAAATATGGACTAAAAACATTCTACAAAAATTACCAAAAAATAGACAATAGTAATGTTTAGCAAAGGTTCTATAATGGTTTACATGTCCTTATGCTACAAATTATTACCTCATAGGTATCCAAGATTAAAAATTCAATACCATTTGTTATGAAACTGTATTGACCCAAATTTTTTGCGCCCTTACCTTCAAGATAAAGGATCCGTGCCTGGAAGGGGGATGCGAGAAGGATGGGACAATACCTTAGACTGAGAGGCCCTTTGAAGGTCGTGCCTCTCGGGGGAGGGGTATAAGGATGAATTTTTGATGGATGGTGGGGTTCACCAGGAAACTTTGAGTGGCAGTTTCCATGCCTAGGTTGAGAATGGGTTTGATGTGTTCATTTTATACTCAATCATTCATATTCCTAGGTTGGCCAAAATGAATCTAAGCTATTCTATATGAAAATGCTGATTTATTGTTAGTCTCACAATGACACTGAGAGGGGGGGTGAATCAGTGTGGCTCTTTAAAACTTAAAAACTTCAACTCTTAAAGCCAAAACAATGAAAGCTTAAAACCACATAAAGCAAATACAACAAGAGAGCATCACACAACACAAGATGTAACGAGGTTCACCAGCTTTGGCTACTCCTCAAAAATGACTGCTTGGACTACCATCCAAATCCAGACCTTTGCAAAGCAACAACTTTACAATCAATTTTACCAGCACCAACTGGAAGGAGCACCAACCCCTGATTTATCTGCACCAATAGAAAGGAGCACCAACCCCTAATTTATCTGCACCAACAAAAAGGAGCACCAACCCCTAATTTATCTGCACCAATATAAAGGAGCACCAACCCCTAATTTATCTGCACCAACAGAAAGGAGCACCAACCCCTAATTTATCTGCACCAACAAAAAGGAGCACCAACCCCTAATTCCAAGCACCAACTTGGACTGCAATTTTGAAACTATATTTTTGACATAAATATGCCTTCGCTTATACAAGACCCTGACTGGTCTATTGCTAACCCAACCTCTCTCGCTATTCACCAAAACACCACACACACTTGCGGCTCTGCTTACTGCACTTTTACTGCCCTCTTATAGACCCCTTTGCTATGCTTATTTACTGCACTCTTACGGCTCTCACGGCTCTGCTTAACGCTCTCTTACGGCACTCTTCCAGCCCTCTTTTTGTAGCACTTTCACACTTTCACAGCAGCACTTTTCCTCTCTACAGCAGCAATTTAATTCTCCACGCAGACCTCCTTTTATAACAGAATTCTCATTCTATTTTTAGCTTCCATATTTTCACATGCAGCTTATTAATAGAAAATTCTATATTCAACTTCCTTTATCTCACAGTATTCTTTCATGCATCCTATAAATAGTTACGGTTCTTTGTTTGGTCTTCGACTGATGACTTTCAGTTTAACCGTCGCTCGATGCATTCACTCCGTAACTGACCTTGTAACTGTCATTCTGACTCCAGTTCACTGTTCTTATTTTAGCTGCATGATTTTTCTCTGTAAATGCACTTGTAACTGTTGTATAACTTTAGTTAACTCTTCTTATTTTAGCTGCATGTATTTCTTCTACAACTGCCCCTGTAACTGTCATGGAACTTCAGTTAACTATCACATATCTTATTTCGGCTGGGTTCTCTTCTTGCTCGCGCCAACGTGACCTGTCACGAAATCGTGACACTTCTGCCTCTTTGTTCTCTTCTTGGCTTTCGCCCGTGAAAACACAACATGTCGCGATATCGTGACACTTTCACCTCCTTGCTACTCTTCTCGGCTTCAACCAGTGAAAACACAACATGTCGCGATATCGTGACACTTTCACCTCCTTGCTACTCTTCTCGGCTTCAACCAACGAAAACACATGTCACGATATCATGACACTTTCGCCTCCTTGCTACTCTTCTCGACTTCAACTAGCGAAAACACAACATGTCGCGATATCATGACACTTTCACCTCCTTCCAACTTTACTTGGTTCATACCCACGAAAACGCGACATGTCGCGATATCGTGACACTTTCGCCTCCTTGCTACTTTCTCTTGCCTTCGGGTCCACGAAAACCACATGTCGCGATATCGCGACACTTTCCTTACTCTCTTCATGATATTACACTTCCTTCTTACTTTCTCTCTCCTTTAGTCGCGAAAATGCAACATGTCGCGATATCGCGACACTTTTTCTCCTTAGCGCTTTCTCTTGCCTTCAGGTCGCAAAAACGCGACATGTCGCGATATCGCGACACTTTTTCTCCTTAGCGCTTTCTCTTGCCTTTAGGTCACAAAAACGCGACATGTCGCGATATCGCGACACTTTTTCTCCTTAGCACTTTCTCTTTGCTTTGGCCTCCAAAAATACAACATGTCGCGATATCGTGACACTTTTTCTCTCTCCTCTTCTCTTCGCTTTGAACCGCGAAAATGAAACATGTCACGAAATCGTGACACCTTTTTATTTCTCCTCTTTCTCTTTGCTTTGAACTGCGAAAATGAAACATGTCGCGAAATCACGACACCTTTTTCTCTCTCCTCTTTCTCTTCGCCTTGGACTGTGAAAATGAAACATGTCACGAAATCGTGACACCTTTTTCTTTTAGACTCTCTCTCCTGCAATATGTCACGAAATCGTGACACTTTTTCGTCCGTACAACCTTCCTTGCAATATGTCACAAAATCGTGACACTTTTTCTACTTGCCTTTTTCTCTTCGAACATGTCATGAAATCGTGACAATTTTTCTTGCTTGTGCCTTCTCTCCGAACATGTCGTGAAATCATGACAGTTTTGCTTGCTTGTGCTTTCTCTCCGAACATGTCACGAAATCATGACAGCTTTTGCTTGCTTGCGCTTTCTCTCTAAACATGTCATGAAATCGTGACACCTTTTCTCTGCTTGCTCTTTCTTTGGCCAAAATCAAACATGTCGCGATATCGCGACACTTTTCTCTCTCCTCAACATGTCGCGATATCACGACAATTTTTCTCTCTCCTCAACATGTCGCGATATCGCGACACCTTTTTCTCTCTCCTATTTCTCTTCAAACATGTCACGATATCATGACAATTTTCTCTCTCCTCAACATGTCGCGATATCGCGACAATTTTCTTCCTTGTGATTTTCTTTTGATTTTTAGCATATGGGCCACTTCTATCTTTTGGAAAACCACCATATCATCACTTTGAAGAACCTCTTAACTCCTATCCACTTCATCAACCGATCTATCTGACTGTGTTGACAACAATGACAATACTGTTTTTGCACCTTGCTCAACAATCTCCCCCTTTGGAATTGTTGGCAACACACATGCAATTTCCTGTAATACTTCTCCCCCTTTGACAATAATACCAAAGGGCTACTGTAGACTCCCCCTAAGTCCATGCACATCATTCTCAGGCACACGTTATGACAGTTAGCAAAAATTACAAATATGAGCAAAAAGATAATCAAATATATAAATGCTCCCCTTGAGAATGTGGTCCCTCACTCAGATCTATCTTCAACTGTGTTGGCTACTGGATCTCTATCCATTGAGACTTTGTCCTTTGTACCCTATCAATAGGCTCACACAGAATCTATCCAATCTTATAGAATCATAAAGAGAATTGTTAGAGACTCAATATGTTCTATACTTAATGCTCAATCAATATATCAACTAAATCTCATAGAAGCATAAAGAGAATTGTTAGAGACTCAATATGTTCTATACTCAAATCCCAATCTCAACACAACTCAACCAATCACTTTTTACATTTTCAACTTGGTCTGTGTTTTCTACAGTCACCGTTGGTCACACCTTACTTTCAACTGTTTGACTCAGGAGACAACATTTTGTCACACACTTCACGGCCAACTATAGTGCACCTTACTCAAACTCATACGACTGGACCTCGGATAGGTAAGATTCACAAAGCAAAGTTGCTCATCTTGATGAGCTAAATCAGACTTCAATATTTTCAACACAGCGTCATAAAAGATCTGATAATCTTCCCGTCAATGTGAAGTTCAAATACACACTGCTTTTATCGAAACACATATATGCGGCTCGGGCAACATTCTTTCACTAACCACACTATCTGAACTGTTATAATCCTTAACTTTGGATAGTGGTAGTAAGAACCATCAATAGTACAACAATGACATATAGCAATATTACCAATAAAGACAACTCTCAATTTAATCACCACCCTTCACTGCACTACCACAAACAACTACATGAACTGAAAACACACTTTGACAGCTATATAACAACTCCTCGACTACTTTTCTTTCATCCTTAGATAACTACACAAATACATAGGAGCATTAAAATAAAACTTTAACATTGCTCCCCTTGAGGATGTGCTACCTGGAGCTGCTTAGTGCAATAGAGGAGTAATCTCCTTCTGTCCAAGGAGACACGATTTCCTCTCTTCTTTCTTTCTCCAGTCTTTCTTGAACTTAGGTCGAAGGTTTTCACCTGCATCCCCATTTTGAACCTTTTCGTAAACTTGAACATTTCTCTTGGGTGGTTGTCTCTTGTACATCCTTGATGGATGATTCTTTTCCTTTCTTTGATGCACATGATTTCTTCCCTGTCTGTGTTGCATTCTTTGCGTCTGATGAAATCTACTGTCTTGCCTTAGATTTGGACAAGACCTTGCTATGTGCCCATGACCATTACATTTAAAACATTGCACATGATGTTCAACCGGAATAACAGATGTATTTCTACCAGCATAACTCTTTGATCTATTATTCTATCCACAATAAATTGCCTTGTGACCATAATGGTTGCATCTAAAACAATTGCCATTAAAAGCATTATTATGAATAAAGTGAGAGTGATAGAACCTCTTTTGTTGTGGTTGTTTTGCTGTAGATCTCCTTTGAGATTTTCTTCTTTTTGAGGATTCAGCTTCAGGCTCTTCTTGCTTTGATCCTTCAGCAGTGGACTTCTTCTTCTCTATAGATTTAGAAGATGAAGGTTGTTCAGCTTCATATCCAAGACCAAGCTTGCTCATGGGGCTTCTTTGTTGCCTTATCATTTTATCTAGCAGCTCTGTGCTCTTCTCAAATTTGAGATTTGTATTGGCCTCTTCTAGTTGTTTCCTCAATAACACAATCTCCTCTTCTTGTTTGCAGCAAACAATCTCTTTCTCATTGATCTGTGACTTCAAGGCTTCTTCTATTTTCTTGGCTTTGTGAATTTGTAAGAAGAGATCTTCAATATCACCCTCATATTCTTCCAACTTCTTGGACAGTCTTTTGTTCTTTTTCCTTTCTAAACCCAACTCTTCAAGTGCAGAGATCAACTCACCTTCTAGATCTACTTCAGCCTCAGAGTCTTCACCACATACTTCAGAGTTCACTTCTTCTTCCTTTTCTGATTCTACTTCTTCAAATGCCATGAACAGAGCTTCACCTGTTTCCTCTTCAGAATCCTCACCGGAGCTGTCTTCTGTTGAACTGGCATTCCTGGAGATGAAACTTTTCTTCTTGAAGTTACCTTTTCTGAAATTCATTTTCTTCTTCCAGTCACTTCGTTCTTGGTGCGATCCTTCATTACTTTCGTCCTTCTCATTAAGTGGACAATTAGTCGCAAAGTGCCCAACGCCTCCACAGCTGAAACATTTAAATGGTAGCTTTCCTCTGTATTTTCCTTTTCCCAATTTTAGTTTTCGAACAAAGTTTGCTTCCATTTCATCTGATGTCTCTTCTTCCTCGGACTCTTGTTTTGCGTTTTTATTTTTAAGGACTTTAAAAGCCGCTTCTCTGTCTATGGGTTTAGATTTTCCTATCCTCATCTCATATGCAGTCAAAGAACCATGCATCTCATCCATACTAAAAGAATTTAGATCCTTAGCTTCTTCTATAGCTAAAACTTTAGAATCAAATATTTTGGGAAGGGATCTTAATACCTTTTTCACGATGACAGAGTCTCCGATATCCTCGTCGAGTCCTCTGATCGCATTAATGATTCCATTAACTCTCAGCATATATGCCTCAATGTTTTCATCGTCATTCATCTTCAATGCTTCGAACTGAGCTCGATGTGTCTGTAACTTGGCCTCCTTGATCTTATCGTCTCCTTCATGAATACTCCTCAGTTTGTCCCATATTTCTTTTGCCGTTTTGCAGATCATGATCTTTACTAGTTCACTGTCTGCTAATCCGCACATGATAGCATTCTTTGCTTTAGAGTTATTCTCAAACAGCTTCTTACCGACAACATCGGTTGGAGGAGTGGTGGGGATTGTGTATCCACTATTTACTGAATCCCAAATGTCATATCCCAAAGCACAGAGATATGTCTGCATCCTGATTCTCTAGAATGCGTAATTGGTTCCGTCAAACAATGGTGCTTTGTTTGATGAGAATCCTTCACCACCTGCCATTGCGTACTAATCCAAGATCAACCCTAGCTGATTTAGCCTGAAAAGGGAAACTGGCTCTGATACCAATTGTTAGTCTCACAATGACACTGAGAGGGGGGGTGAATCAGTGTGGCTCTTTAAAACTTAAAAACTTCAACTCTTAAAGCCAAAACAATGAAAGCTTAAAACCACATAAAGCAAATACAACAAGAGAGCATCACACAACACAAGATGTAACGAGGTTCACCAGTTTTGGCTACTCCTCAAAAATGACTGCTTGGACTACCATCCAAATCCAGCCTTTGCAAAGCAACAACTTTACAATCAATTTTACCAGCACCAACTGGAAGGAGCACCAACCCCTGATTTATCTGCACCAACAGAAAGGAGCACCAACCCCTAATTTATCTACACCAACAGAAAGGAGCACCAACCCCTAATTTATCTGCACCAACAGAAAGGAGCACCAACCCCTAATTTATCTGCACCAACAGAAAGGAGCACCAACCCCTAATTTATCTGCACCAACAGAAAGGAGCACCAACCCCTAATTCCAAGCACCAACTTGGACTGCAATTTTGAAACTATATTTTTGACATAAAGATGCCTTCGCTTATACAAGACCCTGACTGGTCTATTGCTAACCCAACCTCTCTCGCTATTCACCAAAACACCACACACACTTGCGGCTCTGCTTACTGCACTTTTACTGCCCTCTTATAGACCCCTTTGCTGTGCTTCTTTACTACACTCTTACGGCTCTCACGGCTCTGCTTAACGCTCTCTTACGGCACTCTTCCAGCCCTCTTTTTGTAGCACTTTCACACTTTCACAGCAACACTTTTCCTCTCTGTAGCAGCAATTTAATTCTCCATGTAGACCTCCTTTTATAACAAAATTCTGATTCTATTTTTAGCTTCCATATTTTCACATGCAGCTTATTAATAGAAAATTCTATATTCAACTTCCTTTATCTCACAGTATTCTTTCATGCATCCTATAAATAGTTACGGTTCTTTGTTTGGTCTTCGACTGATGACTTTCAGTTTAACCGCCGCTCGATGCATTCACTCTGTAACTGACCTTGTAACTGTCGTTTGACTCCAGTTCACTGTTCTTATTTTAGCTGCATGATTTTTCTCTGTAAATGCACTTGTAACTGTTGTATAACTTTAGTTAACTCTTCTTATTTTAGCTGCATGTATTTCTTCTGCAACTGCCCCTGTAACTGTCATGGAACTTCAGTTAACTATCACATATCTTATTTTGGCTGGGTTCTCTTCTTGCTCGCGCCAACGTGACCTGTCGTGAAATCGTGACACTTTTACCTCTTTGTTCTCTTCTCGACTTTTACCCACAAAAACACATGTCGCGATATCGTGACACTTTCACCTCCTTGCTACTCTTCTCGGCTTCAACCACGAAAACACAACATGTCACGATATCGCGACACTTTCGCCTCCTTGCTACTCTTCTCGGCTTCAACCAGCGAAAACACAACATGTCACGATATCGCGACACTTTCGCCTCCTTGCTACTCTTCTTGGCTTCAACCAGCAAAAACACAACATGTCATGATATCGTGACACTTTCTGCCTCCTTACAACTTTACTTGGTTCATACCTGCGAAAACACATGTCACGATATCGTGACACTTTCACCTCCTTGCTGCTTCTGTGTGCTTATACTCGCAAAAACACGACATGTCGCGATATCATGACACTTTCGCCTTCGTACTCTTCCCTGTGCGATATCGTGACACTCCTCTTACTTCTCTCTCCTCTAGAGTCGCGAAAACCACATGTCGTGATATCGTGACACTTTTTCTCCTTAGCGCTTTCTCTTGCCTTCGGGTCATGAAAATCCAACATGTCGTGATATCGTGACACTTTTTCTCCTTAGCACTTTCTCTTTGCTTTGGGATCACGAAAATCCAACATGTCGCGATATCGCGACACCTTTTTCTCTCTACTCTTTCTCTTCGCTTTGACCGCGAAAATGAACATGTCGTGAAATCGCGACACCTTTTCTTTCTACTCTTTCTCTTCGCTTTGCGCAAATGAAACATGTCGCGAAATCGTGACACCTTTTTCTCTCTCCTCTTTCTCTTACCTGCAACATGTCACGAAATCGTGACACTTTTTCTTTCGGACTCTCTCTTCTGCAATATGTCACGAAATCGTGACACTTTTTCGTCCGTACAACCTTCCTTGCAATATGTCGCGAAATCGCGACACTTTTTCTACTTGCCTTTTTCTCTTCCAACATGTCGCGAAATCACGATAGTTTTTCTTGCTTGCGCCTTCTCCCTGAACATGTCATGAAATCATGACAATTTTGCTTGCTTGCGCTTTCTCTTCGAACATGTCACGAAATCGTGATAGTTTTTCTTGCTTGCGCTTTCTCTCCGAACATGTCACGAAATCGTGACAGTTTTGCTTGCTTGCTCTTTCTTTTCAAACATGTCGCGATATCGCGATAGTTTTTCTCTCTCCTCAACATGTCACGATATCATGATAGTTTTTCTCTCTCCTCAACATGTCGCGATATCGCGATAGTTTTTCTTTCTTGCACTTTCTCTTCAAACATGTCACGATATCGCGATAGTTTTTCTCTCTCCTCAACATGTCGCGATATCGCGACACTTTTCTTCCTTGTGATTTTTCTTTGATCTTTTGCATATGGGCCACTTCGGTCTTCTTGGAAAATATGCAGCAACCTGTAACAGCTTCACCCAATCATCAAAGACACCCTCATAAGCATATAACTTCACTGAACATACTCTGAGTATCCTCTGCACTCCAGTCCACTTCATCAACTGATCTGTCTGACTATGTTGACAACAATGACAACAATATCATCAATACTCTGAAGAACCTCTTAACTCCTATCCACTTCATCAACTGATCTGTCTGATTTCCACTTCATCAACTGATCTATATGATGTCCACTTCATCAACTGATCTGTCTAACTGTGTTGACAATAATGACAACACTTTTTCTGCACCTTGCTCAACATTTATATGAATACAGAAAGCATGAATGAATCCTAAATAACAGGAATATGTTAAATGAGAAAGAATGCACCTAATTCCGAATGTCTAATGAATATTTTGAAGCTTGTAGGAGTCCAAATCATCCCGAATATGATAGGATCATCTGCAATTGTACAGAATCATCCCATATCACAGTCGACCATATGAAATCAGACAAGATCATCGTCGATCTGACGAATTCATCAAAAACCTGCAATCATAGAAATAGACACCAAAAACTGAAAATGCAACTACAAGAATAATGTAGAATGATAGAAATGATAGTATAAATGCTTAACTAATAAATCTAGATAGCAGATTAAAAGAAACACATTGTTTTAATAACTTATTTTAACTTTATCATGCATTTATGCTAAATTAGGTGAACTCTAGGATGCAAAATGAAAATAAATCAAGCTAATGCATAATAAAATGAGGAAGGAAGATGAGAAATGCAAACTCAGGGCTCTGATTGCCCCCAATCTGAACTATAGTCGAGATCACCTCCAATCATATGAGATCGTCACCGATCTTCGACATGATCATCCAAAATCATGTGGAATCACCTGCGATGATCCGAGCTTCCTCCAGCTGAAGCACAGTGAAATCCTGTAATGAAAACTTAAAACTACAAGTGCAAACAATGGTAGATAGGACATCTTAACACAACAAAGCTAAATGGTAGGGAAAATCAACTAGGGAGAGATTCAGGAGGAGAGCCAGGGTAGATAAACTAAGAAAATACTAGTTTATATAGAATTAGGGGGAGGTTAGGAGGTTGGGGATCATCCCAATCTGGGAGATCTCCAATGGAGGAATCTCCAACTACACAGACACGCTTCTGCCCAAGTTGGAGAGGCTGTTGAAATAGAAGCTAATTATGAAAATTTAGTTTTGGGATGAAATCATCTGGACTTTCTGTTCCAGATGAATTCATCTGATCTGGGATGATTTCATTTGATCGGTGAAAATATCGTCCAATGGTCAAAACAACTCCTAAAAATGGCATGAAAAATAGGATCGAGTAGGTCATGCTTGTTGACAATGACCACATCTGTAACAACCTTGTGCTACCCGAGCCAAACCAAATCCATTACAAAGCAATGAATTATGAGCGGTTATGATCGAGAAGATTCCAGAAGTGATGATTCATATCCCTAGGCATAATCGAATCTTGTTCTTGGCTTCTTCAGCAAGCTAGAATTCCAATTTGGGAGGTCTATATAAGATGCCCCAAAACTTCACCAAAGAGAGAGAATTGGTCTTGAATTAAATGCAACGAAGTGTTTTCCTTTTGTTAATAGTGAGATCAATCTCTCATAAGCATCACGGTGCTAAAAAATTTGTGTCATGGAGCTTTCATTCACTAAGGAGTGCATTCAAACTTGAAGGACACATCCCTTTATCATTCAATCATTAATTTATCATGATTCTAAGTTAATTTTTATAATTTCACTATGCATCCAAGAGATAGACCCTTGAGAATCAATTTGATAGTTAAATTTATCGTTGCTACACATCGAGCTCAGAGAATAGAGTCTCTATTTGGTGGTCGTTATTCTTGATAGCAGCCCGCAAGCACAACCATTGGACCCGATGATGGCTAGCAGAGCCAACCATCTAATTTGCTTATTTTTTCTACATTTAATTAGTCTAGTTGCTTTTAATTTTTTTTTACTATTCTTTAGCATTAGTTATTTTCGTATTGCATGCATTATTTTACTATTTTCATGCATTTTCTTATTGCTTTACGCATTTGCTTTTCTAATTTGCATTATCAATAAATAAGCCTCATCTTGGGAGGCTTTAATATACTATTTATGCTTTGTAGGTGCTTATGTGTGCAGGTTACACACCTTAGTAGGAGCATGTCATTATTAAGATCATCCTTCTTGGCATCATCAAGCGGAGGTCGCTAGGGAAACCCTCCATAATTAGTTCAGGAGATTATAGAAGATCTTTTGAAGACATCTACTCTTTGAATGTTTCATTGTAATTTCGTATCAATTTGGTGAATCCCTAAGAGGGATATATTGTAACCCATTGTAATATGTTTGTTGAATATTAATAAGAATGACCCATTTATTTCTTTATTTTCTTGTTATATTGGTTACATGAATTTACATTTGTCAAGTTGATTTTGTTATTGCAATTCTGTATATGGTAGGTATTTTTCTATATATGTTCAACCACCTTATCAAATTGGTTTATCTATTTCCCCTTGCTTAAAACACCAATGTCACACTCAAACTCCGCTATTTGAGCCCATGTCGACTACTTTTCAAAAGTTACAAGAAGCTAAAGCAATCAATCTACCCAACATATGCCCTTCAAATCCAAACAGGACTAAGCCTAGGGTTTATAGGGAGGATCTCTTTTGTCTTTACCACCGATAGAAGGACCATGACATTAATAATTGCATCATATTCAAAAATTTGGTCTCCAATTTTATTGATTGGGAAAACCCTCCCATATATAGTTTACCTACTTCATCTCAATCGGCCATAGTTTAGGCCACATCATCCCATCTATGATCCCAAGGTTAGTCGCATCCTCGTAAGCCAAACAAGCCACTTCATCGGTATGTCAAAATTTCAATGACTACTTTGGCCCTATTTCAAAAATTGTACAAGGCACATGTAACCACATTATCAAAAATCAAACTAAGAACACCTAAATCAAGGTCACACAATAAAAAAAATTATTATATTTATCATCGCAAACATAGGCATGACATCCATGACTGCTACTCGTTCAATAATGTGGTCGAAGATATGATAGAACACAATGAGGTCCGCATAGACGGTTCATTTGTTTTACCCCATAAAGAAATTGGTATTTCATAAAACTTCATGCCACAACCGTGGAGTCGGTTTCCATAACTCCTCCTAGCTAGGCCAATCACATTGCAAAAAATAAAATGCACATTGGGGGTCTTCAAGGTATCACATCTTACTCATCATTCACATAATAATCAATGAAACAAATTGGTGATCCTGAAGGTATCGCACCTTCCTCTCTTTCATAAATTATCACACACACTGGGGGTACATAAGATATCACACTTTTCCCCCTAAAAATAAAAAATAATAAAAAATTCACAAAAACATTCAAAAATCACAAAAAAAACAAAAATCATCAAAAATACCAAAAATAGAAAAACATAAAACACAAAAACAATTTAAAACTTCAAAATACAAAAACATTTACAGTTGCATTTTAATATATGCATTCATTAATTTCATTGCATTAGGCATGTTCATACACTGCATTTGTATTATGATAGGTCGTGTTTACATGGTTATGAATGACACCATGTTTGTATGTCAGTAATAAATCCACACATAATTATCATTCACATATTCATTTGATGCAGGAGCATCCAGTGGTGTAAGAGTGATCTTGCATCACCCGAAAAAAAATTGTAATTGTTTAATTTTGTAAAACTAGTAAAACTAGTTTAACTTGCAGGAGATTTTTGAAGGTCTTAGAGGTCGAATTTGAGGATTTTTGGCTAGACACGAGCCTTAGTTCTTTTGTGTCAAGTCTTTCTCCACTTAGCTCGTTTCATGCCATTTTCGAAAACATGCTGTAATAGTCAATCGGGTCAAGGAGTGCGAATTTATGACCTTGACAAGTTGCCCCCAAAATTCAAATTTGAATTTTAATGGTTTTAGGTGGGAAAAAGGGAAAATAGGGTGTTTGAGAGAATTTTCGAAATTGTAAAGGGGTATTTCTCTTGTATCATTATTTTTGGCATGAAAGTAATGAAAGGGTTGGATTCTCTAACTTTTTCAAAGGAAAAATACCTATGTATCATTTGTTTGGTGTTACTTGTGTAACGTGATCTCCACCAAGTGGTATCAGAGTGGGAGTTCTTGAGTGTGTAAACAGATCTTCAGATGTGAGATAGTTTACACCAGGATATGTGGTTAAGGTTTGTGAGAGAAGTGAGTAGAATGCCTCCACGAAGAAACTATGGTGGTGGGAGAAATATGGTGCTAGAGGAAGATTTCAGAGATTTGTAGAGGCAAGTTTAGGCTCTGCAAGAGGAGCTGCATAGAGGGTTTAAGCCAAGGAGAGAAGATGGTAGTGAAGATGAAGTTGAAGAAGAAAAGGACCAGTTTGAGGAAGAAGAAGAGGTAGTAGATCCTGCACAAGCCAGGTTATATAGAGCCATATCTCAGATTGGAAAGAGACCGAAGATGGAGATTTCTACGTATTTTGAAAATCTTTATCCAGAGGAGTTGATTGATTGGATCAATGATTTGGAAGAATACTTTGAGTATGAGGAGGTTGAAGATCCTGATAGGCTCAATTTTGCTAAGACCAAGCTGAAGGGTCATGCCAGCATATGGTGGAAGGGAGTGCAACTAGACAAAAATAAAAGAGGAAAAGAAAGGATAACAAAATGAGAGTGGATGTTGGAGAAGTTGAAGAGGCAGTTCATTCCAGGTGACTACGAGTTGGATATTCTAAATAAAATGCAAGGTTTGAGGCAATCAAGTAAGTCTATCAAATAATACACAGAGGTTTTATAAAATTTTAATTAGAACAGGCCATTCAGAGGCCAACAAGGAGAATGTAGCCCATTATATTAATGGGTTATGAGCAAGTATTCAAGAGGAGTTAAGTCTGGTCAGGATGACCACCATAGATGATGCTTACTAGTTTGCCCTAAGGGTTGAAGAGAAGCTGAACAGAAGGTTTGAGAGCAAGCAAAGAGGAAGAGGTCATGGTGGAAGAAAAAATCAAGGATGAAATGAAGATTATAAGACGAATGGAGAAGCTAGCAGTAGTCATGACCAAAAGGGAGATAATGCTTACCGCCCCCATGATTAGAACAATGGTTACCAGAGAGGAAGAGGAAGGTCTGGATGAGGGTTTGGAAGAGGAGGATTTTGTGGAACCTGTTTCCACTATGGCAAAGAAGGACATCGAGCATATGAGTGTCCACAACACCAAGAGAGGATAAATAGGAGGCCTGAAGGTAATTCTTGAGCTGTGGTCATTAATGAAGGTGTTGAATCTGAGCACTCTGAAGAAGCAGAAAGAGGAGAAGTGCTAATCACAAGGAGAGACTTGTTGAATGAGGAGAGAGACCCAGATCAGAGGAAGAGCTTATTTTGCACAAGGTGTAAATGTGTAGGTATGATTTGTAATATTATCATAGACAATGGTAGCACAGATAACCTAGTTTCAGAAGGAATGGTTACCATATTGCAATTAGAGAGGAAGAGACGCCCGCATCCATATCAGATTGCGTGGTTACAGAAGGAACATAGGGCTTTGGTCAATGAGCAATGCTTGGTAAAATTTAATATTGGGAATTACCATGATGAGGTCTTGTGTGACATCCTTCCTATGGATGTTTTCCATTTGTTGTTGGGAAGGCCATGGTAGTTTGATCGGTGTGCAGTGCATGATGGTCATGCCAAAATTTACTCCTTGAAAAATAATGGATTGCGCCATAAGCTAAAGCTCCTGAAGGAGGTGGACGAAAAGGTATGTAGTAGTGCCAAAATCTGTTTAGTTGAAGGGAGAAGGTTTTTGGATGGTTTGAAGCATGAGCATATGTGCTATGCATTAATTTCTAGAGTAAGGGAATAAGAATGCAAAGACACCCTAATAGAAGTCTCAGGTATGTTAGAATAATTTCTAGATATTATATCAGATAATCTACCAGAGGGTTTACCACTAGTGAAGAAGATCAATCACCATATAGATTTGGTACCAAGATCTAGTTTACCCAATAAGGCAGCCCATAGAATGACTCCTGTAGAAAGTGAGGAGCTAAACAAGCAAGTCCAAGTGTAGCACCCTAAAATTGGCACAGTTAAACCTTAGTAAAAAGATAAAAATTCAAATTTTAACCTCAAACCGCCCGTTAACCGCCTGTTACCCGCTCCCCTTGTTTTCCATGCCATTTTTAGGATTTGTTTTGACCGTTGGACGATATCATCGCAGATTAGACGAAATCGTCCCAGATCTGACGAATTCGTCTGGAACAGAACGTCCAGACGATTTCGTCCCAAAACCAAATTTTCATACTTAGCTTCTGTTCCAACAGCTCCTCTAACCTGGGCAGAAAGCGTGTCTATGCAGTTAGAGTCTCCCCCGTTGGAGATCTCCCAAATTGGGATGATCTCCAACCTCCTAACCTCTCCCTAATCCTATATAAACTGAGATTTTCTCAGTTTATCCCCCGACTCTCTGCCTGAAACTTTGCTTAAACCCCCTGAACTTCCACGCACCTCAGAGCATCCTCACACCATCATTTGCATTCTGTATTTCATGTTTTCTTGCAGGAACTTTACTATTTTTCAGTCGAAGCTAGCTCGGATCGTCGCAAGCGATTCCAGGCGATTTCGGACGATCCTGTCGAGGAGCGCAGATGATCTCGTACGATTGGAGGCGATCTCGACTGTAGTCCAGATTGGGGGCAATCAGAGCCCAGAGTTTGCATCTCTTTATTGTTTTCTGCATTTCTTTATACATTATCTTAGTTATTATATTTATGCATCTTGGAGTTCACCTCATTTAGCATAACCGCATGATAAAGTTAAAATCAATCATTAAATCTATTGCATTTCTCTTATTTGTTATTTGAATCTATTATTTAGGCATGTTTGTTATTATTTCTATCATTCTCCTTTGCTTTTGTAGTTGCATCTTTGGTATTTTGTATCTATTCCTGTGATTGCAGGTTTTTGACGAATTCGTCTGACGAATTCGTCAGATTGATGATGATCTCGTCTGATCTCAGACGATCGTCTGATTTGAGACGATTCGGTGTAATTTCAGATGATTACGTACGAGTTGAGATGATTTGGACTGCTACAAAACTCAGAATCTTCATCAGACATCCGAAATCAGGTATGTTCTATCCCATTCGGCATATTCTCTGTGTTTAGCATTTATTCATATTTTTTGTATCCATAAAAATCAGCATTGGCATATAGAATAGTTTAGATTCATCTTGGCCAAACCTAGGAATTGAATGATTAAAGTACAAAATGAACACATCAAACCCACTATCAACCTAGGTGTGGAAAACGCCACTCAAAAGTTTCCTGGTGAACCCACCATCCATCAAAAATTCACCCTTATACCCCTCCCCCGAGAGGTGGGACCTTCAAAGGGCCTCTCAGTCTGAGGTATTGTCCCATCCTTCTCGCATCCCCCTTCCGGGCGCGGATCCTATAGCCTGAAGGTAAGGATGCAAAAAATTTGGAGCGATACATTTTGGTGAACCCGACGTGAATAACATAGGCATATTTCTGATTCAAAAATATAAAAAACAAAAATATATATATATGTATACAAGAAAAATAAAAACAAAATCATCATTTCAAGTTTGTATGTTTTAGATTCAATTCTAAATAGTAGATACTAAATATTACTTTTAGAAGTACTAAAGAAACCATGAGTTTTTACTCAAATCAATATGAGCCCATCAGTAATGTTGGAAGAATTCAGCCAAATACATTTGTTGATTATGACCAACCTCATCCCTATTCAACATCACCTCCATCACACTTTTCTCATTTTTCATCATTACCCCAACAGGACAATCCCTTTTCCAATCCTCTTCATAACGATATTATCTATTCTCCCATATATCCATATTATGTCTATCAATCCACATACAATCCTCCTCCACCCTTTCAATATTCTTCTTTCAATACAACACATCCATTTCAACAAGAAAATACTTATTCTTCCAATCCTACCATGCACTCACATCATACTTCACAATCTTCCTATCATCATTCTACCCATAACAAAGAAAAGAGAGGTAAAAAACCATTAGGTCCTTTTATGACTGAACTCCTAAGGCACTTATCAAAAACCTCTCGAAAACCTTCATCACGTACATTTACAAAGCTCAATCAACCAATGGATATAATTCTCAAGCATTTACTTGATACAAATAAGATTGAACTCCCTTCCATAAGACAACTTGATGCCACAACAGATTGGTTTAAACCTGAGCTACATTGTGAATATCATAGAGTAGATGGACATATGACACAAAATTGTAAAGATTTAAGATGTGCAATTCAAGATTTGATTGATGAGGGTCTTTTTAATATAAAGGAATTACAATCTACAACTGATTATAAATCTCCAGTAAATAATCAAACTCCTACACAACAAATACCAATAATCAATCAAGACATGGGGATCTCCCAAGAACCCCTATTCAATTATCAACAACAGGAAACCAATCAAATATTGCATGTTAATGTGTCCCATCATGATGATATTACTAATATTGTAACAGAAACTACAAATGAGCAACCTCAAGTTCAATCAACTCAATCTGATATTCAAGAGATGGATTCCTCATTTGACCAACCTTCAAAACTATCTTTGGCTCTAGAGAATGATCCAAAATGGAATGTAAGCATAGAAAGCTCATCTTTAGAATCAAAATCTCAATCTGAAATCCACTTTGATAGCCAACAACAAGTGATTAATCCTCAAGCAAAGATATCCCTTTTAGAAGTATTACAAAGTTCTCATAAGGAAACTTTGTTCAAGATACCTAGCCAACAATTTGTTCCTCATGATATTTTCCCTAAGAACATAATTAATGGTGTAAGCCCTCTTGAGGTTAACCATATTTCATTCTATGATGAGGAGATTCCTTCCTCTACTCCACAAGAAGACTCCTCTCTTTACATTACAAGATCTAGTAAAGAAACACCTGTTAAAACTATCATGGTAGATAATGGCTCCTCTCTTAATTTATGCACTTATCAATTATTCCAAAAACTCAAATTAAAGGAAGAAGATCTTAATGAATCAAATGTTATTATAAAATATTTTAACAATGAAATTCAAGAAGCTCAAGGTACTATAATTCTTCCCCTTAATATTGGATCCAAGATCCTGGATACTTTGTTTTATGTAGCATATTGCCCTTCACCTTACAACCTACTTCTCAGAAGTCCTTGGATTCATACGATGAGGGTTGTCCCTTCTACTCTTCACCAATGTTTGAAGTTTGAACTTGCAAGTAAAATTGTTACCATACATAATGACCCAACACCATTTGAAGAATATTTAACGATTGAAACATCAAGTTCTATACATTCTCCATTGTCACAATTACCTTCTATCCATCACTTTTCTTCATCCATATATGATCATCCTTGTTTACCAAATAACACCCATGCATATCTTTCACATATACTCCCTCCATATTATCAAGACTTGGAAGATAGTGATAAGAATGAAGAACCTTCTTATCCTTCTGACATTTTATTTTGTAACATGATCAATTTTACACATATAAAAGTAAAATCTTTTGCTACATTATTCTACATTATAACAAAGCTTTTGTTATCACTACCTTTTATTCATCACCTTTTGTTCTTACCTTCAACACAACCAAATTATCCTTCAAAACCTCCTTTGATTTTGAAGCAACCTTAGACATGCTATACTCAAATAACCTTGTATAGTGTATATAGATCATCTTGTATATACCACCAATTCCATCATCAAAAAAAAAAAAAATAATAAAAATTTCAAAAAATAATCACATTATGTATCTTCTCAATTCATCAATCAAAATCAAAATATAAAAACATCAAAATCTTCAAAAACATATTTTATTTTCATACCTGTCAATTCTTGAAGTATTGCAGTTATATTTTCAATTATTTTGGATAAATTAGCATTTATTTGGAATCCCGCACTTTCACATTCACATGAATAAATATCTTGATTTTATTTTGTATGATTATTAATCTCTCTTATATCAAAGTCCACAGTTGAATTAAATAAAGTTTTGAGCATAGAGAACTGATCTTGTTATTTACTTGAACCAAATATATCTTTTCACATTAAAATGATTTCATTGCAAATTCAATATGATGCTACATAGTAAAAGTGGTTTCTTGAGTGAAAAGTTTCCCCTGCTATCCTATCATGCACATGGTCTAGAATCTTTGAGAATTGACAAAAGGACAAGCTCACCCCTACCCAGAATAAAAATCCCTTGCTCTACAACTAATCCGAGCAAGTATCCCTAGCATAGGAAGAAAAAGAAAAGTCAAAGAAAATGAGAAAAAGAAAAATATCATTTTGTATCATCGCAGCAATATTTCAGCATTATCTCAAGTTCCAAGCAAAATACAAAAAAAAAAAAAAAAAAGAGAGAGAAGAAAAGAAGAGAAAAAGAAAAGGCAAAAGCAAAATGCAATAAATCCCTTTCCCTACCCCTTGAAAAGAAAAGAAGGGTGAATGAGCTTGAATCCCTGGAATTCTCAATTATTCGAAAACTGTGAGGTAAGCCCCATAACAGGTGGTTTGTGCCCAACCCGCTTGGCCTTGGGTAATCCCTAGCATGGTGATATGTCTGTCACATTAGCGACCTTCTTTTGTATAGACCTATGTCGGCTTATGGATTAGCTAGCTCTTGATAACCTAACTTACACAGTAGTCTGGTACGGTTACATGCATATAAATCATGGTCAACGAACATTCATTTGGTTAATTCAAATTACTTGTATCAAATTATCTTGCTCAAAATTGGTGAACGAACAATACAATTGCACACACATTTGTATTTGAGAGATTCTCTATCATTATGATAAATCAAGATCGGCAATGAACTCACATATGCACATGAGGGTTCCTTACAAATCTACATTTGTCTTTGAGATAATTTAAAATATTTCTGCAACTCTTTTGGAATAAATTTTATTCTTATTTCAGAACATCTGTTTAGTATAAAAACAATTACATACATTGTTTTCAAAAATCCAAAATTCTTTTAAACAACCTATTACAAAATCTAGCAAATAAAGTCAAGTTTGTATATTATTATTTTCTGTTTATCAAAAATCAAAAATCAATCATGCAATAAAACTAAAATATCAATTTCTTCTTTGGATTTCGCGATGATGGTATAAGTCTATACCTATAATTCTATGCCTAGCGCAAACCATTGTCCTAATTTTATTTTCCCATTCATTTAAAAAAAACAAACATATGGCTTACATCATTATGTTACACAATTGTGCTTTAAAACGAACGAACACTTATTCTATTTCATGTCATTATGTCAACATTCAATTTTGCAACCATGGTATAATTTCTAAGGAATTGTTCAAAATTTTATCACACTTAGGAATTTATGCCTAGCAAAATCATATTTCTTTTAGTATCTCACGCATAATATTTTTATGAAAATCTGAAAACAAATCATCACCATCACAACACAAAGTCTTAAGACAGTCTCTTAAGCATTCTTTTACTTTTAGCAATATTTCTATACTGGGATTAGCTTGACGACCGAGCGAGCGGCGACTCCATGAAATGGTCTATAACAACGACAATGTCCTTTGAAATTATTGTTAGAAGTCCCTTTTATTTTTCATCAAATCACACCAAAACAACCAATTGTTTACATCAGATTATTTCATTTAAATTTTACAACATGACATAAAATTATAATATTTCTAAAACGACATAATCACATGAATCATCAATAATCAATTGCAAAATTCAACATTAAAGCATCATACAACATATACACAAGTCATATCATCAAAAAGACCATATATATATCAACAAATTATGTACATCATATCAAAACTGGACTGGTATGCCACAATCAATAGCCTGGCATACTCAATCCTCTCAAAAAATATATAATAATAAATACAATCTCTGTGCAGTGAGCGTCTAGCCTCGAGAAGCCCTCGAGCTCTCAGCCTCATCTCCTCTCCCACCCTGAGGTGGAGGAGGAGGCCCCATCGGAGTCCGCCCTATGTCGTGGGTCCTCGACATCGATCGTGATGATGTCCTCGATGACCCCATCCTAATCGGCCCCGCAATGTCGGCTGGCAGCTGTAACCTCTGGCTCTCTGGAACCATCTGGTAGTATGCTCCCTGGTAGAACGTAGTCTGAGCCATAGACCATGCCAACTCCTGCATGCTCGCTCCTCCACCCCGAGCTCTGAGCCATGTAGCCTCATCCTGCAGTGTCTGCACCTGAGCCCGAAGGCGGGCAACCTCAGCCTAGAGAGCCATCGTCTCGCTGCTCTCCCCTACCTCGACACCCTTGCCCTTATCGGGCGATGGTGGTCTCTCCCCTGCTGAGAAGGGAGTCCCTCCTCCCTCCTCCCTATCTATTATGGTCTCTGTGGAGCCCGTGCCATCCTCTGGCATCTCTCCTATGGAGACCATCGTTGCTCTCTCCCGTCGTGACCCCGTGCTGCCTCAATAGCAGCCTGACGTCGCCTCCCCATCCATTGCACAATAGCATGCATCGGACCCTATGCCCTCGTCATCCGAGGAGGGTGGATGCCTACGTACCAGGCATCGTATCCGTCGATAACCCCAACATCATCACCATCCACTGGCTGGATGGGGGCATCATCCATGTCCTGACTCCAGAACCATTGCATGTCTGGAGCCCCGCTCAATGTGGTACTATCCCAGATAGTCCGAGAGTACTCATAATCCCTGAGAGAAGGGATCCCCTACTATAGACCGAACTATCATAGAACCCGATCGTAGCGGTGGAGCTCTACCTCTCCCCGCTCCATCCTCAGCCAGCAGACTCGCTTGATGCGAGCCAGCTCCTGCCCATCCTCTGCCCACCCTAGGTGCTCTCGCCATGGCCTCCAGGTGATCTGGTCTGGGATGAGGTCATCTAGCAACCTCCGTGACATCGGCAGATCTATCCGCCACTGTGACCCCCTCTGTAGCCACCAGTAGAAAACCCGGGGCCTCTCCCGGTCAACCCCTATCAGTGGGAGCCCTATCGGCCTCCGCACCGTGATGTGCTCCCAACACCAAACCTGTAGTAGCGATGTCAAGACCAGACATCGGCCTCCCTTGTATACGACCCCATGCAGGATCCTATACAAGCGGCATAGTACAAAGCTGCCCCATGCAAACCTGTACCCATGGTCTCTCATGTCGTAGACCACATCTGATAGGAGCCATGGTAATCTGCACCCGCTCTGGTGGCACAGCAGTAAGCCACCTACCACCCCTACCAAAACTTGAGTCAGCCTAGATGCCCTAGGCATCTGCCTTAGAGACTCGATGTTCACTTCGCCCTTCTCTAGGGTGAAGCTCGGGTCTCCGCTCAATCTCATCATAGCCTGGCCTTGATTGGCCATAGGAGTCATCAACCATCCTTGTATGGGGATCCTCATGATCCTCCATACGTCCTCTAGAGTGGGAGCCATCTCCCCTATCGGTAACCGAAGCAGGATGACCCCGGATACCACCTCTCTGCTAGGGTTGTCAGTAGCCCCATGTTCGTCGGTACTTGTGGCATCTCTGCCACATGCTGTAGCCCGACCTGTGCTAGTCGGTCACGCTCTACCTGGTCGAGCATGGCTATGTCATCTCTTAGTCCCCCGTATTTCCATTCTCGACTCTTTAGTAATCCTTTCTGCAAAACAAACAATAAAACAACAAAATTCATTAATAAACCAATCATTAAAATCAATTAAATACATTTCAAACAAAGCAAAATTTCATAAATATGATGATATCATCCACCATTGGATGATATCATCCCAAATTGGATAAAATCGTCCTTTGTAGGATGAAATCATCTTCGATTTCGCAACTTGGGGATCGCCCCTTGTTGGACGGGATCGCCCCTAGTTCACCGATTTTGCCCTCCGACGAAATCGATGATCTAGGGACGATTTCAATGAAATCGGGACGATTTCATCCCGACGTCGTCGACGGCCTAAAAATGGCCGCGATGCCCCAAACAATCAAAATTTAAAACAAAAAATTGCACAAATTAAATTCAAACCTAATTTACTAGGATTAGATCCTTACCCGTAGCCCGCATTGGACCTCTGTCGATCTGTGCATTGTCTCCACCATTTTTCTCTACAAGAGCTCTAAAACCAATAAAAATGAATAGTAAAAATGAATTAGGGTTTTACCCTATTTTTCTTAATTTTATTTAAAAACAACAACTTATTTTTATTTATTTTTGCTTTTTCGTGCTTTTACCTCAAACGTTCGATTTGGGTAAAAACACGGAGGGGGCACCATAGTCACAGTCATACGATTCGACCAAGAATCATCATCTAGAAAATTGAGTACATTTTTGCTTTCTCGTAAAATGGGAAGAACTCGTCTTTAACGCATTTTCTTCGAAAAATTTGCTAAAGAGGGGGCAAAATGTAGCACCCTAAAATTGGCACAGTTAAACCTTAGTAAAAAGATAAAAATTCAAATTTTAACCTCAAACCGCCCGTTAACCGCTCGTTACCCGCTTTCCTTATTTTTCGTGCCATTTTTAGGATTTGTTTTGACCGTTGGACGATATCGTCGTAGATTAGACGAAATCATCCTAGATCTGATGAATTCGTCTGGAACAGAACGTCCAGACGATTTCGTCCCAAAACCAAATTTTCATAATTAGCTTCTATTCCAACAACTCCTCTAACACGGGCGAGAAAGCGTGTCTGTGCAGTTAGAGTCTCCCCGTTGGAGATCTCCCAAATTGGGATGATCTCCAACCTCCTAACCTCTCCCTAATCCTATATAAACTGAGATTTTCTCAGTTTATCCCCCTGAATCTCTGCCTGAAACTCTGCTTAAACCCCCTGAACTTCCACGCACCTCAAAGCATCCTCACACCATCATTTGCATTATGTATTTCATGTTTTCTTGCAGGAACTTTACTATTTTTCAGTCGAAGCTAGCTCGGATCGTCGCAAGCGATTCCAGGCGATTTCGGACGATCCTGTCGAGGAGCGCAGATGATCTCGTACGATTGGAGGTGATCCCGACTGTAGTCCAGATTGGGGGCAATCAGAGTCCAGAGTTTGCATCTCTTTATTGTTTTTTGCATTTCTTTATACATTATCTTAGTTATTATATTTATGCATCTTGGAGTTCACCTCATTTAGCATAACCGCATGATAAAGTTAAAATCAATCATTAAATCTACTGCATTTCTCTTATTTGTTATTTGAATCTATTATTTAGGCATGTTTGCTGTTATTTCTATCATTCTCCTTTGCTTTTGCAGTTGCATATTTGGTATTTTGTATCTATTCCTGTGATTGCAGGTTTCTGACGAATTCGTCTGATGAATTCATCAGATTGACGATGATCTCGTCTGATCTCAGACGATCGTCTAAGATTTGAGATGATTCGATGTAATTTTAGATGATTACGTACGAGTTGAGATGATCTGGACTGCTACAAAACTTAGAATCTTCATCAGACATCCGAAATCAGGTATGTTCTATCCCATTTAGCATATTCTCTGTGTTTAGCATTTATTCATATTTTTTGTATCCATAAAAATCAGCATTGGCATATAGAATAGTTTAGATTCATCTTGGCCAAACCTAGGAATTGAATGATTAAAGTACAAAATGAACACATCAAACCCACTATCAACCTAGGTGTGGAAACTGCCACTCAAAATTTTCCTGGTGAACCCACCATCCGTCAAAAATTCACCCTTATACCCCTCCCCCGAGAGGCGGGACCTTCAAAGGGCCTCTCAGTCCGAGGTATTGTCCCATCCTTCTCGCATCCCCCTTTCGGGCGCGGATCCTATAGCCTGAAGGTAAGGATGCAAAAAATTTGGAGCGATACACCAAGAGTTGCTAAAAAAAGGACTGATTCGAGAGAGCTTGAGTCCATGTGCAGTATCTGTAGTCCTAGCACCAAATAAATATGGAGAGTGGAGAATGTGTACAGACTCCCGAGCTATTAATAAGATCACCATAAAATATAGATTTCCATTGCCAATGATGGATGACATTATGGACTTGTTGAGTGGAGCAAGTACTTCACAAATATTGACCTGAAGAGTGGGTACCATCAAATTTGTGTCAGAGAAGGAGATGAGTGGAAGACATCCTTCAAGACCAAAGAGGGTTTGTATGAGTGGTTGGTCATGCCATTTGGGCTAACCAATGCACCAAGCACATTCATACGGCTAATGAATGAGGTATTGAAGGAGTTTTTAGGAAAAAATTCATTGTCTATTTGGATGACATTTTAATATTTAGCAGGACCCTGGAAGAGCACCTAATGCATATCAGAAGGGTTTTTGAGAAGTTGAGGGAGGAGTAGTTGTTGATTAATTTGAAGAATTTTAGTTTTGTGAAGAAGGAGTTAGTGTATCTTGGATTTCTCATCTTAGCCAAAGGTCTAAAAATGGACCCAGAAAAGGTGAGGGCTATCATTGAATGGCCTACTCCAAGAAGCATAACCGAGGTAAGATCATTTCATGGTCTAGCAAGTTTTTACAAAAAATTCATTAGAAATTTTAGCAGTATTTGTGCACCCCTTACAGAAACAATGAGAGGGGATAAGAAAGAATTTAAGTGGACCTTAGGAGAAGATAAGAGGTTTGTTATGTTGAAGAATAAGGTCACAGAGCAACCTATTTTGGCACTTTTAAATTTTAATAAGGTATTTCAGGTATATTGTGATGCTAGTGGTAGTGCCATAGGAGCTGTATTGAGTCAAGAAGGTAAACATGTTGCTTATTTTAGTGAGAAACTCAATGATGCTAGGAAGAAGTATTTAGTTTATGATCAAGAGTTTTATGCTATAGTTCAAGCTCTAAAGAAGTGGAGGTATTATTTTTTTCCAAAAGAGTTTGTTCTATATACTGATCATCAGGCCTTACAGTATATTAATAGCCAAGGGAAGCTAAATCAGAGGCACTTGAAGTGGGTTGAGTTTCTACAAAGTTATACATTTGTGTTGAAGCATAGGAGCAGAAATTCAAACAGAGTTACAGATGCCTTAAGTAGAAGGCAGTGTTTTTTGATAGAATTTAAGGTGGAAGTTGTAGGGTTTGATGAACTTAAGGGTTCGTACCTTGAAGATACTGATTTTGTAGAGGCTTGGAGGCCTTGCTTGGCATATGTTACTTTGGATAGGACTAAGTGGTTGGATTTTCTGATCCAAGATGGAATTTTGTTTAGAGGAAATCAACTATGCATTCCAAGGAGTTCAATGAGGGAGAATATAGTCAAGGAGAAACACAGTGGAGGGTTGGCTGGACACTTTGGTCGGGATAAGACCATTTCCCTTGTTAGTGAGAACTACTATTGGCCACAGTTGCAGCAATATGTGAAGAGAATTGTGCAAAGTTGTAGAGTATGTAGATTGCGAAGGGTGTGAGATAGAACACTGGATTATATCAGCCATTACCTGTACCAAAGAGACCATGGGAGGACATCAGCATGGATTTTGTTCTTGGCCTACCAAGGACACAGAGGGGAAATGACTCCATATTTGTGGTGGTTGACAGGTTTTAAAATATGACACATTTTATTCCCTGCCAGAAAACTAATGATGCAGTTCATGTTGCAGGTTTATTTTTCAAAGAGGTGGTACGACTTCATGGTATACCAAAGAGTATAGTTTTTGATAGAGATACCAAGTTTGTTGGGTATTTCTAGATAACATTGTGGAAGAAATTGAAGATAGATTTGAAACTTAGTTCTGCATACCACCCACAGACTGATGGACAAACAGAGGTGGTGAATAGAAGTTTGGGTAATCTATTGAGATTCTTGGTAGGATATAAGCCCAAGGGATGGGATTTGGTTTTGCCACAGGTGGAATTTGCATACAACAATTCTATCAATAGGAGTACTAACAAATCTCCATTCCAGATAATATATGGGAGTAGTCCAAGAAATTCTTTTGAGTTGAGGAAGATAGATACAGGGGAAAAGTGCAGTGCTGAGGTCGAGGACTTTGTAGAGCATCTGAAGAGCTTGCATGAAGAAGTGAAGAAGCATATTACTAAGATGAATACTCAATATAAGACAAGGGTAGACCAGAAGTGATGGTTTAAGGAATTTGAAGTGGGAAATGAAGTTATGGTCCATCTGATAAAATAAATGTTTCCTGCTAAAACCTATAACAAGCTAAAAATGAAGAAGTTTGGACCATGCAAAATCATAGAAAAATGGGATTCAAGCAATGCATATGAAGTGGAATTGCCAAGTGGGCTTAACATATCACTTGTTTTTAACATTTCAGATTTGGTAGAATACCATGAAGGAGACAATGGTGAGGGACCGATAGTGAATTGTGGAATATTCCAGCATCTACTCCAAATATGAAAGAGATAGAAGATATCCTGGATACACGCATTGGTAAAAGTACAAGAAACAGGCAGTATGCAGAATATCTGGTTAAGTGGAAAGGAAGACTTGTTGAAGATTCATCTTGGTTGTCGAAGGTTGAGGTTGAATGCCTTGGTTTTATTCCAAAAATAGAGAAGTGAAGGTCACTTCTCAAAATTACCCTGGGTGTCTGATGCAGGAGCATCCAGTGGTGTAAGAGTGATCTTGCATCACCCAAAAAAAATTGTAATTGTTTAATTTTGTAAAACTAGTGAACCTAGTTTAACTTGCAGGAGATTAAGGTCTTAGAGGTTGAATTTGAGGATTTTTGGCTAGACACAAGCCTTGGCTCTTCACACTAAGGATCACTTCACTTAGCTCGTTTCATGCTATTTCTGAAAACATGCTATAATAGTCAATCGGTTCAACGAGTGCAAAGTTATGACCTCGACAAGTTGCCCCCAAAATTCAAATTTGAATTTTAATGGTTTTAGGTGGGAAAAAGGGAAAACAGGGTATTTGAGGGAATTTTCAAAATTGTAAAGGGGTCTTTCTATTGTATCCTTATTTTTGGCATGAAAGTAATGAAAGGTTTGATTCTCTGACTTGTTCAAATGAAAAATACCCATGTATCATTTGTTTGGTGTTACTTGTGTAACGTGATCTCAACCATCATTATGAGTAACTATGTTTTTTAACACATTTAATCAATTGCTATTAGGTGTATACTAGGGTTTTTCGGTCATTTAACCATCCCTAGTTATATTTTCAAATTTTGTAGAAATCTATCTTGGATTTTGGAGGTAAGGTCTAGTTTTGATAGTACCTTGCATATATCAAAATCCCAACATATTTCACACATTAACAATATGAGTATGAACAATGAAGGATGACACTACAAAGTGGTCCTAAACACCTTAAGCGAAATGTTTTCCTTGCTCATATTATTATGCACATGGTCTAGAATGTTGATCATTGACAAAATGACAAGCTCTCTTCTACAAAAAAACTTTGTTGCTCCATCATAAAACGAGCAAAATTCCCAAAGAAAAATTAAATAAATAGTGATTTTCATCACTAAGAAAATCCCTTGCTCAAAAATAAATAAAAAAATGTAAAATAAATAGTAGTTATCACCACTAAGCATGATCAAGTATCCCAAGCAATTAAAATAAAAGAATAGGGTAACGAGCTTGAATCCCTGGAATTTTTAGTATTCAAAAGCCATGGGGTGATCTTTATTACAACAATGGATTGAATGCAACCTGCTTGGAAATGGAGTAGCCTTACATGTGGCGATATGTCTATCATATTAGCAATATTATTTTGTACAGACCAATGTCATCTTATGGATGATCTAGCTTTAGGTGGCTTGTATTGTCTAGTAGTCTATTCTAACTATGTTTAAACTCAGGATCATAATGATCATAGGGTGATCCTCATGACAACAATGGGTTGCATGAAACTTGCTTGGCAATGAGGTAGTTTTGTGCCTCATCTAATTTATTCACTTTGCACACATAGGGATAGTAAATATTTGGGTTTTCTTAACAAGATTATATCTTTTAGGAGTCTTGTGTAGTCATTATACAATTGTTGATAAATCAACTAAGGTGTTTGAGTCTCATGGAAAACCTCCAAAACTCCCCTATAGCAACAAATCATCTCATCAAAAAATCATAGTTTTTCTTATGAGATTTTATTTATTAAAGGTTGTTCATAGAATAGGATAGATATCGTATGGATATCAACAATGATATTGAGATGGCCACTGACTATTTTATGCATAAATTTTTAGTTTGCAGAAGTTTATAGGGAAAGACCCTACATCTCACATCATTTCATCTCACATATGTGTGAATAAATGATTAATTCTTATGATAAGGGTTAAAATTTTTATTCATGACTTTCATATATTTTGTGGTGTCTTCCATTAGTATATTAAACATAAATTAGATTCATTCATTATGTTTTAAATGATTAAATCATACAGGTACATTTGCATTAGAACATCCATATTAAATTAATGGATATCACACAAATAAGATTTTTCATAACATCAACATGAATTCACATTCATAATCATATAAATAAATCTAAATCATCCATCTAACATAAGATATCACACCTATGTATACATACATCTATGCATCCATACATCTGTTATCTAGGTATTACATCCACCAATGCATTCATAGACCATAACACAACGCATATAATGGTCCAAAATCACACAAACATTTTTCCATATCAACTAGGTCATTATTAGTATCATTACTTACCCAAATCAACAATCAAATAAGTCAATCACTAGGTTTCAAAAGGTTGCATCCTTTGCCTTGCATTCAATCAATTCATCAATAAATTGCTTGGTTTCTAAAGGTTACACCCTTTGCCTTGAATATCAATCAATCCATTGCTAGGTTTCAAAAGGTTGTGCCCTTTGCCTTGTATTTAATCACCACATCAACTATCAGGTTTCAAAAGGTTGTGCCCTTTGCCTTGCATATAATCATAATAAATCACTTGCCTAGTTTTAAAATGTTGCACCCTTTACCTCGCTATCTCAATTTCAAAAATCTCCAAAGAGCCTAGTTTCCTTTGGTCAAATCTCAAAATGCTTCAAAGATGCCTAGTTTCCTTTGGTCAAATCTCAAAATGCTCCAAATATGCCTATTTTCCTTTGGTCAAATCTCAAAATGTTCCAAATATGCCTAGTTTCCTTTGGTCAAATATCAAAAATATCCAAAGAACCATTTACCTTTGGTCATTTCAATCAAGTCATAAATCAATTGGCAGGTTCCCAAAATGTTGCACCCTTTGCCTTGCTATCTAAATCTCAAAAAGCTCCAAAGATGCCTAGTTTACTTTTATCAATTCCAAAAATATCCAAAGAAGCCTATACCTTTGGTTAAATTTCATCAAGCCATCTTGGTCAAGTGACTCATAGCTTTAATCATTTTAAAGCTCCTCAACGACGTGTGGGGGTAGTCATAATTAAATGATCACAATAAATATAAAAAATTAAACTATTAATCATGTTAATTATGTTCATCAAAGAATCATTGCTAACAACTATCATAAGCTTCCCTTTTGTTGGGGTAAAAAGCAAAAATATCAAACCAAACCTTGGTATGCTTGAATCATGATGTTGTAGACCCCTGTCCACTTCATGGCTAAAAATTTTACCAAAATTATTAAGCCTACCATTTTGTTGGAGGTAATGATTCAAATATGTATGCTCTTTCCATGATTGGGGTATCTAAAGTTGACCAGATAAATGAACATCAATCAACTTGTAATGTGATGTTAGGTTTTTTATTTTTGCTCAGTGTTGTGTTTTCCCATAATGCATCTCAAAACGGGGTATTTTTAGATACCTAAAACATGTATTTTTTAGTAGGCTACTCATGTGGACACCGTTTAAATCCATATGACTAATCTTGGACCTTTCCAAGATCTAAAAGTGGTTCTAACCACTCAAATAGGGCAACCTAGTTCTTTTTAGCCTGGGTCATTGTCTCTCTTAGTGGTTGCATGGCGGTCACTAGAATTGATGATGGCCTCTGAGAGGGTCGTGTTTCTTTAGGACAACCTCATCTATAATAACCTTGCACTATCTAAGCCAAACCAAATATATTATAGAGCAATGATCTATGAGTGGTTATGATTGATAAGCTTCTAGAAGTGATGATTCATATCCCTGGGTATAACTGAATCTTGGTCTTGGCTTCTTTAGAAAGATACGATTCCAATTTGGGAGGTCTATATAAGGCACCCAAAAACTTCATCAAAGAGAGAATTGATCTTAAATTTAACACAACAAAGTGTTGTCCTTGTGTGAACAAATATCCAATCTATCATAAGCATTATGGTGCTACCAAATTTACATCATGGAGTTTGCATTCACCAAGTAGTGCATTCAAATGTGAAGAACAAATCCCTTTATCGTTCAATCATCAATTTATAATGATTTTGAGTTAATTTCCATAATTTCAATGTGCATCCAAGATATTGACCCTTGAAAATCAATTTGGTAGTCAAATTGATCATCGCCATGCATCAAGTTAAAATAATAGAGTATTTTTTTGGTGGTCGCTATTCTTGACATCAACCCATAGGTGCAACCGTTGGACCCAACGATGGCTAGCAGAGCCAGTTATTCTGATTAATGATGGCCTTGCGATGACGTCTAATTTGCTTTTCTTTTCTAGATTTAATTAGTCTTAGTTTCTTTTAATTCTATTTTTACTATTCTTTAGCATTAGTTCATCCATATTTCATGCATTCTTTTACTATTTTCATGCATTCCCTTATTGCTTTATGTATTTTCTTTCTAGTTTGTATTATCAAGAAATAGACCTCATCTTGGGAGGCTTTCATATGCTATTGATGTTTTGTAGGTGCTTATGTGTGTAGGTTACAGGTCTTAGCAGGAGCATGTCATCATCAAGATCATCCTTTTTGGCATCATCAAGCAGAGGTCGCTAGGGAAACCCTCCATAATCAGTTTAGGAGATTATAGAAGATATTTTGAAGACATCTACTCTTTGAATGTTTTATTGTAATTTCGTATCAATTTGGTGAATCCCTAAGAGGGATCTATTGTAACCCATTGTAATACATTTCTTGAATATTAATAAGAATGACCCGTTTATTTCTTTATTTTCTTGTTATAAATATTACATGAAATTACATTAATCAAGTTTATTTCGTTGTTAAAATTCTATAGATGTTAGGTATTTGGTCAATTATACACCACCTAACTCTTCCTATTTATAAACTAAATCAATTTTTAACCCTACCCCTAATTATTAAGGGCTGACTATATAAATCTAGGGCTTGAGCTAATAAAAATAAAGATATTCAACATGGCTATATTGGATCCATTGCAAAATATATCTCATAAACAACATCCTAATATCTATGTGTATTTTCTACTAATGAAAATCTAGATTATCAACAAGCTAAATGGTGCTCCAACTATCACATCAAAGAGTAACTAGAAAATCCTAAGGAATACCATCCTCTAGAATCATGAGCATTCACTGAAGATGCTATACTACCTCATTGGTAGCATAATATTAATCTTCTATAGATAGCTAATATATAGTATATTGACATCTAGAACACTAAGAAATAGGGATAAATCCCAAAGAGGACATAAAACTTATGGTGGACTACCAATGATTTAAATCACTAGCCCAAGCAACATCTTAAAACATGTTAAAATTAAAGGAGAGCCAATAGAGTAGTGAATATCCATTTAATAAGTCCCTTAGATATATCATAGAATCCTCTTAGAGAGTGTTCAATGACTCTTGGAATGCCTACATATACCTAGAACAATAACTATTAGAAAAATCTATATCAGGTATAATTTGAGTAAGATAAAGAAGACCTAAAATATATCTAATCAATCTAATTACTTAAAAAGTAATGGATAAGTCCCAAATATATCACCACAAAGTTGTAACTTCATATCTGGGATCAAAGTAGGAGATTTGTAGTGATGAGCATATCATCAACATAAAAAAATAATCATTGATATTTCCTCATATTGATATTTGATGTAAAAATCATGCACAACCCCACATCGTTGAAACCCACAACTAAGGTAAAATGTAGTAAAATGTATGAACATTCCCATACCACGCATGGGGATCCTAATTTAGGCCATATATGGACCAATTTATATAACAAACCAATAGTGTAGGGACCTCAAACGTAAAGCCAAGGGAATGCTAGATGTAACTTTCCTTGTGATGCTCTCCATGTAGGAAGGCACTCTTCACATCCATTAATTAAACATTCCATCCATATGAGGCATCAATATAAAGAATCATCCTAAAGGATCCCATCCTTACCATAGGTGTAAATATCTTAGAATAGATCATCCCATCCTATTGAGAGAATTTTTTAGTAACAAGGCATACCTTATGTTTCTCCAATTAACCATCTAAAGTATACTTGATCTTATAAACACATTTACAACCAAATACATTATTTCCTTCTAGAAGAGGAAGAAACTCTCAATCATCAATACCTCATATTCTACTAGCATAGGATCTTCCCATTTCATCATACCCTTAGCTTGATAATATGTGAGAGGATCCTAAAAATTAGTAGCCTTTAATAAAAAAGCTAAAAAATGAGCTTTTCAATGTCACTCTTGAAAAATAAATAATTAAGCATTTTATAAGCATCATAACCCATTATGATGTTGGATGAACTTAAGAGTCATTTGCACTCTATGATAAAGAAAAATTAGAAACTAAATCATAAAAACCCAACTAAAAACCACCACTCATCTCTTCATGTAATGTTGAAGCACTCTAATTTGATGTGTCATACTCAATATGCCCTAAATAAAAAAAAGGTGATGCCTATGGTGTTTTATATGATGGAGTCAAATCAATAGGCAATGAACCTCCACTCAAATATAAATATAAATAAGATTCTTTAATGGGAATAGATAAAACCAAAATATCTTAAAAAAAAGCTAAATATAAATCGATCAAAATGTCCAAAGAGTCATTCATAAAAATATTAGGTGATGGGGTGGAAAAAGCACATGGAAGAAACACATAAAATGACATATCTCTAGATAAAAAATACATGCCTCTAAGGGTGATATGCCTTTGAGGTATCTAAATATCCCATAAATATATACTTGTGACTCTTTTATTCCTCTTTCTTCTAAACACCCTTGATTTTATAATCCCATGCTCAAGACCTAAATATATAAAATCAACATGCATTAGGCTTATCTCTTGTTAGCCTCTCAAGAGGTGACATACCCTAAACTACCTTTATGGAAACTTTGTTGATGATGTATGTTGTATAAGTGATAGCCTCATCCCAAAATTTATCTTCCATCACCTTGGCATGAATTCTACATAATATTATATCCATTATAAACCTATTATTCCTTTTAGCCACACCATTCTAGTTAGGAGTATAATGAATAGTTATCTAATATGCAATCCCATGAGAAGCCAAAAAATAATGAAAGGCATGATTAATATACTCACCTCCTCCATATATCCTTAGATAATTTTTTTATCCAACTAATTCTTAAAAATATCCTTAAAGGTATTTAATTTCTCAAAGACCTCTTCCTTATTGTAAATAGTATAAAACCACAAAAATATAGAAAAATAATCAATGAAAAGGATGAAGTGCCTATTTTTAAAATGATATGGCGTACCTATAGGTACAAAAATAACATTATCTGTGATATCTAAGAGGTGAGAGTCCCATATTGCAATTCTTTTTATAAATTTATATATATGATGCTTCCTTATAGTACATCCTCCACACACACCACTAAGAGGGCATATGTATTAAAGTCTAGTGGTCATTTTATGGTGACTCATGTATCTCAATGATTCATAATTGATATACCCAAGCCTATGATACCACTTCTAACTTTCATTATCTACATGTCCAACCATAGAAAAAATAATCTCTTCATAGAATAGAAAATAAAAGAGGCTAGCCTTTCTTCCAACTTATACATTTGGTCAAAATCATCATAATAGCCAAAATCAATAGTTTTAAATCCATTGTCTATGTCCTTAATTACCCATCAACTAGACCAGAATTATACCTTCTTATTTGTATGAGTAATATGATAAATGGAAAAAAGGTTACGGATATAATTAGAAACATGAAGTACCTCATAAAAATAAGAATATTCAATGTTTATTTTTCCACATTCTACAACCTATAATGAATAGTTATCTCTAATAACAACACTCCCCTAAATATAATTTATTATAACCTTGTAGTATATGTTTGTGCTTCGTCGTGTGCCTAGTTGCTCTTGAATCTACAATCCACTCATCCAATGAGGTGGATGTCTAATATGTTTAATTAATAACTACATCTGCTTGTGAGGTTTATCCATCAAATTTGTACTCACCATGTGCATAGAAGAGAGTAGCATCAACACCCCATTTCCTATTTCTTCCTCAAGTTTCTTGATAGGAACATAGAATATTTTTTTCTTTATGACTTTTTTTTTTTTACAAAACTCACATGTAAGCATATTAAAGGGATTTTGGAGCTTCTTATCATTCTATTTTATCTTCTTATCATTTTGAGCTTTGGCAATAACTTCCTTTGTGTGAGACTAATTAAAGGTAGAATATCCCTGACACCTTTGTCTTCTAGTCTATTGATGTAATAAGTACTTGAATACCTTATCACTTAGTTGCTTAAGAAATTTTTGGAAGTATATACAAAGCATCTAAAAGATAAACTATCTCAAATGTATCTAAAACATTGTTGAAGATCATATTTAGTAGTTTAGTGTTCTTTCCTTCTCTAAAGCTTCATATCTTTCTCCTCTCTCCTTAGGTAGTCCTCTTGAAGTCTAGATATTTTCTTATATTTTATTAAAACAATTAATATAATTATCAATAGTGTCAAATGAGTCCATGGATAATGTTACAAGCTCATCCTCAAACCTACCAATTTTTGTGGAATCAATATACACAATCCCTAAAAAATTCAAGTAACACTTTAGGGTCTATGGTACTACTAACATGTGTGTCATAAAAATTGTTAAAATGAATGGATATAATACCATGAGCCTCATTTTTTATATCCTTGTAAATTTTATTCACTTATTTAGTATCAATATCATGGAGATACTCATTCACATACTTGAGTAACACCTTGCTTTGAAGCAAAGCTTCAATCTTGATTTTCTAGGTAGCATAGTTTGGACCACTCAATAAGGGCACATGGTGATCCATGACTATCCTAACAAAATACAAAATCATGCATGTAATTATGACTAGAAATAACAACACAATTGTAAATATATTGAAGAGTTGTGTGATTTAGAAAAAATGGCTCAAAATACATTCATACACAAAGATTATGGCCCCCAAAAGTTTAGCCCTAAAATTGTAAAGAATGCCTCCAAAATAATTGATTTTATTTGTAGTACCTATAGTAAAAGAGATTCCACCATATGTTGTTGTGGACATTATATTGGAAAATCACATGATACCATTTATCATGATTAGAGAGCTACCACCTATGTTGTTTGTGTATGCCACTAGATAGGGTACCATCAAACTAGAATGTACCCCTTGGTCCACTTTGAATAGCTAATTGATCTATGAACCATATTATACCACTTGTCACGTCCTGATTCACTCTAAAATTTATATTTCACTAAGTCTACTATTGACTATGTGAGCTACTTACCAAGTTTTATAAGTTGAAGGAATATAATTGCTTTATATTGTATATATAGATGCTATGTGGCATACAACCTACCACATTGGACCTTTGTCCTACCATGTCAACATTCATGTCAAATGACATGTGTCATGCCACCTCATCTACCATGTCAATTATATGGACTACCCTATTAGTTGTATGAATAGACACCTCACTTACCACATATTGCTTTGCCCATCCTAACATGTCAACTGTATAGACTACATGAGTGGTATACATAATCTTCCATGTTAGTTATATGGACTCTATGGAATGCCATGTCATCAGGTATCACTTTAGTAGTTATAGATTAAAAATGGGTAATGTCATTAAGTCCTATTTCATAATATTTTTTCATGTCATCATATTTTGTCATCTCATCATATTGCATCATGCTTACATCATCATGTATCATGCATATGTTGTATGCCTTCAAAAGATAATAAAACTGGGAGATTTTAAACCAAAGATATCCATTGTGCAAAGCTCTATCAAGGGATTGGCTAGACTTCTTACCAAGTGCTACTCTTGGGAGACAAAAGAGAAGCCATATGTTTAAACAAAAAAATAAAATATGCATCTCATTCTTTGTTGATGTAGGCTTGGATCACTATGATGTAAGAATTCTCAAATATATTTTAAGCCTCATGCCATGGAATATTCTCTAGTATATTACTTTTTTAATTTTAAAATTTTCCATTTTGGAGGAAAATTATAAATTTTCAAATGCAAAAAGGAGATGCCTAGAGGCAAAATGAGTGAAATGGTTGAACTAAGAACCCCTTAAAATTTCACAAAGAATTCAAAAATACTAACAACTCATCCATATCTATCATGGTTTTCCCTATATAATATTTTTTCAAATGAAATAAATTAGTACACCATCTCACATCTATGTAGAAAAAAACTTCTTAGACCATTTTAGTTACTTTGTCAAGTGGATTGAAGGTATTTTCTAATCATAGAAGCCTACCCATGGGTTCTTTGTGCAAGGGGTTTGTATGAATATGTCCAACCTCTTCCTTTATTATTTTATGGTGGCCAAGTAATTTTTCCTCTCATCTATGTTGCTATTGGAGATAAGAATCCAAATAATAATACTAAATGGGTTTTTTGAAAAATCCATAAAAGGCAAATGAGGTTTTCAAAAAACCTTAAAAAACTCAATCCTCAAACTAGAGCATCTATTTAGTCAAAAATTTAAAAATAAAAAAATATTGATTTCCAATAATAGGAATAAAAGAACTTGTCAATGACTATTTCTCCCATAGCAAATCTACTAAATATAGTGAGATCCTTGTGATCAAACTCCACCCAAGGTTTTTGTCAACAAATACTTTTTACAATCTCATTGCTAGCTTAAAAAAATATTCTTAGATGTAGAAGACAAATAAATGATAAAATCAATCATGTAATAAATATTTACACCTACTTTGATATCACATTATATTTCACTATAATTTTAAAAAATAAATGAAATCAACACTACTTAAGAGAAATACACACAAAGCAAATAACACAAAATATATGGGGGTATCCACGAATACCAAATAATATCATTGTTAATTAATAGAATTACACTCCAATTAATAATAAAATGGTTGGTATAATAGGGTACTTATATCCAAAAACAAGTTATGTTTAGGTCAAGTTTGTGAGACTAGCCTTTAGGAATAAAATAACAAAATATTACAAAAATACCCTTTTTAAGGTTTACAAGGGCCCAAAGGGCCAATATGAACAATATTAGTCAAAAGAACATCATGGTCTCAAGAGAAGCTTAACCACCACATATTCCAACACATTTATGAATTTTATCACCTAAACCATATATTATTGTAGCACCCTAAATTTGACACATAATAAATTATATTAAAGACAAAAATATCCAAAAAAGTAAACTCAAACAACTCTGCAACTGACTGCCTCAATTTTTATGCCCTCTTGGTGAGATCAGAGTTAATCTAGATGTGATCTTATGATATTATCCCTGATCGTATGTATGATCCTTGATTGTACGATACAATCACTTATCGTACGATATGATCCCTGATCGTATGTACAATCTTGTTCAAAAATAGAAATTGCCCAATCTAGCTAAACGACAAACTAGCTATAATATTTTTTTTTTACCTGTGCAACCGTACGACAGTTACAAGATCATATCTGTCGATCAGTCCTAGATTGGAAGGAGTTGCAATCAAATTTGATTTCATCCTATTTTCACTTCCTACTGTAGCTTATAATCAGGCATTCCTTGCCTTGAATCCCCTTGACCTATTGACCTAATTTTTGCATTTGAATCATTGCAATTTCTACATTAGACCTAGGCATTTCTTTATTTTGTGCAGGATTAGAGGATACGATCTTGCTCTTTCTGTATGATCTTACCTGTAGATCACTTGGGGGCAACCTCGAGTACTAGTTTACATTTCTTAAGATCTCACTTTGCATATTTATCATCTTGTCTATTATTTCTATTGCATATAGCATCATATTTAATTATTTTGCATTCCTGGAGTTCACCAACTTACATTTAATTGTGCATTTCATGTAGTTTAAAGCATTCATATGTTAATTTATTTCATTGTGTTATTTAGTAGCCAACATTTAATCTAACTCATGCTTAAAAATATCAATAGCACATTCTTTTATCTATTTTCTGCACTCTATTCATAAAACTGCATGTTTCTATCAAGATCGGATCATCCAATCAGTGACCAGATGGTACGATATCCGATCGTACGTATTATCTTGACCAAAATAGTATGATCTTGCCCTGCTGCATAAAATCCTTTCTGCAATAAAAAATTAGAACCTTCATTAAAGCTCTATTTTTTGTTGTTTGCTATTTGCATATGAATCAAAATTGCATATAGGTTAGCATAGTTGCATATTGGAAAAACTAGGTGATTGTGAGATTTTCTAAAAGGAACACATCAAAACAAACTCCAAAACCTAGGCGTGGAAACTGCCATAAAATATTTCCTGGTGAACCCTAAACAATTCATCAAAAAATCACCAAAGAAGACACGAACTCAAGTGTCTCTCTCCGAGGTGTAGACCTATCATTCTCCCATTCCCCTTCGAGGTGTGGATCCATTAGCTTGGAGGAAAGGAGTGCGAGAATTTTAGACCTACATTATTTGGTGAACCCGACATGAAAAATATAGGCATATTTCTAATTTATAAAACATAAAAAAAATTTACAAAAACATAAAAACAAAACAAAAACCAAAAATCAAATAAGGTCATTAGTCAAATTTGCACATTTTTAGTGAATTTCATAGATGGTAGATTACAACAGTAGAAGAGTTGTACTCATTGATGTTAGAGCATTGTTGTCAACACAAGAAATTTCTTCAATAGTTGGAAACTCTAGTTTACCATCCCAAGAACAGTGGACTGAACTCTGGAGAAGATTAGAAATCATAAAAACCAAAGAGCCTATGCTTAGAAAAATCATAAGATTTGACTTATCTAAAATCCTGGATCCTGATAGCACCTCTCACTACTTTGATATTCAAAGGGCATGTGATAGGTGGCTAGCGGATAAGAGAGCCAGTATCTCCTCAGGTATTTACACCTTTGATGATTACCTTGAAAATGTTGTAATAGTACATAAGTTTCTAGCACACATAGAAGATCAAGAAATTGTTCTAGAAAATAAGAGAAGATTTCATAAAGCTCCTAGGGTTGTTCATTACCATGAATATTGTCATGAGTTATACTTTTGTATGCCATATTATGAAGTTGATTGCATCACTATAGCCCATTTCATCAAATTCTTAAAAGCCAACTTTCAGTTTGAGGAAGAACACTATATGACACCAGAGGAACTTGAACCCATTAATGATATCTATAGACTCTTTTAGGAAGACTAAGATATAATATTTAGGGCATTATAATTTTTGTTTTCTCCTTTGTTTCAAAAACATAAAAAACCCAAAAACATAATATATATTTACATATTTGTATACTATTATTTAGGTATATATAACATATATACCCCAAAATTTTAAGCATATATATTTGCAAGATAAAAATCTTAAAACCAAAATGCCTAAAGTTTTGAGAAATGATAAACAAATAGAGATTGATGAACAAGACCAAGAAAACATTGATGATAGGGTACTCATTGAAGATTATGTACCTTCAGAAGATGAAGGTGATAATGGAGAGGATGAAATAGAAGATCTTGATAAACCTACATTAGATGAAAAAGGAAATGTTAAATTTGAGTCTCTTAGCAAATTTACCCAATTTATAAAAAACCACATAGAAGAGTTTAATCAAGTAGTACAAATTGATAATTCAAGAGAAGGTGATATGGAATCAGCCTTAGCAACTACATTTCAGATACATACAAATCCATTATCATACATGAACTCAATAGACCAAGATAATGATCAAGCAGGACCATCTAATAAAAACATGATATCTTTAAATCAAAATGTTCAAAAACCAATGGCACAATCATCCAAAATTACTACTAGCAAAACCAAAACAAATCCTAAACAACAAAAACAACCATTCTCTTCCATCTTCTCTCAAGATCTTAATCAATAAATGTCAAACCAACAAAAAGCTAAACAAGTGCAAAATACCAATCATCAAGAGAAAATCCAACTTCAAAATGCCCTACCTCATAACACTTTGCACAATAGTATTTCAATTGGAAATCCATACACAACAACACCAACTTATCAAAGATACAACAACATGGTGCAACAAAATCAATTTTGTGGACAATCATAGGGCCTTGAAGATATAGTTAAACAATTAGCTTCAGGACTAGATCAAATGGATCCCTACCATTCCTCATATAGTTATAGAGAGATGTGTAGCCAACCCATGGATCCTATTGTGGTTGCCCAACCATACCCAAAATATTTCCCTATGTCTATCCTCCCGATATATAAAGGAATCAAAGATCCTATTGAGCATCTTCGCATGTTTAGGACAACATGTCATGATATTTCTCATGATGACTTGTTGTTGCTAAAAATATTCCCTAAAAGTCTTGGAGGTATGGCTCTAGAATGGTATTATCAACTACCTAAAAATTCTTTAAGGAACTTTGAAGAGACAGCGGAGATGTTTGTCCACCAATTTAGTGCCTATATAGAGAGGCATGTGACCATTAAGGATTTATACAATTTGAAACAAGGTAAAGATGAGAGTTTTTCTGAATTTTTGACTAAGTGGAGATAAATCTTAGGTAAACTACATTTTGCATTACCTCATCATGAAATGTTGGACATATTTATTGGTAATTTGCAAGAACAACTATCTTATGAGCTTTCTATTGCTACAGTAACCTCCTTTGATCAAACCATTGATCTAGCTAGGAGGGTAGAAGATGCCCTCATTAGGAGAGGATAATTTAAGAAGAAATATGAGGACAAAACTCCTAAGAACCAATATAAGAATAAGCAAGTTGTGGGTGATGGAGTTACTGATAGCAGAAACAACTCAAATGTTAACCTTGCTAAAACTGTAAAGAAATTTGTATTGAAAATCCCTGATAAGCCACCAAGAGAATTCACAAGATTAAATCAAACCTTAACTATGATTTTACCTCAATTATTGGAACAAGGCTTGATACGGTTACCTAAGGTAAGACAACCAGATACCACTGCAACTGGATATAGGGCTGATTTACATTGTAATTTTCACCAAGTAGATGGACATTCTACAAATTCTTGTAAAAGGTTAAAGCATATGATACAAGATTTGATTGACAAAGGTAATATGGAAGTACAACAATTTCCTGCAAACAATAATACCAAAAAACAAACAAATTAAAATGTAAATCAAAACTTAGATATTTTTCAACATCCCTTACCCAAGCATGGTAAAGAAGCAGTAAATCATGTAGAACATCACAATGTTCCTCCTCCAACTCGGTATGTGGGAACCATTAGAAACTTTTTACCACAACAATATTTTCAAACCTCCTATGTACCTACTTTATCTGTAGTCACAACTAGACCAATACAATATTTTCAATCTTCATCTTCAAAGGATACCAAAAGTGACACAGAAAGTGAAACAAGATGTGAACTAGATATTGCCTCAAACAATTTTGAATATGAATCAGATCGAGTTACTCCCATTACATATTCATTAGTTCCATAAGAACCATTCCCTAGGAGAATGACTATTCGACCATCATCTCAACAAATGCTTACAAATGAACAAGCAAAAAATGCTAGACCTCATTTTGGTTATTTACGAAATAATAATGTTGTGGGTACTATTGGAGCCATTACTAGACAGCAAATCCAAAATCAAAATTCTCAACCACAAACTCAAAATCAAAATGAGAAAACACCTCCATTTGTATTAAAAGCACCAAGAAAAGAGAATAATATATCAAGTTCACAACATAAAACTCCTTATGATATTAATGAACAACTAGCAAACATCACAGCTAGAATCTCTCTTTTGTATCTTTTGAGAACTTCATCTATCCATAGAGAAGAACTAATGAGTACCTTAAGTAAAATGATGGTACCACAAAATATAGAACCCGATGTTGTGGTTAATGTTGTAAGCTCTAATGGAAAAAATTACATAGATTTTTTAGATAAGGATATTCCTCCTCAAAGCATGTATAGAGATAATCCTCTATACATCACAACATTAATTGGGGATGTAGGTGTCAAAAGAGTTTTCATTGATAATGGATCATCATTAAACATATGCACATATGACTTTTTCTAAAGATTTGGATTTATAAACGAATATCTAAAAATGATTGAAATGATTATTAAAGCATTTAATGATGAAACTCAAGAAACATGTGCAGTGTTATCGATTCAATTGCAAGTTGGTCCAAGGATTTTGGATACGACCGTGTTTGTTGTACATTATCCTGCATCATATAACATACTTTTGGGTTGACCTTGGATCAACACAATACGAGAAATACCCTCTATATTACATCAATGTGTTAAGTTTGAATTTTAAAATTAACTAGTTACTATACATGGTGATCCTAGACCATTTGATATATGTGCCATGGCAAAACCTTTTGGAGTTCCATTTTCTCCTGCTATGTCATCAACACATCCTAATCCATATTCATCATCAAAACCTTCATCATCTAAAACTACACCATCTAAATCTACAACTAAAGAAGATAGTCCCTCTACTTCATATCCTACTTTGGATGAAGTATTGCCGGATTTATCTTCGATACTCACAACTTTAGAACAAAATAATAATTTTACCACTCAACACTACCTAGTGCTAGCTAAGTTTGAATAAAACAAGCTTATACTGAGAGGGGGTGAACAGTATAGTGCCCACTTTTTACTTTCTTTCCAAACCAATATTAATTAGTGTCCTTAATTGCAATAACCAAATATAGCAGTGTGCATTAATAACATAGATAGCAATAGTAAGCAAGTGCACAAATCACCACACACAATTGAGACACAAGATTTAAGATGGTTCCCCCAATGTGGGGTAGTCCACAAGATAATCTCATTATAATATTTCACAAAGAAATAAGGATCCTTATCCCAATACAAATGATTACTTTGATCTGCTCAAAGCTAGGCTATCCTGATATGCTCAGGTGGGCTCCACTGATATGCTCAGCTAGGCTCTCCACTGATCTTCTCAACTAGGCTATACACTGATTTACTCATCTAGGCTATCCACTAATCTGATCAGCTAGGCTATCCACTGATTTGATCATCTAGGCTCTCCACTGATCTGCTTAGCTAGGCTATCCACTGATCTGATTAGCTAGGCTATCCACTGATCTGCTCAACTAGGATATGGATATCCACTAATCTGATTAGCTAGGCTATCCACTAATCTACTCAGATAGACTCTCCACTGATCTGCTTAGCTAGGCTATCCACTGATTCACTCAGCTAGGCTATCCACTGATCTGCTCAGCTAGGCTATCCACTGATCTGCTCAGCTAAGAGACTGGTGTTGATGTATTTTTTTTTTGTCCTATCTCTTTCACTACTCACAAATCTACCTCAATGCCTTCTCACAAGGCTCAAAAAATCCTGCTCAAATGTTGTCCCAAATCTATTCTCAAAGCCTTCACAAAAGGCTCAAACAATCCTTCTCAAATACCATCCCAAATATATTCTCAAAGCCTTCACAAAAGGCTCAAATAATCCTGCTCAAATGTTGTCCCAAATATGTCCACAAATCTATCCCAAAAGCCTTCTCAAAGGCTCAATCAATCATGCACAAAATTTGTATCAAATTTATCCAGAAATTTTGTCCCAAAAGCCTTCTCAAAGGCTCAACCAATCATGCACAAAAGCTGTCTCAAATATATCCAGAAATTTTATCCCAAAAGCCTTCCCAAAGGCTCAACCAATCATGCACAAAAGTTTTCTCAAATATATCCAGAAATTCTATCCCAAAAGCCTTCCCAAAGGCTCAACCAATGACTCTCAAGTAGCACTCAAATCTCAACCACAAATCAACGAAGGCAAGGCTCAATGATGAACTCAACAATGGATAACAAATGAATAATGATAATACTCAACAATGTGCTCAACAATAAATGGCAATGTACTCTTCAATGGATGACAACAATGATCCACAATAATCTCAACAATGTATGATAAATGATCTCTCAAATGGATGACAACAATGATCAACAATGTACTCTCAAATGGATGACAATAATGCTCAACAAGGTACTCTCAAATGGATGACAAATGATCTCTCAAATGGAAACCTCTCCAAGCAATAACAATGAGGACTTCAACCAACCAAGGACAATCTCCACAAGTGATAGCAATAGGTTCTCAATAATATCTTCCTCATGCAATGTCAATAAGCTCTTAAGAAACAAGTGCAACTCCCTCAAGCAAATAGCTCTCAAATAGCCAACAATGATCTCCTCAAATGAAAGACAAATGTATCCACAAGTGACTAGAAAATAACCTCCTCAATGGTCTCAAATAGTGGTAATGGACTTAACAAGTAATCAACAATAATATCCTCAAAGCAATAGCAAAAACCTCCTCAATGATGGCAATAATCTCAATGAACTCCACTAAAGCAATCATGGAACTCAAGCATCAATTTTATCCATAAAATTTATTTTCTAATCCATCCACTTCCTCTCAATAGCCAAGGCACATAATCAAGCAATTTATCTTCAACTTCAAACCCTAACTCATGTGCATGTCTTCTAACTCAAGGTAGCAATTAACTAGGTTTCAAGTTCCTAGTCTAATTTCATAATTAAATCATGCAATAGGACATATACATGTTCAAAACTTTACAACCTTATGACTCCCTAATTTCATTAACATAAACAACAAGCACCTATACTTTTATTTATTTAATTTCACACCTTATAACTCCACAAGTACACACAACAATTTCAATTATTTAATTCAACACCTTATAACTCCCTAAGTACACACAATAATCACAAATAATATCTCAACACCTTATATCTCCCTAAGCACACACATCAATCATTTATTTCCAACAAATACCTTATGACTCCCTAGTTATGGTAGAAATGATTTTAATGCACCAAAAATTTGGTAATAACAAATATTACCATGCACTGGAGATAAATACCTTTTTATGAAATTCGAAGCCTTTGCAACCTTTGAAATCATTAATACCTTTGCCAAAATTAATGCGCCTTCACCACCTTTGAAATCGTTAATACCTTGCCAAAAATCAATGCGCCTTCACACCTTCACAAGAGTCGAACTTCATTCCTCTTACTTAGCACTTTGAAGTGCTTACCACGTGGGCGCTAGCCCACATTGGGATTTTAATCCCAAACACCCAACTTTAACCTATGCTCAAATTTGAAACTTGAATTTACTTTCTTAGCAAAACATTATGCCCTTGGCGGGATTCGAATAGTGTTATAGGCTTCTGCATGACATCACTTTCCCACACTGTTCACTTGACCTTGCTCTCAAATTGAAAGTTATTTATCCTTCTTTATTTGCTACTCCCCTTTCGACGACTCTCTCTCATGCGCTATGTCAAGTCTCCAAAAAACAAAGGTTTTAACCTTTTATTTATATGCACCTCCATACTTCGAATGACGTTGGTGAACTTTATTAATCTCCCCAACCTTTGCACATCGGTGAATAATGTAATTCAACTTTAGACCGTAGAATTATTAAAAAAAAAAATTAATAATTGTTAGCGTACTTAACTCCTTTTATCTGTATTACGCTATTTAGCTATTAGTTAGCTATTAGTATAGCTATCTGTTGTACTATTACAACTACGTAACAGAGTGCAGTTGCCTGTGTGCTATTCACGGCACTGTCACATGTATTTAAACTCTGCAGCAATATACAATTTCTGTTCGTTGAATCTAACATGGTACCAGAGCCAGGGGCGAGGTGAGGAGCAGAGCGCGATTTTTTGATCCGGACGAGTTTTTTTTTCTCGCAGTCCGTGCGTTTAAAAAAAAAAAAAAAAGGGGACGTCCAGGACCTCGCGCAGAGCGGGGAGGAGCCGAACGCGCGTCCAGTTCGTGACGATCGAGCACTGGACGCACGACAGAGGAGCCGAGCGCGGCGGTCGAGGAGGGAGAACCCCCGCGCGGCGCAAACGTTGCGTTGGAGGGAGGTCGCGCCACGCGTCCAGCGAGACGCGCGCGCCCCGAGGTGGCCCCGCCCCCTCCCCACCGGCCCGACCCCCGCCCCGCGGAGCGGGAATTTAAAATTCCCGCCCGCGCGGGAACCCCGAGGAGGCGCCCCCCCCGGCCCGCCTCCCCACCGGCCCGCCCCCCCACCCACGCGCGACGCGCAATTTGCGCGCGCGCTCCCCGAGGAGGCGCCCCCCGGCCCGCGGAGGCGGGAATTCAAAATCCCCGCCCGCGCGGGAACCCCGAGGAGGCGCCCCCCCCTCCCCCCGGCCCGCCCGCGGGCGGGATTCAAATTCCCGCCCGCGCGGGAAATCGGAGGGGTATAAACCCCCCGCGGGACTGCGTCCGCGAGACGCCCCCCTCCCCACCGCGGGACTGCGTCCGCGAGGCGCCCCCTCCCCACGCGGGGTGCGTGGGCGCGTGTGCGCCGTCGCGCAAACCCCCGCGGAGTGCGTCGGGAGACGCGATGTCTGCGCAAACCCCGGTGATTGCGCGAGAGAGCCGAGAGCCCTCTAGGCCCCGAAATTTTTTGAAAAAAAAAAAAAAAAAAAAAAACCCCTGTTCGGAACGCGGGGAGGGACGCGGACGGGAAGCGGAGGCGAGCAGCGGGAGACGAAGCACGCGGAGGACGGGAAGCGAGAGGCGGCGAGCAACGGAAGAGCTCGACGGAGCAGCATACCGGAACTTGCAGAGGAGGTGGCAGAGGGCTTGGGCAGACCGAGAAGGGACAAAGGAGAGGTGCTCCATTGTTTCTTCCGGATCAGCCCGCCAGCTCACGTGGTCGTGAGCCGTGCGGTAAGGCTCAGGGAGCCTACAGGTCGGGGGTTCGAATCCCGCCGACTCCCCCAAGGTATATTTTTTTTTTAAAGTTATTTTTTTATTATTATTATTTTTAATTAAAATTTTTAATTTTAATTTTTTTTAATATAGTTTTTAAACTTTAATAAATTAAATTTAATTTTAATTTATTTTTTCTAAAAGTTTAAAACTATAGAAATTAAAATTTTTTATTTTAATTTTAAAATTGATAATAATTATAAAAATGCTTTGTTAAAGAAAGCCTTTTAAGGGGGGATTTTTTTCAAAAAAAATCAAAGGGGGATTGAGAGTAATTTTTTATGAAAAATAGCAATTTGGCATTGTAAAAGGTGCATTTTCGGCTGTGACCGACACCTAGTGGGTTATTCTAGTGGGCATTTTTTTTTGTTGTATGTTGCATATTTCATTTTTGCACTATAACATTAAAAATTAAAATCAAACACTCCTTAAAGTCCCGGAATATAAAACCCATCTGTGCAATTTATTTGCCTTTGCGGCGTTCGGTATTTGCGATACCTGCGCCAGCACTTACGAGTAAAGCTGTCGTGATTTGGCTCCTGTATCCGCCGCCTAATATAGTTGCCACAACAACGTACGAGCTTGTTCTCTATAAATCGTCGGGGAGGAATAAGTACGCCATTTTTTTGCATTTTTTACTCCATCCACTACCCTTTATCGCACTTGTGTTTAGGCGTAAATCCTGACGAAGTATTCTTCATAGTGTTTAGGGGAAGTTACGCCCCACGCATGAGAAGAATCTTCTATGGTAGGTGCCATCAACAAGGCGATTCCCTTTCGGTACCGCTTATGTTCCACGTATCGTATGATCTCTAAAATTCACCTATAGTCTCCCTCACGTAAGGGCGGGTGATTTTTGTTGATCTTTCTAAATACCTATAGTTTCCCTCACGTAAGGGCGGGTATTTTGTACGGTATATTGGCCTAGCAAAAGGTATATCGAAAGGGGGACCAATTTGGTGATATAAGGAACCTTCACTATGGTCACTGTTGCAAAATTGATGACTGATCCGCATCAGTTATTGAAAGGTCCAAATTATACACCATGGAAACACAAAATGAATGCTATTCTCCAAATGGAAGATTTGTGGGATATTATTCTTGGAGTAGCAACAAGGCCTTCACCAACGACGAGATCCACGAGGTCCTTCGACGAGATCAGATTGCTTTTGACAAGAAAGACGGTAGAGCAAAGGTGCTCATTTTGTTTGCTGTTTCAGATGAAGTGCAACCTCATATAGCTGATAAAGCAAGTGGTAAAGAGGCATGGGATGCCCTTAGAACCATCTATGAGGGGAAGAATGAATCCACCATTCTTCATCTTCAACAACAACTTCATAACCTGAGTTTGAGACAGGGTGAAACAGTTGAACTCTTTCTGTGCGAGTGTACGAGTTGAAAGAGAAATTGAGTTCTCTAGGAGATCTTGTGGATGAAAAGCTTCTCATTTCACTTGTGATGAGAGCTTTACCTTCTTCATTTGACATGTTGATAACCTCCATCCGGGTGTCCCAACGACAAATTACCTACATCGAGTTGGTCAATCTGCTTCAACAACGGGAGGCACGCCAACTTCACAAGGATGATTCTTCCAATACGGCCCTATACACCAACGGGGCGGGGGTTCTAGGAAGAAAGGTAATGGGCAAAAAGGAGGCAACTTTCGGAAAGGAGGAAATTCTCAACGGGATACGAAAGGAAAAGGCAAGCAACCTCAACGAGAAGAAGAGGTGGTGCAAGATGTGTGAGAAAGACAACCATGACACCAACGGGTGTTGGCATAAGAACAAGCAAAAAGGCCAAAACAAACCACAAAATAAAAACAAGCAACCCCGGGCGAATGTTCTTTGTTGAAGAATCGACTCGGATTACGAATGGGCACACAAGGTGCTCATGACTACCACAGATTCCACTCGGAGGGATCCTATTTGGTATGTCGATTACGGAGCTAGTAAACATATGAGCGGCGACGGATCGTGGTTTGAATCATTTGTGGCCAAGGAGGGCAAACCTGTCACCATTGCTGATGATAAAACCTACGGGGTTCGGGGAGAGGTACGGTTTCGAGTCACTCTTCACGATGGCAAGTGTCAGATTGACAAGGTCCTCTATGTTCGGGGATTGGCCAACAATTTGTTGTCGGTGACACAAATCCCGGACAGAAATATGGTTGTCAACTTTCGTGTTGAGAATGGAAAGAAGTGTTGTACAATTACCGGGAAGGGTAAGCGGTTACAATGACTTCATATAAGCATGGCTTATTTGCACTAGATGCTATCTCTATTCCACATGTTGCCATGTCTGTCTCTACCAAGGAGGCAACTTCCCTATGGCACAAGAGATATGGGCATCTTAGTTACGGCTACTTACTTGAGCTCGGCAAGTATGAGATGGTAAAGGGTCTTCCTTCCCTTTACGCCACATTGCCGGTGTGCTCGATCGCTAGCGGGAAAGCGGCATAGAGTACCATTTGAGAAGAGCTCTACAAGAGCACGAAAACCTCCGGAGCTAATTCACACCGATCTATGCGGTCCTTTCACACCAACGGTGTTGGAGGGAAGAGGTACTTTCGGTTATTCGTAGATGACTACTCACGAAAGATGTGGGTTTTCTTTCTCAAGCTGAAATCTGAAGCTTTCGCATTCTTCCAACGAGTTCAAGAAATCCGTTGAGAAGGAGTCGGGGGCTTCTATTAAAACCCTCCGCTCGAGATCGAGGGGGAGAGTTTACCTCTAATGAATTTTCTGCATTCCTAGATAAACATGGGATCAAGAGACGAGTTAACAACTGCCTATACTCCTCGATGAGAATGGAGTTGCTTGAGAGAAGGAACCGTTCTATCATGGAAATGGTTCGTTGTATGCTCACGGGTGCAACTCTTGGGCAACAATATTGGGCGAGAAGCTGTCACCATCTGCGGTGTATCTTTTGAATAGGGCACCCACAAAGGCCCTAAAAGGAATGACTCCACAGGAAGCATGGAGTGGTCGAAAACCCTCCATATCTCATCTACGTATTTTCGGGTGTCAAGCTTTCATGCACATACCGAAAGAAAAAAGGAAGAAGCTAGATGAGAAAACACTGAGATGTATTTTTCTTGGATATTCTGAGCACTCTAAAGGATATCGGTTGATAGATCCTTTGACCAAGAAAATTCATATCAGCAGAGATGTTGTCTTTGATGAAGCTTTCACATCACAGAGCACATCTACGGTACACCGGGATATTGTGGAACCAAAGGAAGAGGAGATTCCTTCGTCAACACAGACGGGAGGTCCTTCTACATCTTCTTCACCACCACAGACGAGAATCCTAAATGGTGTACAAATACAATCGAGAGATGCAAATTTATCCACTCCTCCCAATTTGAATTTGGATAGACCTCGTACACGCGGTATGGCTCAAAAGGAAAGAGAAGCCGAGAGCTGGTGAGGTTGATGATCTTTGTCAATCTTTTGAGGAACTTTACGTGACTCCAAGTAGAGAAGTTGAGGATATGGATATTGATGATGACGGGGCATTCATGTCTACCATAGATAGTCTTGGACTCGCATCGGTGCAAGATGCTCTTAGTGAGCCTCGGTGGAAGGCCGCTATGGATACGAGTATGAGTCTACGATGAAGAATAAAACTTGGAAGCTTGTTGATCCGCCTCATGGAAAGAAACCTATTGGCTGCAAATGGGTATACAAAGTCAAGTACAAGGCAAGATGGAACAATTGATAAGCATAAAGCCCGTCTTGTTGCAAAGGGCTATGCTCAAAAGGAAGGCATCGACTATGAAGAAACTTTTGCACCTACTGCTCGGATGACCACAATTCGGGTTATGTGTGCTATGGCAGCACAATATGGGTGGAAAGTTCACCAAATGGATGTCAAAAGTGCCTTTCTTAATGGTGATCTCCAAGAAGAAGTCTATATGACTCGGCTGAAGGATTTGAAGTGGAAGGCCAACGGCGAGAAAGTTTGCAAATTGGTTAAATCCTTGTATGGTCCGAAACAAGCTCCTCGAGCTTGGTATATAAAAATGGACAATCACCTAATGCGGCATGGATTTAAGAGATGTCCGTCGGATGCAAACCTCTATTTCAAGAAACGGGGTTACGAGATAGTGTTGCTTGTACTCTATGTGGATGATCTGCTCATTACGGGGAGTTCGAGAAGATTTGATCTCTCTTGTCAAAAGAAACTTGTGCAAATCTTTTGAGATGACGAGATCTTGGACTTCTCCATTCTTGTCTTGGTGCGGAATTCAGCCGGAAGGAGCACACCATCAAAGTGTCTCGGAAAAAGTATGCCAAGACATTGCTCGATAAATATCGCATGTCTGACTGCAAGCCAATGGCAACTCCTATGGAGAATGGACTTCGGTTATCGCGACATGATGACTCACCCCAGGTAGATGGCACTCTCTATCGACGAGTTGATTGGGAGTCTCATATATCGACCAATACTAGGCCGGATCTCGTATTTCTTGTAAACTATCTTTCGAGGTTCATGCGAGGAGCCTAAGATTACTCATTGGAAAGCGACAAAACGTGTTCTTCACTATGTCCGTGGTACTATAGAATATGGCCTAGAATACAAGAGGAACAACAAATTCTTCTTGCAAGGATACACGGACTCCGACTATGCCGGATCATTTGATGATCGCAAGTCAACTTACGGATACATTTTTCATCCGGGATCCGGTCCTGTCTCTTGGCACGGCAAGAAGCAACGAGTGGTTGCTATTTCTTCAACGAGAGGCAGAATATCGCGCCGCACGTGAAGTTGTGTGCGAAGTGATATGGTTACGTCGCATTCTAACAAGTATGGGCCATCCATCAAAATCTCCAATACACTTGTTTTGCGACAATCAGGGTGTTACGAACCTCGTCAAGAATCCAGTCCATCATGAAAAAACAAAGCACATTGACACACAATGTCATTTCATTCGAGAGGAAGTTCCAAAGCACCGAATTCAGCTTCGCACATTCCCACCGATGCTCAAGTTGCGAGACATTTTCACTAAGGCACTTGGACGTGTCAAATTTGAATTGTTTCGCGGCTCACTTTGTATTGCAAAATAATGTAAGGGGATGTTAGTATAGCTATTAATTATTACATTACCCAAATAATGTAATAAAGGGGGATGTTAGCGTACTTAACTCCTTTTATCTGTATTACGCTATTTAGCTATTAGTTAGCTATTAGTATAGCTATCTGTTGTCTTTGTTACAACTACGTAACAGAGTGCAGTTGCCTGTGTGCTATTCACGGCACTGTCACATGTATTTAAACTCTGCAGCAATATACAATTTCTGTTCGTTGAATCTAACAATAATTCACCTCTTAACTTTGAATTGGGATATCTCCTTTATTATTTTGAATTTCGCCATGAAAAATTTTGCACCTAGGTTTTATTGGAAAACCTTTTCATCCATCATAATTTGGAGAAGTCTTAGCATAGTGGTTTTAATGAAAAACCCTTTCCAATGGTTTTAATGAAAACACTTTCTGTTGGTTTTAATAAAAACCCTTGCCGTTGGTTTTAATAAAAACCGTTACCATTGGTTTTAATAAAAACCATTAATATAATATTTAAAAAATTAAATATTATATGCCTCTTGTGCCACAAAACCCTGTATATATCCTTGCTCTCCAAAATATCATAAATTATTATTTATGAAGTGTTTTTGCCACAAAAACTTAATGTGATCCATGTGACATCAATGACAACACAAAATAACTCAAATTGCCAACAAAGTTACCACCATCTCCCCAAACGATGGGCTTACAAAAAAAATTGGGAAGTATCTATCATGTTGGAAGTTGTGCCTTTGTCTATGCAGGGTATGATTATAGCAAAATTAATATTGTGAGTGTCACAATTGATCAAAATGGTTTTGCTAAATGTTACTTTTCTAATGGATATATAAAATAAAAGCAAATGATGTGCGATATGGGTTACAGATGTAAAGGTTTAGGACCTATTGAAAATGGAATACAAGAGCCTTTAGAGGTTGAAGAATGGCTTGCCTGATGTGGTATTGGCTACATTCCTAAAAAAATCCAACCATTCCCATATAAGAATGATGATCACCTTATGACATATGAAGAATATTTAGCACAAAAATAATTGTTTAAATCAAGAAGAAGGATATATTCATGTAATATGTTATCAATAGCATACCCATACATGATCGTCGAACCAGATGAATATTTGGAGGGAGATATTTTTCATGATGTTTCTGTTGATGAAGTTTTAAAGAATCAATTCTATTTTGATGGGTCTATACCATGCATAGCCCATGTTGAAGCAACTACTCCTAAAGAAGAATTAGCAAAATTAACCTTAGAGGAATTACAAGAAATGGGGTGTCACCCGCACCACCCAACTTTGAAAGAGAATCAAATATTGTGATAAAAAATATTTTACAAGTCAACATTGGGACATAGGAAAATCCTCGCATGGTCAAAATTGGAGCAGAATTAAGTAAAGAAAGACAGAAATATTATATAGTATTTATCACAAAGTATGTGGACGTCTTTGCTTGGACATATGTAGATATGCCAGGCCTAGATCCTTCTGTGGTCATGCACCATATAGTAGTGCACCCTGATGCAAAACCTATAAAGAAAAAACTTAGGAAAATGAATCCCAAAGTAGCACTACTAGTTAAAAATGAGTTAGAAAAACTTTTGAATATAAATTTTATCCAAGCTATTGATTATGCTGAGTGGATATCAAATATTGTTCTAGTAGCTAAAAAATAAGCCGCTAAAGTTAGGGTTTGTACTGATTTCAAAGATATTAATGAGGCATGTCCTAAGGATTATTTCCCTCTCCCTAATATGGATCAAATCATAGATTTTACGGCTGGTAGTGAGATGTTATCCCTCATGGATGGTTTTTTAGGATATAACCAAATTAGAATAGCTCCTGAAGACCAACCCAAAATAGATTTTATTACACCTTGGGGTACCTTTTGTTGGAAAGTAATACCTTTTGGTTTAAATAATGAAGGAGCAACATATCAAAGAGCTATGACATACATATTTCATGATCAGTATGATATTCTACATGATTACATAGATGATATTATAGCTCATTCAACTAAAGAGGAAGAGCATATCAATGATTTAAGAAAAGTGTTTGATAGATTAAGAGAATATTTGATTCGATTAAATCCTGACAAATGTGTATTTGGAGTTAAATCAAGAAAATTGTTGGGGGTTATTGTTTCTATGCGTGGTATAGAAAAATATCCTCTCAAAATTAAAGCTATCCTTGATATGCCATCACCTAAAAACATATCAGAATTAAGAATTTTACAAGGTAAATTACAGTCTATCCATAATTTCATTGATAAATTGGTGGATAAAATATGACATTTTCTTAAATCACTTAAGAAAAACATCACATTTCAATGGGATGAGGAATATCAAGAAGATTTTGAGAGTCTTAAACATTATCTTCTTACCCCTCCAGTGCTTGTTCCTCCTAGACCTGATTGTCCATTTATTTTATATATTTCTACTTTAGAACTTGCACTTGGAGCTATGTTGGCTCAAATTGATGATGAAAAGAAAGAATGAGCCACATATTATATAAGAAAAACATTAATAAATTATGAAACCCACTATACTCCACTAGAAAAGCTTTGTTTAGCGGTTGTGTTTTCTACACAAAAGTTGCGTCATTATATACTTAGTCAAAAAATATTTTTTATAGCTAAATCTGATCCATTAAGGTACTTTATGAGTAGACCTTACTTGTTAGGATGCACGACTAAGTGGGTTCTTGATCTAAGTGAGTTTGACCTTACATTTATCAGCCAAAAATCTATTAAAGGCCAATTTATAGCTAATCAATTAGTTATTGCACCTTTAGAGTTTACTCACCCTATAACTATAGAATTTCCTGATGAGTGCCTTAACATAGAAGAAGATCTGTTTGAGTCATGGTATTTATATTTTGATGGAGCTAGATGCATGAGTGGTGCAGGTGCTAGTATTATATTAATATCTCCACAAAACCACCTTATTCCTTTGTCTTTCAAATTACAATTTACTTGTACTAATAATACTATAGATTATGAGGCTCTAATCCTTGGGTTACGAGCTGCTTTAGCCTTAAAATTTAAAATATTATTAGTCTTTGGATATTCTCATCTTGTGATAAATTAAATCAATGAATTTTATCAGACGCGATATGAGAAGCTCTGCTCTTATAAGGAGTATGATCTTAAACTTATTTCATTGTTTGAGAAAGTAACTTTAGATGCCATCCCTCGCACTAGCAACCATGTCATTGATGCCATGGCTACAGCTGCTTCTCTATTGACTTTGGAGTTGGATGATGAGTATGCTACTATAATTATTCACCAAATTCAAGATCATGCTTCCTATAAATCATATCTAGAGCCATTGGATGTGTTTCTAATTAATGAAACAACCCCAAAATGTTGGTATATAGATGTCTTTAACTTTCTCCAAAATGGATCCTTCCCATAAGGATTAGATAGAAACCAATGTAGGTTATTACATAAGCATGTTGTTCACTTTGTAATTGTTGGTAATACCTTATACAAAATATCCTTTGAAGGTATCCTATTAAGATGTATCAATTCAAAAAAGTCTAAGAAATCCTTAAGTGAAGCCCATGGTGGATCCTGTGGAGGACACTTTAGTGGAAGTGCCATTGCTAAGAAACTCCTTTGAATGGGGTATTTTTGGCCTTCCATGTAAAATGACACTAATGATTATGTATGTCATTATGACAAGTGTCAAAGACATCCAACCCTTGTTCATGCCCCTGCTTAGGAACTTCAAGCTATTTCATCTCATTAGCCCTTCTCTAAATGGGGTTTAGATACTATTGGTAAAATTAATCCTATTTCATCTGATGGTCATAAATTTATCATAACAGCAAAAAAATATTTCACAAAGTGGGTAGAAGCTATGCCATTAACTTCTTGCACAGGAGTCCAAGTTTCTAAGTTTATCTTTAATCAAATCATATGTAGATTTAGAATCCCATAAACTCTCATCTCAGATAATGGAACATGTTTTAAGAACAAATATGTTAAGAAATTATGTCAAAAATATAAAATTCAACATCGATGGTCTAATCCTTATTATCCACAAGGAAATGGCCAGGTTGAAGCATCAAATAAAACCTTAATCAAAATCCTAAAAATATTGGTTAATAAATTAGGTCGTGATTGGCACATGCAATTATATCTTGCCTTGTGGGCCTATCGAACTAGTGTTCATACTCCTATAGGTGCCTCATTTTTTGTCTTGGTTTATGGTGCTAAAGCAGTTTTTCCATTTGAGTTAGAAGTTCCTTCTCTAGCTCTCTTACTTCAGGATGTTGAAGTAGGGGACGAATATCGTGTTGGCAAACTAAGTCAGTTAGAAATTCTAGATGAAAAATGTATTCATGCCCTAGAGCATCTTCTCTCCTACCAATACAAACCCAAAAGATCATATGCCAAGAAATTTCATTGTCGATATTTTGAAATAGGTGATTTAGTACTTAAAGAAAATCAAAATAATACAAATGCTAGAAAATATTTTAAAGGTAAATTTCAACCTAATTGGCTTGGACCATTTGTCATCACTGCTAAATTTGGATCAGGTGCATATCGCTTGGCCACATTAGAAGGAAAAGAACTTAAGGAGCCAATGAATATTATGCATCTCAAAAGATATTATGCCTAGAAAAAAAGTTCCATTTTTGTACATACTTGTAAATAACTTCTTCATCATTTAGTTTGCAATTCTCATATTATAAAAATACCAAAAAACAATCAAGAAAACATAAAAATTTCCAAAAATATTTCAAATTGTTAAAATATTGTTCTTTACATTAGTGTGTGTTGTTTTCCCATAACTCAAGTTATATTTTATTTTATTTCAGATAGATTCAAAAGTTATCTTGAACCATGCACTTAATTTACATCTTTCATAATTTTGATTTCATCATTTTGATTATAAATCTCTCGTGTCAAAAAGCACTATTACTTCATTAAATAAATTTTGAGTTTTGGTAACTGGTCTTGCTACTTTTGAACCAAAAACACATTCTTACATCTTAAAAATGACTTGTTGCAAATTCAAAAATGACACTACATAGTGGTCTTAGTTCCTTAAGTGAAAATTTTCCCTTGCTGTCCTATTATGTGCATGGTCTAGAATACTAAGAATTGGCAAAGGACGAGCTCCCCCCTACCCAAATAAAATCCCTTACTCTACATCTAATCTGGGCAAGTATCCCAAAAAAGAAAAAAGAAAAAAAGGAAAAGAAGCGAAAAATAAAAGTAAAAATAAAAATAAAGAAAAAGAAAGCAAAGAAAAAGTAGTTCTACTATAAAAAGCAATAAAATCCCCTTGTTCAAAAATGGACAAGAATCCTTACTCCAAAAATCAGAAGAAAAGAAGAGGTAGTGAGCTTGAATCCTTGGAATTCCTCAGTTATTCAAAAACCATGAGGTAATCCCTATAATAGGTGGTTTATACCCAACCTGCTTGACCTTGGGTAATCCCTTTCATGTGGCAACATGTCTATCACATTAGCAACCTTATTTTGTATAGATCAATGTTCGCTTGTGGATTAGCTAGCTTTTGGTAACTTGACTTACATAGTAGTTCGATACAATGGCATGTACAAAATCATGGTTAATGAACATCTCACTTGCACACACATTGGTTCATAAAAGTTTACTTGTATCACTACCTTACTCAAAATCGGTAAATTAATTTCACAAGCACACATTTGATCCTTGAGAGATTTTGTATCATTGTGTCAAATCAATATGGATAATGAACTCATTTTTCACACACTGGTTCTTGATAAATTTAATTTTGTCTTAGAAATAAGTTAAAATATTTCTTTGAAATTTGTTAGACAACATTAGTTCATCATTTATATTTCAAAAAAGTTTTTCAAAATCTCCAAAAGCAATTTATTTCAAAAAGAACTCAGTACAAAATCATTTATTACATTTTGACTTCGCGATGATGGTATAATTCCTAGGAATTATTCTTCTCAAATTTCACACTAGGAATTCTATGCCTAGCGCAAGTCATCTTTCTCAATTTTTAGGTCTAAAACATTCCATATTTATTAATCTTCTTAAATATGTGATACAAATGATTTGTTGCATATCAACCTATATCTTAAAGAATAAAACAATTTCATATCATCATGCATTACATTTTGACTTAGCGATGATGGTATAATTCATAGTAACTATTGTCCTCAAAATTATCACACTAAGAATTCTATGCCTAGTGCAAGTCATCCTTCCCAAATTTTCATGCTTAAATCACATTATTTTCACAAAAAATAACCTTTATCAAAATATTTCTTAAAAAAAAAAAAATCTCAAAAAAAAAAATCAAACATCCTCTTTCATCATCATAAGCCTCAAGGTAATTCTTGAGCCCACAATATTTTTGGTATTAGCAATACAAAAATTCCTCACAATAGAATCCGCTTCATGACCTAGCGAGCATTGATCTCCACCAATGGTCATATAACAACACAACATCCTTTGAGGTTCATTGCTAATCCATCAAATCTATCATCACACAAAAACATCATTTTCAAAACACACTTTACAAAATCATTTTCCTTTTATGTTAAGCATGATCAAAATGTTCAAAAATCAAAGCATAATTACAAAAAATTATGTAACACAACCATCATAAGCAAAAGTAATAAATACCCAACAAATCACACAAAGTCACATAAAACAAAGAAGATCAATATCTATATATATATATATATATATATATATATATATATATATATATATATATATATATATATTAGAAATTTTGAGTTTTCCACCAAATGCAGAATTTGGTGTAAAAAATTGAAGGGGGTATCATACCTTAAAACAACTTGCATTAAAACTTGAAATCATCAACAAAATTTGTAATAAATTTTTGCTTTCTTGTAAAATGTGCTATTCTTTTCTTTAACACATTTTTTTCAAAAATGCGCTAAAGAGGGGGAAAAATGTAACACCCTAAATATGAAATATAATAAATTTAATTAAAGACAAAAATATTCAAAAAGTAAACTCAAACAACTCTACAGCTGATTGCCTTGATTTTCGTGCCCTCTGGGTGAGATCATAGTTAATTTGGATATGATCATATGATACGATCCTTGATCGTACGATACGATCACTGATCGTACGATATGAGCCCTAATGATACATATGATCTTGTTAAAAAACAAAAATTGCTCAGTTTAGCTAAATGAAAAACTAGTTATAATGTGTTCTATCTTTACCTGTGTAACCGTGTAAACTACGGGATAGGATCCGCCGATCAATCCTAGCTTGGAAGGAGTTACAACCAAATTTTTTTTCATCCTATTTTTACTTCCTACTATAGCTTATTTAATAAGGCATTCATTGCCTTGAATCCCCCCCGACTCGACCTCATTTTTGCATTCGAATCGCTACAATTTTTGCATTAGACCGGCATTTCTCTGTTTTGTGCAGGATCAAAGGATATGATCGTCGATCAGAGAATAAAATCTGGGATCGAAGGATACGATCTTGCTCTTTCTGTATGATCTTACCTGTAGATCACTTGGGGGAAACCTCGAATACTGGTTTGCATTTCTTAAGATCTCACTTTGCATATTTATCATCTTGTCTATTATTTCTATTGCATATAGCATCATATTTAATTATTTTGCATTCCTGGAGTTCACCAACTTACATTTAATTGCACATTTCATGTAGTTTAAAGCATTCATATATTAATTTATTTCATTGTTTTATTCAGTAGCCGACATTTAATCTAACTCATGCTTAAAAAATCAATAGCACATTCTACTTTTTATTTTTTGCACTCTATTCATGAAACTGCAGGTTTCTGTCAAGATCGGATCATCCGATCAGTGATCAAATGGTATGATATTGACCAGAATCGTACGATCTTGCCCTACAACATACGATATTGTATACAACAAAAAATCAGAACCTTCATTAGACTTTCAGATATAGGTTAGAGTTTCAAATCACTTTTTAAGCATTGCATTGTTCATTAAAGCTCTGTTTTCTATTGTTTTCTATTTGCATATGAATCAAAATTGCATATATATTAGCATAGTTGCATATTGGCTAAAAACTAGGTGATTGTGAGATTTTATAAAAAGAACACATCAAAAACAAACTCCAAAACGTAGGCATGGAAACTGCCATAAAATATTTCCTGGTGAACCCTAAACAATTCGTTGAAAAATCACCAAAGAAGACACGAAATCAAGTGTCTCTCTCTGAGGTATAGACCTATCATTATCCCATTTCCCTTCGAGGCATGCATAAATTAGCTTGGAGGAAAGAAGTGAGAGAATTTTAGAGCTATGGTTACCCTATGTTTTTATTCCACACAATGGAATATTTCATAGAATATTCTAATTTCAATTTTGAAGTTTTGGAGGGAAAATGATGAAGTCTTCAAAATAAAAATGGAGACATCAGATGGTAAAATAATAAAAAATATTGAACTAGGATCCCCCTAAAATTTTTCAAGGAATCTAACATAATTAATGAAGTCATTAGGTAGTATTTATAGTGATACCAAATCTCAAATTAAGTGTTAACATCAATTCAATATAAACTAACTTGAAGGTTAAATTACAATATAAAAAATCTATTAAATGCTTTAATAAAGATTAATGATAGATGTGGTTTAACTAATATCACTAATTTTGAATACATCAAAACTACTTGTAGGCTTACATAAATATGTTTGTAAGGTTATATAAAAAAAAATTCATAGGCTTACATATATAAATATTGTAGGCTTATATATATAATTCCCATAGGCTTACATATGGAATTCCCATAGAATTACATAGAGAATACCCAAAGGCTTATATACAACTTGCCCATAGGCTACACCAAGAGCACTAGTAGGCACTTCATCACTATCAACCTTGGCCTAATAAGGTCAAATTATAAATATTTTAGTAGTCATTTTTTGGAGATCCTTTATATACATTCAAATATTATTTAGTTTAATCCATGTTGGTGCTACTTTTAAAAGATCCATGAACTATGGCTTAAAGAATATCAAAGATAAATACATTGTTATTTATGAATGATCATACTATATTTTCCAAAACAAGAGATAAATATATTATGCACCTAGAAAATGTATTTTAATCATTATAGGAAGTTTGGTATCTCATTGAACCCCAAGAAATCTATCTTTATTATCATTGGATGAAAAATCCTAGGTCATGTAGTTTATAAACATAGAAATAATATTGACCTAGACAGAGTCAAATCCATATTAGTGTTACCTCTTCCTACTATTAAAATGTAATCCAATCCTTATTTGGTAAGCATTAAAGTTTTTAGAATATTTATACCTAACTTTATTGAGATTTTCCATTCATTAACCATTTACTTAAGAAATATGATGCTTTTAGTTTGAGTATAGAATCTCAAAAAACCTTTTAAAGGATAAAGTAGGCCATCTTAATTACACTAGAGTTGGACTACCCAAATAATTATAAGGAGGTTTTCGTTTTATCCCAAAATAGACCATATCATTTCATGTATTCTATTATTAAAAAATATCAAGGGGTAAATCAACTAGTAGATTTTACTAGTCATGACCTTAGAGACCATTAGTTGAACTCTAGTTTTTTGGAAAAATAAGATTTTGTAATAGTAAAGGTAGTCAATACTTTTTTATACTACATTTATAACACTAAAACCATAATTTTGTATGATACTATTCTCAAATTAATTCTCATACATCAAGAACTTGTTGCAAAGAGGGGATTATGGGTGGTACAAGTGTGGGAGTTTGAATTGGATATCAAGCTAGTAAAGTTGGTAAGAGGAAGTCTATGCTAGGTGATGTCTTTGGACTATGAACACATAAAATATGATACCGCATCCCATTTGGTTCTACTCACATATCCTTTATATTAATGGATAAAAAATTTGGTGAACTACTTTACTTGTGGGACTCCACTACTAAATTTATAATTTAAAGAAATAATTTTGAGAGGGATATCCCTAAATACCATTTGATAGACAAAATTATGTATAGAAAATTATATGATGGGAATATCCATAGGTTGTTGTCTTAATAATAGGTCTTTAATATCCTAGAAAAATATCATCTAGGAGTTTATGGAGGCCACCTTACTCTTGAACAAAATGCTCACATGATTTTTAGCATAGAATACTATTGGCCTTCAATTTTCAACGACTTCTATAAAAAGGCTATATCTTGGTTAGTCTATCAGAATTTTGCATGGAGAGAACAATGAGCTAAAATTCCTTAAAAATTATAGTTATAGGGTCTTAATTCTAGCAATGGGTATTGGATCTCATAGGTCATATCTATCCCAAGATTATATAGAATAACACTTGTATTTTGATAGTAACTAACTACTTCACCAAGTGGGTGGAAGCCATTTCAACCAAGAAGTTTGATTTAGAAATAGTTATATACTTTTAGAATCTCAAATTCTACCTAGATTTGGGGTCCTCTTAGGCCAGTTGTAGATAATGCCTCTTATTTTCAATATATAAAATTCTTAATTTTTTATATAAAATATAGTACTATATCAAGCAATTTGTATAATCACTCATATGTAAATGGTCTAGCTAATTATTCAAATAAAAAAAGTATCAATAATTTAAAGAGAAATATTTATAAAAATTAAATGGAATGGTATTTAAGATTACCTTTTGTGTTATAGTTCAATAGAACAAGCATTAAAGATACATTGGGAATGTATCCTTTCTCATTGTTCTATGGGAATAAGTTGTGCTCTTGGTCAACAATGAGATCTAATAGTTGAATATGATTAGAAACTGTGAATTGATGAATAACTTTGATCCATTTCATCTAAGGTTGAAAAATCTACTTCAATTGGAAGAAATAGAAACCACTAATCAATAATCTATTGAACATTAAAATCAAGTGAATAGAAAATTTTATTCTGGTTTGATGTAGAATGATATAAAGTTGGTGATCTAGATATATTGTGGGATAGTGAGGGTTATAACCTAGGAGAGAAATCCAACTTTCAATCACTATGGCTAGGGCCATTCACAATAAAAAATGTGGTTGGTAAGAGTTTTTTTGACTTACAAATACTATATGGCTTGATACTATCATTGTCCTATAATATATAACATCTAAAAATATATTCTTAAGCAATAATTGGTTCATGTTTTATTTCTTTTTCACTGAAATAGAATAATATGCTTTGAGTTCATTTCCTTGCACTAGGTGAGGATTTGTGAGTTTGGGGTTAGTTTTGGATGTGGTAGGAATAAAATGCTTTAAGTTTATTTTCTCACACTAGGGGGATTGGGAGAACTTGAATATTATGATTAAAAATAATTAGAAGATAATAATACCTTTGATTTTATTTCCCTAAACCAAAGGGGATTGGTGAATTTAGGATTAATTTTGTTCTTATGCTTAGAATAGTTGGATAAGGTTTTATAAGCCCAATGGATAAGGCATTGGTTCAATTTTAGGTTCTTTCACTCATCACCCTAACTAGATCTATAATTATGGTAGAAATTTTTAAATTTAATTTCTCTTTCAATTATCTTTTGAAATATATGTAAGTTAGAAGTCTATGTTATTTAGATCATTAGCATTAAAAAATTTAAGACCCTTATTGAAAGTTATCTTTTAGGGAGAGAAATTTGAAAAAAAAATTCCAAAACAAACTAAGGGAAAACTCAACTAAGTGTCTATGTTTTTATTGGAAGATATGGTAATTTTATCTTATTAGCCAAGTTTGAGAAATGATGATGTAAACCTATGAAAATCTTCATGTAAGCCTGTGGGCAATATTTTGGAGTCCTACGAGAAATATTGTTTTATTCACCCCTTGTGGGATTGGTTAATCCACTTGATGGTTAACCTTAACTAAAAATTTTATTAAAGATTTAGTAACTTGACTTAACCTTGAGCCTTATGTTAGCCTTGGTTAATGTAATTGTAATTGTAATTTGGGGATTATTTATCTACTATAAATACTCTTAACCACTGATCCATTATATTATTTTATGAATGAGTAATTTATTATTTTGTGAGGTGCCTATGGAAATTCACCTCTATTATTTCATCTTCTTGATATTTTTATTTTGATTCCCTATTTTATTACATATAGATTGTGGTAAATGGTATGTTTCATGTGATTTCTAGGAAGTATTATAACATCCAACATAGTATCAAAGTAGTAATGGATCTGCATTATTTTATTCTTATTTTTTAGTGATTTATAATTTATGGTGATTCCAAAGGATAACATTGATTTAAAGTTATCAAAATAACCTTTGTATGCCATCAAATTATTTTTAAAATGCTTTCACTAAAATCCTAGGAGACTTGGATTGTAAGGATCACACTAGTTTCTAGCAAATTTTTTCTAGAAGAAACATTCCATGACATGTTTCTTCTTCCTCTCTTGATATATCAATTTGAATTTCTTGCCTTTGTTGATCATATAGATGCCCTAATGTTCAAATTAAGTTCCTTGGAGTTTTCTAAAAACTCATTTGTCTTTTATAGATTTTCTAAAATAAATCATTTCTCTTTCTCATTTGGATATTTTTTCCATATGCATCACATATGAAAGGAAAAATTACATGTGTCAAAGAAACAAGGATGAGGTTAAACATTTTTTATAGCCTTTGTATGCCAAAGAAGTCATAGTAAACTTTTGTTCATGAAAAACACCTCTAAGCTAATAGGAAAAATTATCTTGTTCGTTCATTGAGGTAAGAGCCTATTTAATACTTACCTTAGGGTTACAAATTGGAAGATCAATACTGTTAATTAGGAGATCATTATAGATAATAATTATTAAAATAATCCTCTAGTTAATAATGCATGCTCTCAAAATAAACTAATGTAATAAAATATTCTAACATACCCCCTTATTACATTAATTGGGATAAAAAATATTAGGACCCCCCTTAAGTTAGAGGATTCTAGGCTCTTGCTATTGACCTAGAATCTCGAATCTAGCTTTGGCTCTAGATCTTGGATTTGGATCTTGGCTTTGGTTGCTTTAGCTTTAACTTATTTGGATTTAGTTACTCTAGCTCTTAGCTTTGGCTGCTCTAGCACTTGGCTCTTGGATCTAGTTGCTTTGGTTGCTCTAGCACTTGGCTCTAGTTGCTTTGGATCTTGGATCTAGTTGCTCTAACTATTGGGTAAATACCTCTAGATCTACCTTTAGTTCCACCTTTGTGTTTACTGCCTCTAGGTCAACCACTAGGTCTATTACCTCGAAAACTATTTCCCTTGGGTTTATCACCTCTAGATAAAATACTAGGTTTGTGTCCTTTAGATATTTCTCTAGGTCCATCACCTTTGGGTTAGCCATTGGGTCTATAACCTATGAGTTTATCTTTGGGACTATCATCTTGGGGTTAGCCACTGGGTTTGCCTCGATCTACCTTTACATATTCCACTAGGTTTGCTACTTTTGGGTTTGCCTTTGGGTTAGCCAAGTATGTCAAGTACACTTAGAGTACTTAAGAAATAGTAGGACTGGACTCACTTTACTTATTTAACTACGAATGTCCTTATGCTAATCTTCTCATCCTACCAAAATGCATGGATAACTAGTCACTACAACCACTAGGTGTAATAGAGTAGATCACTACTTATGAGGTTCACTTTGTATTTCATGTGTACTATGAGTATTTATCCCCCCCTTAGGATGAACTCATCACTTGCATTGTATTTTGAAGGTGCCAATATTCACTGAAAATGCACCTTTTTACAATCGTTGAATTTTTACAAGGGGGAAGGTGGTGGACTTTGTCAATATTGCACCTTTTTACAATCACAATGCTTGAGTAATTTTGTAAAATAGAATTTGAAATTGCACCCTTATTAATTAAAAATAAGGCAAAAGAATTCCAATCATACACCCTTATACCTCTAAAATTCACTTAAAATGGAAATGCATTAAAAATTTATTTTTCTTTTTTATATATAAGGCTTTTATTTTTATTTTTAGAAAGAAAAAAACACATGCGCATTGAAAAAAACTCCCTTTTTTGAAATAAAAAAATGCATGCACATTAAAAAAATTCTCCCACTTTTTAATAATATAAAAACTTGCACTTCTTTTCTAAATTAGAAAGCACCATTTAAAAATATGCACTTTAAAAAAAATTAAGAGTGTTCTTTTCTTTAATTTTTATTTTTATTTTTTAATTAGGTGCATTTTTTCTTTCAAAGAAAAATAAAACATGAAATTTTTAATAAATTCCCTTCTTTTTTAAATGAATGTGGATGCTACTATTTTTCCTTTTTTTCCAAGAAGAAATTAATGAAAATGCACATTTTGTTTTAAATATTACAAACCTTAGAGAGTTTTAGTGTTGTTTTTGCTAGATTCAGATTGGACATGCATTTTTCCATATTCCTCACCCTACAACAAAAATGAAGTACAACTTCATTGTACATAACTATTCACCTTTGACAGGTTGTCCCATAGATGGGTTGTTCTAGAGCTTTTTTTTTGGTAGAGAATGCAACTTCAACCTTAGGTGATTCTTCAATTTTTTCTTGAGCTGATCTTGACTTCAGTTGGGATGTGTTTACATGACAAAATAGCAACAAAATACTTGAGAAATATATTGGGTTCCTATACCACCTATAGGTTAGTGCAAGAAAAAAGAAGCAAAGGAAATTTGGTGTGGAACCTGTAGGCCCAAAATGGCCACATACTTAGGAAAATTTTGAAAATTTTGCCTAAGTCATGAAGTTCTCAATCCGCACACTTTGTAGTGTATTTTGGAGTGGATTCGCAACAAATGCCCTGAGTCTGCCTAACACTTGGTAAATTTTTGCACTTGGAGTGATTCCATAAAGTTTCTTTTGTTCTTAGCTCTAGACGGTCGATGCATCCCGAATCCGTAAAACTTTTTGAAGAAGGATGATGTCAACATAAAATTAGTGTGGATTGGTGATAGCTTGATATTTTGAATACTTTGTGAGTAGCTAAGTGTTGGAAAGCTTCATTCCAAAGAGTGCAATGAAATTTTTTGCTCAAAATGGTGATAGAAGACGGAAACCTAATCGTAGAAGATGTGGATTCATGACAAAGCATATTTTTGGCTATCTTTTGGAATGACAACAACCAACGATGTACTCTGAAGTCAGTGTGGATTGGAGGAAGAGTCACTTTGCATTGCAATAGGTTTGGAATGATGTTTGTTGAACAATGTACTTGCTTCGGTCTAGAATAGAATCCATAGAAGTTTCAAAGAAGATATGATGCCATCAATTTTTTGTGCGGATTGGTGAATGTTTCATTTTCGAAGAAGAAAAATGAAGGGTAAAGAGCAGATTTCATCCCACTTCACTTTCAGAGTATTTTAATGTCAGATTGGAATCCCATAGTTTCTAAGGCATAAAAGATGATGTCATTATTTTTTTAAAGCAGGATGACGATGTGTTCTCCCCTGCCATTGTAACAAGATTATATCATATTAAATCATAGCCATACGATGGGGGAGATCAATGAGGGAGATTTTGCTAAGAAATCTGAAGAGTATAAAAGTAATCTCTCACCGAAGCTATGACAATCAGTTGGAGGAGGAAGTCAAAGCATCGAGGGTTTCAAGAAGACAGAACCAGAGACGGTTACAAATCGACGATGGCAGAGGGCTTCCAAGAAGGATCAATGATGCATACACACTCTCCAACGACCAAAAATCCAGTTAGCATCAAACGACCAATAAGTTACAGATAGTTAGAGCTGCCATGGTGGTCCACTTGTAGCGTATTTCTTGGAGGATGAACCAGTAAGAGAATGCCAGCAAGACCTCTTAGTTGAGCTATCAAATTTAAATATTTTAATGTTCCTTGTAATTTTAATTTTACAAAACTATAAATAGAGGTCGAACCCTCATTTCTAAGGGTCAGATCTAGTGTGTTTGTCTGTGCTACTGTAAATATTCCCAAGGGCTAATGAAATGAGCATTACGTTGATCTTCACCTCAAATTTTGTGTCTTCATATTTTGATATTAGAGGTTCAAATTATTTAGTTGTATTTTTGTGAATACTTGAATGGTTAGTTTGTACCAGATTAATGGATTACTAGTTCTTAGGGTAATTGAAATCTACTTTTGAGTTTGATATTTATTGTTAGGGAGTGCATTTTTTGGACATTTTGAGCTCATTTAGTTGTCATTGATGTCAAGGTGAGAAGTTTTCATTGATGCCAAAGTGAACACATGAAGTTGTCATTAATACCATGGAGTACACCATCAATAAAACTAGGAGCAATGCAAAGAGATGGACAAAAGTTGTCCAAATATGATTTTATAAGGGTTTTTGTTAAAACCATGGTGGCACATTAAAAGGTTTTTTATTAAAACCATAATGATAGTTTTCTAACATTGTGATGGCAAAATTAAGGTTTTTATTAAAACCAAGGTGGTGGAATTATTTTTCATCAACCCAGTGAAGTGCAAATGATAGTTTTGATATTAACTCAAAGAGAGCTTTAATTTTTTTTCTTTTTTGAATTTACATGGTGGAATCGGTAGCCACCACAAATCCGGGCAGGCTGTCCAAATTTGTATGGCCGCCACAGTATTCTGCATTGTCCGCCCCAAAATCCGCCACACAAATCTTCGTGCAGTCCACCCCTATAACCACCATGCCACAATCATTTTAAACCTTTTATGCCACTGAAAGCGCTAGGAAAGGGACAAGCGTTCAGTCCGACGAGGCCTGAGATTTTAACCTTGGACCTCCGCCCCTCTTATGGGGTTTGGATGAACCAATTGGTCTACACCTCGGACCTTCTTTAATTTTTTATTAAATTCTAAAGTTTATAAATTAAATTTATAATATTTAAATTCTTTTGAATTTAAATTAATTATAAATTGTAATTTATACAAGTCGACATCATCAAGTCGAATCATCCACCGACGTTGTATGCAAAGCAAATGAAGGGTATTTAAACCCTAAAAAAAACCTTAGGGAAGATGGCAATTTAAAATTCGAATACAACGAAAAATATAGAGCCTCCAAAAATTTTAGAGTAGGGTATTACAGAAGCAAGGCAACGCATCGTGATCGAGGCAGTGCATTTTGTTTAAGCAAGGAACAAGGCAGAGGGAGTAGCGCTCGTGGTCTAGCTTGGCGCTAGATGTGTAAGAAGGCCAAAGTCTTTAAAGCCTTGGAGAAAAGGCTTAAGCAACCTTAGGGCTTAAGCTAAGCATGTGGAGTGCTTAGCTCACACAACTAGCTAGCCACAGCTAAGGCACTAGCCGAGGGAGAAGGCGTAGGGTCAAAACCCCAAAAAATGTGGAAGGGGGATTCACCAAAGGTTTTTATGATTTAATTTTAATTTTTACATAATACTAAGGTTTAGGAGGCATAAGGGAATATTTGTGATATTTGATCATTGTGTTAAGGTTTTAGGGGTGTTTGTGGAATTTGATTAATTGTGCTAAGGTTAGGGAGTTATAAGGTGATATTAATTCATTTACCTAAGTGGTAAATAGGTGCTTTATTAAGGTAAATAATATTTTACCTTAGAAGATAGAAATTAAGTTGGAATATCAATTTTGTGAAATTGAGAAATTTAAGGCATGTTTTGATAAGGAAATTTTTGTGAAGATATTATTGTCAAATATTGCTATTGAGATGGAGTGATAAGGTGTAATTGAGTTTTTACATTACATTGTGAGAAATATTTATCTTCTAACCTCTTTGAGCTTGGCATAGAATTTTTTGTGGTTGTGAAAGATTTATGAGATCCCTTCATCATCAAGAAAAATGTATGAGCACATTCTTCCATAGTTGAGTTGATTGATTAGTTTTCTGAAAAATAAGTTTGGAGTGAAAAGGACTTGATTAGGGTTTCCTATTGAGTGTGTTGAGTGAATGCTTCAAGATTTTTTGGAACAAAGAAGTGTTGTTAAAACCTTGTTTGATAAGCATTTTTTTTTAAGCCAATGGTTGTGAGAACAACTTGAATTAGGGTTTGAGTATCATTGCTATGGGAAGATTGTTTTATAAGCATTGTTGTTGAAGTAAGTTGTTGAGAAAAGAACTTGAACTAGGGTTTGAAGAGAACATGAGTATCATTGTTATGTGAGAGTTGTTTTTATAAGCATTGTTGTTGAAGTGAGTTATTGTGAGAAGAACTTGAACTAGGGTTTGCAAATATCATGAGTATCATTGTTATGTGAGATTTTTTGTTGAGCATTATTGGAAACATTTTGAGTTGATGTTTATATGCTTGGACCAAGGTTTGTGAGTAAGGATTATTTCATTTAGTGATTGTTTGAGAGTGGATGTGTGAAGTGATTGTTCAAGTTCCATAAAACAAACTATTCTATATTCTGAGTTGATTTGAGAAAGTGATTGAGCATTGAGGTGAATAAGAAGCATATTGAGTCTCTAACAATTCTCCTTATGTTTCTAAAAGAGTGATTGAAATTAATTGAGCATTGTGATAAGTATAGAACATATTGAGTCTCTAACAATTCTCTTTATGTTTCTATGATATTGGAAAAGTTCTATGTGGACTTGTTGAGCAGATTTGAGGTAAGTCTTTGAGGAGACTTATGGAATGATTTTGTGTGAGATTTTGTGAAAGCTTACAATATAAATTTGGTTAAGTTATTGAGAAGACTTATTGAGTATATTGTACAAGTTCTAGAGAGGACTTGTGGAGCATATTGAGAAAGTTCTAGAGAGGACTTGTGGAGCATATTTGAGCAAGTTCTAGAGATGACTTGTAGAGCAGAATTGAGCAAGTTCTAAAGAGGACTTGTAGAGCAGATTTGAGTAAGTTCTAAAGAGGACTTGTGGAAAAATTAGTGTGAGCTTTTTTGGAAGCTTACAATGTATATTTGAGACAAGTCTTTAAGAATACTTGAGAGCATAATTGATTGACTTGTTCAAACCTTGAGTTAAGGTTTGGGGCAGATCCAACAAAGTTGAGTCAAGCCTTGAGTTAAGGCTTGAGGATAGAGATCGAGGATAGATTTGTGCTAGATTGAAGGACTATTTTTAGTGCAGATTTGATAGCAGAGTTTGGTGCATATTTAAGGATAAGTTTGTACCAGACCAGAGATAGAGATTGAGCAGAGTTGTATTAGATTGAAGGACTATGTTTAGTGCAGATTTGAGATAGAGCTTTGAAGGTGATAGAGCAGAGAGGACAGCAGTCTCCAGTGGATAGAGATCCATTAGCCATGGTAGTGAGGATAGGTCTTATGAGTGGGGATAAGAGTCTTTAGTGGAGATAGATCCATAATCCAGTGTAGTGGAGGCAATAGTCTTCTAGAGGATCACCATCTAGAGCAGAGGAAAAGGAGTTCTCTTATGGATAGAGATCCACAAACTTGATTTAGGGGATTGGTGTCTCCTTTGGATAGAGGTCCATAAACATTGTAATAGGGAAAGGATTCCCAAGATATTGATAGAGAAAATTTTAGTGAAATATTTTCTTCGTGGAGTAGCCCACATTGGGTGAACCACATTAAATTGGTGTCTCTATTGTGTGTGATGATTTGTGCATTGCTTTAGTTATTGCTATTGATATTGCCATTGATTATATTGATTAATTCTATTTGGTAAATAAAAGTAAAAAGCGGTTTTCCCACATCCTAATTAATGTAGGAAGACTCCCCCCCAAAACGGTGCTACCTTATAACATGAAAACCACTAGTAGCCAAAGTCAAACTACAAACCCTTCTTACATGGATCCCCTTTCTTTATCATCTCCATATCCACAAATGAATGCAATCCCTCAACCAAATCCAACATCCTCTATAGCTCCTTTTCCTCCCCTTCCTTCTCAACCATCTCAAGAGTTTTCTGCTATTCTTGATATACAAAATACTCTAAAAACTATGAGTAATAGAATGAATTCAATGGAAAAGAGAGACCAAGAAAGGTTACAATAGAGGAGGTTTCCATATGTGAACAAATATCAGAGACCTGGTCCTAGTAACAATACTGGGGTCAGAGTGAATGCAACATATGAGGAGCCAAAATGTTCTTCAGATACTACTCTTGCTAATATTTGGTGTTTAGTATGCAATGATCCCCATGACTCACAGTCTTGTGTTATGTACCAACACCATGTCCAAAAAGCTATGGATCAAGCTAAAAGAAATCAAAAGGGGAGAGTAAACATGTTATGGCAGTCTGATCAAATCATGGTGGGAAAAGAGCTAGATGAAGAAAGCCCAATTGCTGTTATGACAAGGTCTGGGAAGAAATATTTGCAAGTAGATCCCCAAAAAATGGGCCAATTCCAAGTCCCTTCTCAAAAAATAACTGATCCCCTTCCTCAAAGCAGTGATACTTTCCCCATCCCTCAAGCTAAAGGTAAAGAGAAGACAGAAAAATCTTCCTAGGAGGTTGGATAAGGAAACTGAAAGAGACCAAATAAAATCTAAGGATGAGGCTCAAGAAAGGCTCAGATTCCCCTCTATTACCAAAAGGTAGAGAGTAGAAGCCACTCAACAGTATAAAAGGAGATATGGTGAGCCAGAAGGAAGGCCTGAAAGACCTTCCCTGACTAAATATGAGTATAATATTATTGAAGAGATGAAAAATATTCCATCAAAAGCTAGCCTGTATGACACTCTGTTTATTCCTGGTCAGATCGATCTTCTTAAGGCTTCCCTCAACAAGTATCCACAAAATAGGTAGGCCACTACAATCCTTAGTATGCCATCAGAAAAGAAAGAAATATCACCTACTATTTTAAAGAATAAGCCCCCTCCTTTCTATATATCCCCGAGGATGGAAGGTTGGGTAGTCCAAAATTGTATGATTGATTTAGGAGCATCAACTACAGTCATGCCTAAAGTAGTCTATGAAGAAATGGGTATGGAGTATACCCGATCTTGTCCTAGAGTATTGCAATTAGATGGGACACCTGTTAAGACAGTTGGAGTCATAAAAGATGTGTTAATGAGGCTGCACAGAGCCCCTGAGGTAACAATAGTACAAGAAATAGTTGTGGTTGACCTAGAACCCTACTTTGGATTATGCCTTTCAAGGGAGTTTACTGCAAAACTAGGTGGATGTATGTACATGGATTATTCTAGTATGGTAATTCCTTTCAAAGGAAAGAGAATAAGAATAACACCTAAAAAACTGGTAGCCTATCATATTGAAAATATTGAAGAAGACATGTGTAATCTCAATCCCCTTGAAGAATTTGAGCTGGTGGAAAACATCAAAGAATTGGATATTGAGGATGAGTTGCCTTTTAGAGAAGATTACAGTCAGTTTGGAACTGGTATGGGAACATATAGTATCTCAACTGAATTAGAGAAGAAAATCCCTGCTATATCCAATCAGTCCTTGAGAGAAAAGGAAACATGGATCATGCACTTTGATGGGGCTAAATGCAGAAATGGTGCAGGAGCCGGTGTGGTCTTACAGTCCCAATCAGAGGGGACAAAGAATTTTGCCTACAGACTAACATGGTCATGTACAAATAATGCTGCAGAATATGAAGCCCTATGCCTTGGATTGATACAAGAAGAAAGCATGGGCATTAATATTTTAAACATATATGGTGATTCTGAGTTAATAGTCCATCAAGTAAGAAATAGGTGCAGTAGTAAGCACCATTACCTAAAAGCTTACAAAAATAGGGTATGGGATCTGATGGAATCCTTTGATGCCCTGAATTTAAATTTTATTCCCAGAGAAAAGAACACTCTGGAAGATTCCTTAGCAATGAAGGGAGCTAACTTCAACCCTACCATAGACTATAGGATCAAGAGAGCCAAGGGAATCAAAATGATTTTCAGACCTATAGTACCAGACAAGCAAATTTTCTGGTAGGTTTTTGAAAGTGATGAGCAGATAATTGACTTTTTGGTAAGAGAAGCATGTCTCTCTACTATCCAAGAGGAAAATCTAGAAGAAATTGACCAACAAGATGTCATTCAACTAAGGAAAAATCACATTCCTAGAGGATTGGTCACCCTAGAGAGCTTATTTGACAATGAGGATAGGAAAAATATAAGAACCATGAAATCGGTATTGAAAAGAAGCTCAATGTTGGAGTCAAATTTTCACTAGAGGAAGCAGAAGATATCAAAGCTTTATGCTTAAAATACCAAGATATTGTGGCTTGGTCATATGAAGACCTTAAGGTGTATGACAAAAAGGTTATCCAACATACTATTGAGCTAGAGCCTGATGCCAAGCCTTTTAGGTAGAAGCAAAGGCCCGTAAATCCAAGGATTGAAGCCATCATGAGAGAGGAGCTATTAAAGTTATTAAAGGCTAAAATCATATATCCAATAAAACATTCAACCTGGGTAGCCAACTTGGTACCCGTGAGAAAAAAGAATGGTGATATACGCTTGTGTGTAGATTTCAAAAATCTTAACCAAGCATCCCTTAAGGATCACTATCCCCTCCCTTAGATTGATCAAATTCTACAGGTAGTGGTAGGGGCTGAGAGGTTCTCATTACTGGATGGTTACTCTGGATACAATCATATTTGGGTGAAATATGAAGATCAGTATAAGACAACATTCACCACGAAATGGGGCACATTTGCCTACCAGAGAATACCTTTTGGGTTGTCCAATGCGGGAGCCACATTTTAGAGAGCCATGGATTATGCCTTTGGAGCACTGATCAACAAAGTCATTCTGATTTACTTGGATGACATGACTGTGTTTTCCCATGATAAGCAAGATCACCTATCGCACCTAGAGCAAGTTTTTCAAAAATGCAGAGAATTTGGTATTTCACTCAATCCTAAGAAGTCATTCTTTGCAGTTCACGAAGGAAAGCTGCTAGGTCATGTGGTCTCAAAAGAAGGTATGGCCATAGATCCAGAGAGAATTAGAGCCATTCTGGCTCTTCCATTGCCTACAAACAAGAAGACTTTGCAGTATTTTCTAGGCCAGATCAATTTTGTCAAGAAATTCATTTCTGACTTTGCACAGAAAGTCAGGCCTATATCTGAGTTACTCAAGAAGAATGTTGAGTTCAAATGGACTGAAGTTAGGAAATAAGCTTTTGATATTATCAAGTAGTCCATTGCAATAGCCCTAGTGCTGATAAATCCTAATTTTAGTAGAGATTTTATCCTTTATGCCTATGGAGCTAAAGAAAGTTACGCCTCAGTGCTTACTCAAAAATATGATCAAGGTGAAGAGCATCCTGTATTCTTTTGGAGCTAGACACTCCATGACTACCAGGTCAAATATAACTTCATTGAAAGACAAGTGTTTGTTGTGATGAAGTCATTGAAGAAGTTCAGGTAGTACTTGGTACAGAGTAAGACCCTGGTATATGTGGTTCATCCAGATGTAAGAAGTTTTATCCTATAGGGTGAACTAGGAGATAAAAGAGTTGGTTGGATTACCAAAATCCAAGAGTATGATGTAGAAATACATCCCACCAAGTTGGTGAGAGGCAAGGCTCTATGCCAAGGTCTAATAGAGGTTGCAACATTAGAGAAGTGACAGCTTGTCAGGCAATAGAAGAAGATCATATGGAAGGAGTACAAACTAAAAAATCTGATTGGGTAGACTAGATGATTAAATATTTCCAAACTGGAGTATGCCCCCAAAATATAAATACATCCCAAAGGAGGAGATACAGGCTTCATGCTTTGAAATATGTATTACTACCAGAAGGCCTATACAAAAGAAATTTGGATGGAGTTCTTCTAAAGTGCTTGAAAGATGATCAACAAAAGAGGGTCATTGCAGAGTTCCATGGAGGACCAATTGGTGGACATAGCTCAGGTAGGATTACAACTTTGAAAATCATAAGGGTAGGCTATTATTGGCCTACTATATTTACTGATGCTTTCAGGGTCACCAGGGCCTATGAAAAATGTCAGAGATATGTTGGAAGGACAAGGAATGCTTCATTTCCCCTCAAGCCCATACAAGTTGAAGAACCTTTTCAACAATGGGGACTGGACTTCATAGGGGTTATTAACCCTAATTCCTCAGTAGAGCATAAGTTTATCCTAATTGCCATAGATTATCTTACCATATGGGTAGAGGCTATTCCTACCAAGAAATCAGATCAAGATGTTGTGATCAATTTCATGGAAAATTTGATTTCAAGATTTGGGGTTCCAGAAGCCTTGGTGAGTGACAATGGCCCAACTTTCATAGGAGCCAAGTATATTGAGTTTACCAGCAAGTATGGCATTACTCTTAAAAATACTTCAAATTATTATCCACAAGGTAATGGACTTGCAGAATCTACCAACAAAAACTTGTTAAGGATTTTGAGGAAATCACTTGAAGGAAATAAAAGAAGTTGGCATCTATTGTTGGACCAAGCTTTGTGGGCTGATAGGATTACTATAAATAAGTCCATTAAGACTTCCCCTTATGCACTAGTATATGGCAAAGAGGCAGTGTTACCCATCCATTTGGAGATTCCAACACTTAAGCTTGTCAATACAGAGGAGGAATCAAAGGAAGATCCGGTAAAAACCAGGCTGACTCACTTACTACAATTGGAAGAGAATAGAGCTCAAGCATATAATAATTTTCAAAAGCATTCCTCAGATATCAAGGCATGGTTTGATAAGAAATCCAGATTCAGAAAATTCCAGGTTGGAGATGCAGTTCTCAGGTGGAATGTTGATAGAGCAAAACCGGGCAAGCATGAAAAGTTTGATTCTTTTTGGGATGGCCCATTCAAAATAGTAGAGGCCAAGGAGTCCAATGTGTTCCAGCTTGAAGATCCTGAAGGGAACATACAACCGATTCCAGTAAATGGTTTTCATCTCAAGCTCTACTATGTGTAAAATATGAGCTCATTGTAACATATGTACATACATTGTATTATTATTTCCCTTTCTTTCTACACTTTGTATTTCCCTTTATTTCTACACTTTGTACAAGTTCAAATAAAAATTCTTGAAAAAATGGCTAAGTGTTGAAAAGTATTCGGCAAGGTCCCATTCCGCACTCAAATACATGTATTTTCTAGCGGAATAGTGAGCGCTTCTGAATCCACATCAAAATGTACTAAGATCCTAGAGGAATGGTGCAAGCACCCTTTTCTCATGTAATGAAGAGTGCCAAGTATCAAAAGAAACAAAAGGGTTTCCAATCTAGGGATTTTCCAAGCTAAAGTGTAGCGGAGCGGAACCAAGGTGAAAAATCGTGCATGGAATTGGCTAAGTGTCAATAGAATTAATGACTCCTCATATTCACCAATTTCAAAACCAAGGTGGAGCCAAGAAATAACTTTGCAACCATGCCACGTGGAGAGGAAATAATGCTCCCGCATTCAATGCTAATGAACTCATGCTCGAACCAAAGAGTAGCCGAAGAGACGCAGTGAGGTGGCAATGTGGTTTGAATTTTTGACCAATGAAAATTTAGAATGCCATCATTGAGCCACCGAGATGAATGAGTGGAAGTTGGAAAGTGTGCCAGTGGGTAGATTGCATAGCAACTACATTAATGGTGGAAGATACGCATGCTCCAAGAAATAAAAGAAATAAAAAAGCACACACAATCTTCATTCAGTAGCTAATTGCATCCACCAAGCGGTACAGTTTGAAACAATACTCTGAGATTTTTCTATGAATTATAGAGGGAGCAAAGTTTTGTTGCTTCCAAGATGGCTTCAGAGGATGTCCAAGAGTTCAAGACTCTAGAGGTAAAGGTAGTGCCTCCATACATCGATAGAGCAGAAGCTGTGGCAGATACGGAGATGGTCCTCACGGAGAGAACAAAGCTCAGGAGGAGCATTAACGATAGATACAAGAAGAGAGTTGCTTTGTCTGTAGAAGGTAGATGTGCTATCCTTTCTTACTTATCCTTTTACATTTGTGATTCTGTTCATCCCTATCCAGAATTAATAGTTGCAATAGTTAAATTTTATGACCCAATGGCCAAAGCAGTGAAAACTCACAAAGGGAAAACCCTCTTTAATATCACCGCCTCCTTCTATCACAATATTTTTGCCCTAGGGTCAGAACCAACTGTAAAACCTAAGGAATTTAAGGTAACTGAATAGGTCAGGTATTATTCCCTAGAGAAGTGAGTGAATGAGGGAGAGTCATTTAGGAGATGGGTTTACAAGTAGCTCAATGCTAAGCTCAAGAAGAAATTACCCGAGGTCCCCATTCTTATCGATGAATTTCCAAACCTTGTACTATTCTCTATGTTAGCCTGTATGGAGGGTCTAGATTCTGATAGATGGGTGTACGGCTAGAAAATTGTCATAGCCTACTACATTTCCAATGAAATAATGTATGAGAAAGGTGTGGAGGAAAAAGGGACTAGGGTGATTTATTTTGATTGGCCAACTTTTCTTGCATAGAGGATACATGAACAATTGGTAAGGATGAAAAGGGGCTCTGATGCTCCTAGTTTTAGGTATTGCTCGAGTCTGGTATGGATGTTTTATGCTGCCATTAAGGACCAGATGCCTTGGATTCTAGTCAGGGACAAAACCAATGATGGAGAACCCCTGTCGGTTTATTACTGGATAAGTCATTTGAGAAGTAGTGAGTCTTTCTATAGATTCAACTTGGAATTTCTTGGACCCACCTTGAAAATAATGTATGGAGAGTGCCCTAGATTGCCACCCTTGGCAAAGCAAATTCTGAGAGTAAAGGGTGTTGAGGAAGGAGATTGGTACTTGTTGACTGAGGGCACAATTATCAGATTGTATGGTTTCATGGGTAAACCTTTTCTCCTGCCTCATTTTGTTATAGAAAGGCTTTTTGCCTTGGAATATTTGAGGCAGGTAGAGTATATTGATTTGCATTATGGTTCTGGGAGAAAGAGAAAATCTCTGCTTACATATCACACTATGGAGGACATTACCATCACAAAGAAGGGGTAGAGTCAGCTAATTGACCAATACCTTGATAGGTTAGGTCTATTTTATATCCCCCAAAGATGGAGTTATGACCCTGATGGTATCTTCACTACAAGAAATGTAGCCCTAAATGGAGAGAAGGCTTATAAATTTGAAAAGAGGCCTAGGGCTCATTTTGAACAAGGTAGAAATAATTATGAGACCACTCTTTTGGAGTGGAATGTGTCGAAGATGGGTCAACTACCTCCGTGGTTGGATTTCTATGAGCATATTGTTGATTATGACCTTGACCAGAAGAAGAGTCATCAGCTTACAGAAGCCACCATTCATGACATGGAAGGAAAAACCTCAAAGAAAAAGGACCCTCAGCCCGAGGAGGATGTTGCCAAAGAAGCTGAGGAAGAGGAGCAATGGAACGTAGCTAAGATATCAGATTGGTGGAGAATGAGAATTGAAATTGGAAAACCTAAGTCTAAGTTCGGCATGAAGATTGATAAAGAGTTTTCCAAGAAATATAATGAAAATATCGAAACCTGGAAGCAGAAGGACATTAGAAACATAGTGTTGACAGTTGAAAGGTCCCAGGTAGGTTCTGAATCTCTCTCTCCACCCATATATCAGGAAGCCCCTGTAGAAGAGCAGGAAACTCCTTTGACAATAGCTGAGGTCTTGAAAAATTTTCATCCTACCACTGAACAAGTGGAGAAGTTTCCTAAAGGAGCACAACTTCTGAGTAAAATGCAATATTCTAGTGAAAAAGTTGTCAGTACTCCAGTCATCGAAGCAGTGTCTAGGCCTAAATTCTTAGCTCTAGGGGGTCAGCCTCTAGACACAGATATTGACTAGAGGAAGAAGGATGAGAGTTTTAGGTTCACCCCCTTTCTTTTACCCCTGCAGCATCAGTAGAATTGCATCCTATTTCTGAGCAAGTTTTGCTTTCTGGAGCAGTACAAGGAGATGTATCAGAAGTAGATTCTGAGAGTGAGATGGCTTCCTTTCAATTGATCCATAGAAGAACTAAAAGAGCCCCAGAAAGGAGGGAAAAGGAGGTTTCAAAGAAGTAGAGATTGGATATGGAGGAAATTGTAAAAGAGGTAGCTATTTCTGCTATAGAAGAATTGACTCACCAAGAGCAGCAATAGGAAATAGAGGTGGAGCAAGAGCACCCTACATCTGTAGGTGAAGGTATGGTTTCTAATCCCTCTTCTCCTCTACATCCTCTTGAATCCCCAAAGAAGTCTCCCTCCATTTCTGGTCAAGAGAATGTGACAAAGGTACCTTCTCCCTCTCGTAGTCCACCCCATATTTCATTGATTGTCACTGAAGCTCAAGTCACCTCTGTTCCCCCATAGTCACCCCAAATTCCACTTCCAACATCTGAAGTTCCCACTTCATCATCTCCCATCATTTCATCTTCATTATTACCACCACCACCATCAAAGGGACACAACATTCCAAGTACCACCATTCATTCAGTTGTTAGTCTTGCATCGGTTCCTATGAGTCTACCAATAGCAACAACAATAGTAGTCATAGAGTCCACTATCATTACAGAGACTACTATGAGTACTCCCACACCCCAATCATCAGTAGTTCAATCCACCCTTTCATTTTTAGTATCTTCATCTCCCCTGGCTACTAGTTTTTTAAGTCCTATCACTTTGCCAAAAGGGAAGGCAACCACACAGAGAGAAAATGATTTCTGGGTAGAGAAGCTTTCTAAGCCTTCCAGCAGGATGGTTGTTAGAAGAAGAAGCATGTATGTTGATCCAGTGTCTCACCAGAGAGTATCTAGATCTATGACTCCACTTGTAAATAAGCCTGAAACTGAAATGACTATCCAAGATTATCGAGTGGAGGAGGTCACAGAAGATATTGAGAAGCTTCCTGAAGAAGATGAGTTGATCATAGCCAGAGCCCACTTAGACACCTTCTATGTAAAAAATGATATATTCAGAGAGAAGGTGAGCAAACTGGAGCAGCAGATTGAAAAGCTTTAGAAGACTCTGAGCAATCAGAAGGAAGTAGAAAAGGCTCTAAAAAAAGAGGTCAAGGGTTGGCAAGAAAAATTCCAAGAGGCCAATAAGCTCAAGGATCAACTTGGAGAGCAAATGAAGCTGAATGAAGAACAAGCAAAAGAAATTCAAAGTTTGAGACATCAACTTCAACTTGAGAAAGCTAAGTCTTCTAGCTTTTCCAAGGCTGATTTGAAGAATATTAGAAAAGAGATGCTCTCTGAAGTCCAAGAAAAATGTTCAGGGCTTCAGCTCATGATTGATTATCTTGATGATGCCAACCACCTACTCCCCAATGTTCAAAAAGATCTAGATCAGATCATCGGAGAGTTGCAGCCTATGGTGATTCTAGTAGAACAAATGTACAAGTTGGTTGATAGCAGACTCAGTGATTTTGCTAAACCAATTCCCAATAAAGAATGGAATCTCACCAGAGTTGCTACCAGAATTGTGGTTGAGAAGCATAGGGCACTTCAGAAAGCCTGGTTGTTGTTTGACAAGATTGAGGGAGTGATTAGGGATGTTGTTGATATGAATAAATAAATGATTCAAGTTGGCTTCAAAGGCCTATGGATGGAGGATCACAACTTGTTATCCATGGAAGAGATCCAGAAAAGCATCAATGAAAATTTGTAGGATGAATCTGGAATTGATTCTCTTGAAGAGCCACTACCCCAAGAACAAGTTGTCCAATTAATTGTTAATTTTACCATATTAAGAGATCTCATGGAAGATCTAGTAAACAGAGGGAATGCTACTAATTATGAGGACATTGGAGAATTACAATATGTCTATAAGTAGCTCAAAGAGACATCAAACCCCTCTGAAGCAGCCTGGAAATAGGCTTTACAATCTCTAAAATTGATGATCCAGCTGTTTGGTGATTCTTCTAGAGGAAGGCATCAAAAGGAACCTTCTCCAGAAGAAGAAGAAGAAGAAGAAGAGAATGAAGAAGAGGCCGAGGAAGAGGCCCATGAAGAGGAAGACCAGGATGGAGCTGTTATAGGCCCGGAAGGGGCCCACACTTAGTTTGTTTTTGTTTTTGTACATATGTGCAAGTTTTGCATTTTTGTTTTTTGCTCTGACAATTGTCAGAAATAAGCAATAAAGGCATGAAGCCTAGAGAGGCACAAAGAGCAGCAGATTTTGTGTGAAGGCATTTTTTGCAATAAGGCCTTATAAAAGGAGTAGAGTTATGCCTAATTTTTGAAGACAATGGCAACAAGCCTGTATTTTTGGTATACTCTCTTTATAAGTGGATGAGTCATGATGTTTTTGGCATCATCTCTATATGAACCTTTACCCTCTAAACAAGTTGTTAGATTTTTCAGAGGATAATGTTTGTATGGAGGTTATTCTTTAAAGCATATTTTTGAAGATGAGCATTTTTTGACTCCTAAGGCCCAATGGATAAGACTCTGAGTTCTATGGCTTTGCAAGCAAATCCACCCGGGAGGCGCCAGAACGTAGGCCCAAAATGGCCACATACTTAGGAAAATTTTGAAAATTTTGCCTAAGTCATGAAGTTCTCAATCCACACACTTTGTAGTGTATTTTGGAGTGGATCCACAACAAAGGCCATGAGTCCACCCAACACTTGGTAAATTTTCGCACTTGGAGCAATTCCGCAAAGTTTCTTTTGTTCTTGGCTCTGGATTGGCGACGCATCCCGAATCCACAAAAATTTTTGAAGAAGGATGACGTCAGCGTAAAATAAGTGTGGATTGGTGACAGCTTGATATTTTGAATACTTTGTGAGTGGCTAAGTGTTGGAAAGCCCGATTCTAGAGAGTGCAATGAATATTTTTGCCCGAAATGGTGATAGAAGGTGGAAAGCTAAGCATAGAAGATGTGGATTCATGACAAAGCATATTTTTGACTAACTCTCTTCTGGAATGACAACAAGCAACGATGTACTCTGAAGTCAGTGTGGATTGGAGGAAGAGTCACTTTGCATTGCAATAGGCCTGGAATGGTGTTCACTAACCAATGTACTTGCTTCGGTCTGGAATGGAATCCATAGAAGTTTCAAAGGAGATATGACATCATCAACTTTTTTGTGCGGATTGGTGAATGTTTCATCATCGAAGAAGGAAAATGAAGGATAAAGAGCGGATTTCATCCCGCTTCACTTTTAGAGTATTTTAATGTTGGATTGGCATTCCATAGTTTCTGAGGCATAAAATATGATGTCATTAGTTTTTTAAAGTGGAATGGCATTGTGTTCTCCCCGCCATTGTAACAAGCTTATATCAGATTAAATCATAGCCATACGATGGGGGAGATCAACGATGGAGATTTTGCTAAGAAATCTGAAGAGTATAAAAGCAATCTCTCATCGGAGCTATGACAGTCAGTTGGAGGAGGAAGTCAAAGCATCGAGGGTTTCAAGAAGATAGAACCAGATATGGTTACAGATCGATGATGGTAGAGGGCTTCCAAGAAGGATCAATGATGCATACACACTCTCCAATGGCCAGAACTCCAGTTAGCATCGAATGACCAACAAGTTGCAGATAGTTCGAGCTGCCATGGTGGTCCACTTGTAGCGGATTTCTCGGAGGATGAACCAGTAAGAGAATACCAGCAAGAACTCTCTACTGAGCTATCAAATTTAAATCTTTGTAATGTTCCTTGTAATTTTAATTTTGCAAAACTATAAATAGAGGTTGAACCCTCATTTCTAAGGGTCGGCTCTAGTGTGTTTGCCTGTGCTACTGTAAATATTCCCAAGGGCTAATGAAAGGAGCATTACATTGATCTTCACCTCAAATTTTGTGTCTTCATATTTTGATATCAGAGGTTCGAATTCTTTAGTTGCATTTTTGTGAATACTTGAATGGTTAGTTTGTGCCAAATTAATGGATTACTAGCTGTTAGGGTAATTGAAATCTGCTTCTGAGTTTGATATTTATTGTTAGGGAGTGCATTTCTATAAAATCTAGATATTGGTGAATTATGTTATTTGGATTATCACTGTTTAGATATTGAAATTGTTGTCTACAATATTTCTTTGTTGTTCTTTAATGAATGAAAGTACATTTAATTTGGGATAATGTTGATCTGAGTAATGTGTCTTTAGATTGGTTTTTTGGAGCTTTTTGTTGTAGTGCAATGTTGTTAGCCTATCCATCCACTATTGTTCACATATCTCTAGCCCTAACCTTTTCTTACCCTAATATCAAAACCCTAAGTGAGCATAATTGTGTCAACATCCTATTTAAGTTGACAAGGAACCAACCTACTCTGGAGGTTGGATCAAAAACTCTATTTTGGTCCATCCAATGTTGAGTGTTGAGTTGTAGCTATCGGGTGCAAGCCTGGATAGAAAGTAGGAAGATAGACAGCCACAGTATTGAGTAAAACTTGATGCAATTCAGTGCCCAATAGAACCATACACCATCACATCAGATCTATGCAATGTATCCTTGGGCACTTGATATTTTTGAACTCATATACCCATTTTTATATTTAAAAAAAAATATGCATTTAAAAAAATTCCTCTTTATTTAAAAAAATAAGAGAAAACTCATGTGCATAAAATAAGTGCTTAAAACAATTTTTGTCTTTTTTTAAAACTAAAGTGAACTATTTAAAATTTTTCACACCTGACAAAGCTAATAAGATTTCAAGGAATTGATTAGGACCGTATTTTGGTCTAATTATCAAAACCCTTTTCAAGTTATTTCTAAATATTGGAGTGGCTTTAGGGGATTTTATTTGACTAGGTTGGGCTGAGAGTGATGTTGTTTATGGGATAGATGCAAGAATCCTTTTACATGTTATTGTTGACTTTGATCTTACTCGATTTGAATTGAGTCAAGATTTAGGTTTCTTGATTTGGGGGGGTCTATGTCAAAGTTGATCTTTGAATCAAAACCTTCATTTTTTAAACAAATATAAGAGCATGTCATTATATGGCGATGATTGTCCCTTCTCTCACACCTTACACATTATCTTAGTTGATGCACTTGAGCCAAGGATTCATTTTTGATATACCAAATCAGCTGAATGTCATAGGTTTAGAGCATACTTGATTTACCCTACTCTCATACCAATGATAGAAAAAATTATGTCGTTCATTCATTGAGGCAAGAGCCTATTAAATACATACCTTAGGGTTAAAAATTGGGAAATCGATACTCCTGATTAGAATATTGTTACATAAAATAATTATTAAAATAATATCCTAGTAAAGAATACATGATCTAATAATAAAATATCCTAACATAAGCCACTTGACAAGGTTTCTAAAATGATCCAACAATTTTTTGTTCCATTAGGTGATAGGATAGACTGATTGATTGTGTTCAAGAAAAAGGTTGTGTATGATAAAATGTCATAGATGCAAATGAACCATAAGTGTTTTTAAATTATTTATAAAATATTATGGGAAGCGTTAGTTCAACATTTTTTTTATCAATTTTCCTCTATGTATTCTCTTTATGGCATTAAAAAAAATTAAAATTTCCATACATTTTAAAAATTTGAATTTGAAAATTGGCATATTCTAGTCAGATGACACATCAACTCACTAGGGAGGTGGTTTTCCACCTCATTAATGAGCTGAAGGATTATTTCCTGATAACATTCTTACAAATTATTCTAAAAATAATCTAAAGAAATCTAAAACATTATCTAAAATACTCTTCCAGTGTTTTCTAGTTGTTGATGCAGGTTCATTACTTAGTGACTTGATAGTCTTCTAGATGATGTGGGAGGCTTAGTAGTTTAGATATTTTTCATCCCAATTGTGAATATATTATGAGGGGATATGATAACATCTTTAATATCTACTGTAGTTGGACCTAAGCTTATATTTTATGAGGTGTTGGAATATATCATAATCTAACCTTATTAGCCATGTTTAATAGATCATTATGTAACCTAGCCATCTAGCCATCTACTATTTTTACTATCAAAATTAAAAAGTGGCTTCTACCCATTTTTTAACATGGCATCCTATTTGACCCGTGAGGGATACCATAGTGGTAAGTACTTGGGTTTTCATTGAGGAGACCCAAGTTCAAACCTAGATAAGAGGAGACTAGAACCCCTCTTTAAAACCCTTGTAGACTCAATTTTTTAATTGCAAGCTTATTGCAGTGGTAAGTACTTTGGCTTATATTTGAGAGGTTCAAGGTTCAAACCTCACTCAGTATGAGGGGACCATGACCCCTCATAAAAGCATGTGTAAACTCATTTTTTTATCAAATGGTATTAACTCAACTGGTTAGATTTCCCAATATTTAAAGAGGAGAGCAAGGTTCAAATCTTACCAAGTGATACATGGATAATATCCAAGATTTTTTGTAATACCACTATGTGATAATGATGAAATATGGATGGGGCCCATTTCAATCCCATATAACCAATGGAAAAAAAACATGGCATCCTCTTCCTCATAGTGAACAAACTTTGATTTATCCACAACCAAATTTATGCCTATGAGACCAAGGTTAGACTATAGGAAGGTTCTTTGAGTTCTTCACATATATGCAATACATCCTATTTATTATTACATAAACTTTATCTTTAGTTTGAATATTTTAAGTTAAATTTCTTTATACTACATTTAAATACAATGTTTCTCTTTTTCTTAAAGTTAACAATGCATGTCTTGGTAAGGTTAAAGTGAGTATTTGTAGTAGATTAATAATTTGGATAACATGAATTTCTTATTACTAGTATTTTTAGTTATTGAAATAGGTCTATTACTTACATGATTATGTCGATATGAAGATCCTAAATTTTGATCATTTTTTGTAACACTTCATTTTTCTATATCATCTTGAGGACATTGTTCCTCTCTTAATTTTTAGGTCTAGCCAACATGGCATGACTAGGTTGATAACCCTTAGACTGATGTGTAGGGATAATACTAATTTATTTTATTTGCATTGACATGACCTATTTTGCTTCTACATTTCAATGAGCCTATATTACCTTTAAAATTTCATAAGTATATATCCACTAAGCATAGACATAAGTTATGATCTACATGGCTTATTGATTGGTGCCTAGTTACCATGTGTTCCATAGCTCATAGATAGCTTAAATTGGTTAAGTGTGTATCTTTGTAGATACAAAGATAATATCCTCCAATTTGGCATATAAAGTAGATCTATCTAAGTAGCTCAATCCTCCAATCCTACATTCCACAAGTTATCAAATTTTATTGAGAGTTTATTTCTACAGATGTGGAGATAGGTTTATAACATAAATTTGAAGAACACAAGCTTATACTGAGAGGAGGGGTGAATAGTATAAGACCACTTTTTACTTTTCTTTCCCAATCAATATTATGCAATGTATAGATAGCAATATCAGCAGCAGTAATCAAAGCAATGTACAAAACACCACACACAATAGAGACACCATAATTTACATGGTTCACCCAATGTGGGCTACTCCATGGAGAAAATATTTCACTAAAATTTTCTCGATCAATCTCTTGGGAATCCTTTCCCTATTACAATGTTTATGGACCTCAATCCAAAGGAGATGTTGATCCCCTAAATCAAGTTCATGGATCTCTATCCATAGGAGAACTCCTTCTCCTCTACTCTGGATGGTGATCCTCTAGAAGACTACTACCTCCACTACACTGGCTTGTGGATCTCTCTCCACTGAAGACTCTTATCCCCACTCAGAAGACCTATCCTCACTGCCCTGGCTGATGGATCTCTATCCACTAGAGACTACTGTCCTCTTTGCTCTATCACCTCCAAAGCTCTATCTCAAATCTGCACTAAACACAGTCCTTCGGTCTAGCACAAATCTGCTCAACAAGTCCACTCAAAACTTGCTCAAATATACTCAACAAGTCCACTCAGAACTTGCTCAAATATGCTCAACAAGTCCACATAGAACTTGCTCAAATATGCTCAACAAGTCCACACAGAACTTGCTCAAATATGCTCAACAAGTCCACACAAAACTTGCTCAAATATGCTCAACAAGTCCACACAGAACTTGCTCCAATCTACTCAACAAGTCCACACAAAACTTGCTCAAATATGCTCAACAAGTCCACACAGAACTTGTCCAATCTCATAGAAACATAAAGAGAATTGTTAGAGACTCAATATGTTCTATACTCATCACAATGCTCAATTACTTTCAATCACTCTCTTAGAAACATAAGGAGAATTGTTAGAGACTCAATATGCTTCCAATTCAACTCAATGCTCAATCACTTTCTCAACTCAAAACAGAATATAGAATAGTTTGTTTTAAGGAACTTGAACAATCACTTCACACATCCACTTGACTAGGCTCAATCAACTCTACTCAACCAATCACTTAATAAAACACCCCTTTCTCACAAACCCTAGTCCAAGCATATATCAACCAACTCAAAATATTTCCAACAATGCTCAACAACAAATCTCACATAACAATGATACTCATGTTCTTTTCAAACCCTAGTTCAAGTTCTTTGCACAACAACTCACTTCAACAACAATGCTTATAAACAATCTTCACATAACAATGATACTCATGTTCTTTTCAAAACCCTAACTCAAGTTCTTCACACAACCAATGGCTTCAACAACAATGCTTATAAAACAAGGTTTTAATCACAACTCTTTATTCCAGAAAACCTTGAAGCATTAACTCAAACACTCTCAAAAAGGAAACCCTAATCAAGTCCTTTTCACTCCAAACTTATTTTCCAGAAAACCAATCAATCAACTCAACTATGGAAGAATGTGCTCATACCTTTTTCTTGATGGTGAAGGGATCTTGTAAATCTGCCACAACCACAATCACTTCTATGCCAAACTTAAAGAGGTTAGAAGATAAATCTTTCTCACAATATAATGCAAAAACTCAATTACACCTTATCACTCCACCTTTCAAAAACAACCAACAACATACATAAAATATTTATCCAATAACACCTTATAAACTCCCAACTAAAATAATTTCAACTTCCACCAAAATAACTCAAAACCTCTTTAATCAATTTTAATGGCAAAAAGAACTTTGGCAAGAATCAAATCCTTTTTCCTTAAAATAACATAAATCACTTCTCAATAAAATACTCTTTCAAAAACCTTTTAACTCCAAATGGCACAAAATAATTTCCAATAAAATAATTCTTCACAAACCCTTATAACTCCTAACAACACAAATTAATTACCAAAATTAATTCTTCACCAAACCCTTATAACTCCAAACAACACAAACAAATAATTCTCCACAAACCCTTATAACTCCTAACAATACCTTAGCAAAAACTTTGGGCAATATAAAAATTTAATCAAAAATTACCTTTGCCACTTAGTGGGATTCGAACCCACAATATCTACCCCTGCGAGCGCTCTAGCCATGGACTTAGCCACCGTGTGCGCTAGACGCATGCTTAACACTCCACGAGCACCTCGTGCTCCTTCTACCACACCTAGCACTCAAAACCGAACACGATCAAAACTTTTCCTTGGCGCTCAAGTCAACCATGCCAATCGTCCACGCGAATCGATCGTGGACTCCTCAACTCCCAACACCTTTGCAAAATGTGCACTGCCAATGGACCACCATGTCCTTTGTGATTTAACCAAAAAGCTCTTTCCCTTTTGTCTTTTACCTAGCGCTAAAGACAAGCGAATCCTTGTCTTCTTCCTCAACAATCACGATTTCACCAAAAACGTTTCAAACTTGTCGCATGCATTAATAATGTCGAGGGGTAAGTTTTGAATACCTCTTTGGCATTAATTTATACATGAACTCCCTTTGTTGTTTAGACGTCGGTGCTCCCACTTGTTTGATGACGTCGGTGCTTTCCAACCTTTATAATTTATAAATTATTTAAATTCTAAGGAATTTAAATTTTATAAATTATATTTTTAAACTTTAGCTTTAAGGAGATTAAAGCCTTCCTTGGGTTTAAACTTAAACCTTTAAATTTGTAAATAATTCTTCCACCGTGGGTCTTTTTAAAATCTTAACTGCCATCTCAATGTGTGAGGAGACTTTTATATCCTCATAATGAATTTAATAAAACCATTTAATCTTCCACCATGAGTTTGCCATAAACCTTCATAAAACAATATTTTGCCAACTTATTCTTCAACTCTTTGCATTGTTCCTGGTGCTATTGATGGTGTGCTCCATGACATTAATGATGAATTTTCACCTTGACATCAATGACAACTAAATAAGCTCAAAATGTCCAACAATCTCCCCCTTTGTCATTGATGGCAACCCAAATTCTTTTAACTAAAAACTTGATCTTTCCTTTGTTCTGCTCCCCTGGGACATTGCTCCCCTGGCTCAATGCTCTCTCAAATATCAAATCTCTCCCCCTTACTCAAATCTCTCCCCTTTGAAATCAATGGCAAAGGGTCACCTTTGGGGCTCGGGGCTAAGAATGAGCCTCTTAGCTTAGCCCCTCCCCCACCTCCTCTTGAGGTGGTTAATTCTGAGGTGGGAGTATTTCTACTCCTAGAAAGCACTGTTCTTTACCTTTATCCTCTTTCCTTCTTATCTGATCCTTCTGATTCCTTTGACTATTTCCTTCCATGTCCATGTTCCTATTCACATCCTTGTTCATGTTCTTATTCATATCCATGTTCATGTTCCTATTCATATTCTTGTTCATATCCCTGTTCCTATTCCTATTCATATTCATATTCTTGTTCCTGTTCATACATATTTTTGGAATGTCTGCTCTACACCACTTTGTTGTATGACCATCATTATTGCACTTATAACACTTAATGTTATTATTCCTTGGAGGTGCAAATGTCTTAGGATTTCTCCTAGTGAAGCCATATCCTCTTCTGTCATGAACCCTGCAATTCATTGCCTTGTGACCAAACTGATTACATGAGTAGCAATACCCATGGAAAAGTTATATGTTCCCATATTCCTATCTTTCATGTGTCCTGCACTGTGAAGCCATGTGCCCAAACCTGTGACATGAAAAACATCTTCCATTGAAGTTTCCTTGTCTTGACCTCATTGGTCTCTTAGTCTCTCTTGACCTGTTCTGATTGTTGTTCCATATGTATCTTCTTTGTGCATTGTTCCTATCTTTGTTGAACTCTCTATTGTCTAACTCATCCTTAGATGTCTCACTTTCTTTTACACTGTCTTCTTCTAAAGTATCTTCATCTAAAGTTTCTTCTCCTCCAAAGCTTGAGGATGATTCTCCTTCTTGTTTCTTTTGAGCTTGTTCAAAACCAAGGCCTATTTTGTTTGATGTAGTCTTTTGTGTCTTGATGAACTTATCCAAGTTCTTTGAGCTATTTTTGAACCCTTTCATATTGATCTTGGAGTCCTCCAAATATTCTCTTAGTAGTGCCACTTCTTGTGCTAACTTCTCACATTCTAAGATCTTTGCTTCTAACTTATCCTTGAACCTTTTTGCCTTAGCCTTTGATTTTTCTAAATCCTCTATAAGCAAACTTCTCTCTTCATCACATTCTTGGAATTGAATTTCAAGTTTAGAGTTTTGCTTTCTTACCTTCTTTACTATTTCAAGGGCATAGATAAGTTCTCCCTTGAGATCATATCCATCCTTTTCTGAATATTCCTCTATTTTTTTACCTTTGTTCGCATCTTCATTTTCTTTTGTCTTGTCTTCTATGAAGTCACCTTCTTCATATTCCAATGCCATTAGAAGATTTTCATCTGGTCCTTCAAGTGTATCTTCATATTCATCATCACTAAAACTATAACCATCCTTTGTACAACTATCTTCAAGATGTCCAAAGTTACCACATCTAAAACACTTGAGAATGATTGGAGTCCTTTTCTTAACTGGTTCTTTCTCTTCAATCATAAATAGGACTTCATCTCTATCATTGTCTGAAAAACTAGCATCACTATCACTTGAGTACTTACTTGCCTTATCCGCATAGTAGCTTCTCTTTTGCCTTTGAAAGAACTTCTTTCCTTGTCTGCTTTGTCCATCCTTGCTTTTCTTCTGGTGCCTGTATCTTTTTGATTCCCTATTTTTGTGATCCTATTTTTCTTCACCATTGTTGTTCTTGGGTTCTTGAAAATCTATTGCAAAATATCCATACTTTCCATAATTGAAACACTTAACAGATCTTAGATCTCTAGATCTTCTATAGTCCTTATCTCTTCTACCATAGTTAGCTTCTTCATCACTGGATGACTCATTGCTTGATTCTGACTTCTTACCCTTTGTCTTATTGATTGCTTTGAATGTTGCTTCCTTCTAGGGAATAGGATATTTTGTTCTTATCTCAAATATTGTGAGCATACCAAGCAACTTATCTCTTGTCAAAGTATCACCATCCATTGACACTTCTATAGAAGAAACCTATTCACTGAATATTTTTGGAAGAGATCTTAATACTTTATCACAAACATCAGATTCATCAATCTTCATTCCAAGTCCTTGCATACCATTAACAACCTCATCAATTCAAAGTAGATAAGCACTAATATTTTCCTCATCGTTCATTCTTAATGCTTCAAGTTGTCCTTTGAGATTTTGCATCTTTGCTTTCTTGACACTTTTATCTCCTTCATATATATTTTGCAATTTATCCCACATTTCTTTTGTAGTTTTACAATGCATAACTTTCATAGACTCTGTTCTATGCAAACCTCTCACAAGTGCATTCATTGCTTTTGAATTATAGTGTTGTAGAAGCTTACCTTCCTTATCTGTAGGAGGATTGACTAAGGGATCGTATCCAAATTCCACTACTTCCCAAATGTCATTGCCAAGTGCCATCAGGTAGATCTTCATCATCATACTCCAATACATATAGTCACTTCCATCAAATACTGGTGCTGAATTATTTGAGGACACCTCCTTAGGATCCATTGTGTTCTTGTTAGATTTTCCTTCAAGCTGTTAAACTCTTCTGAAGGAACCCACTCTGATACCAATTGAAGAACACAAGCTTATACTGAGAGGGGGTGAACAGTATAAGACCACTTTTTACTTTTCTTTCCCAATCAATATTATGCAATGTATAGATAGCAATATCAACAATAGTAATCAAAGCAATGTACAAAACATCACACACAATAGAGACACCACAATTTACATGGTTCACCCAATGTGGGCTACTCCATGGAGAAAATATTTCACTAAAATTTTCTCGATCAATCTCTTGGGAATCCTTTCCCTATTACAATGTTTATGGACCTCAGTCCAAAGGAGATGTTGATCCCCTAAATCAAGTTCATGGATCTCTATCCATAGGAGAACTCCTTCTCCTCTACTCGGATGGTGATCCTCTAGAAGACTACTACCTCCACTACATTGGCTTGTGGATCTCTCTCCACTGAAGACTCTTGTCCCCACTTAGAAGACCTATCCTCACTACCCTGGATGATGGATCTCTATCCACTAGAGACCACTATCCTCTTTGCTCTATCACCTCCAAAGCTCTATCTCAAATCTACACTAAACACAGTCCTTCGATCTAGCACAAATATTCTCAACAAGTCCACTCAAAACTTGCTCAAATATTCTCAACAAGTCCACTCAAAACTTGCTCAAATCTGCTCAACAAGTCCACACAGAACTTGCTCAAATATGCTCAACAAGTCCACATAGAACTTGCTCAAATATGCTCAACAAGTCCACATAGAACTTGCTCAAATATTCTCAACAAGTCCACATAAAACTTGCTCAAATATGCTCAACAAGTCCACACAGAACTTGCTCAAATATGCTCAACAAGTCCACACAGAACTTGTCCAATCTCATAGAAACATAAAGAGAATTGTTAGAGACTCAATATGTTCTATACTCATCACAATGCTCAATTACTTTCAATCACTCTCTTAGAAACATAAGGAGAATTGTTAGAGACTCAATATGCTTCCAATTCAACTCAATGCTCAATCACTTTCTCAACTCAAAACAAAATATAGAATAGTTTGTTTTAAGGAACTTGAACAATCACTTCACACATCCACTTGACTAGGCTCAATCAACTCTACTCAACCAATCACTTGATAAAACACCCCTTTCTCATTAAACCCTAGTCCAAGCATATATCAACCAACTCAAAATATTTCCAACAATGCTCAACAACAAATCTCACATAACAATGATACTCATGTTCTTTTCAAACCCTAGTTCAAGTTCTTTGCACAACAACTCACTTCAACAACAATGCTTATAAAAATATTCACATAACAATGATACTCATGTTCTTTTCAAAACCCTAACTCAAGTTCTTCACACAACCAATGGCTTCAACAACAATGCTTATAAAACAAGGTTTTAATCACAACTCTTTATTCCAGAAAACCTTGAAGCATTAACTCAAACACTCTCAAAAAGGAAACCCTAATCAAGTCCTTTTCACTCCAAACTTATTTTCTAGAAAACCAATCAATCAACTCAACTATGGAAGAATGTGCTCATACCTTTTTCTTGATGGTGAAGGGATCTTGTAAATCTGCCACAACCACAATCACTTCTATGCCAAACTTAAAGAGGTTAGAAGATAAATATTTCTCACAATATAATGCAAAAACTCAATTACACCTTATCACTCCACCTTTCAAAAACAACCAACAACATACATAAAATATTTATCCAATAACACCTTATAAACTCCCAACTAAAATAATTTCAACTTCCACCAAAATAACTCAAAACCTCTTTAATCAATTTTAATGGCAAAAAGAACTTTGGCAAGAATCAAATCCTTTTTCCTTAAAATAACATAAATCACTTCTCAATCAAAATACTCTTTCAAAAACCTTTTAACTCCAAATGGCACAAAATAATTTCCAATAAAATAATTCTTCACAAACCCTTATAACTCCTAACAACACAAATTAATTACCAAAATTAATTCTTCACCAAACCCTTATAACTCCAAACAACACAAAAAAATAATTCTCCACAAACCCTTATAACTCCTAACAATACCTTAGCAAAAACTTTGGGCAATATAAAAATTTAATCAAAAATTACCTTTGCCACTTAGTGGGATTCGAACCCACAATATCTGCCCCCATGAGCGCTATAGCCATGGACTTAGCCACCGTGTGCGCTAGACGCATGCTTAACACTCCACGAGCACCTCGTGCTCCTTCTACCACACCTGGCGCTCAAAACCGAACACGATCAAAACTTTTCCTTGGCGCTCAAGTCAACCATGCCAATCGTCCATGCGAATCGATCGTGGACTCCTCAACTCCCAATGCCTTTGCAAAAATGTGCACTGCCAATGGACCACCGTGTCCTTTGTGATTTAACCAAAAATCTCTTTCCCTTTTGTCTTTTACCTAGCGCTAAAGACAAGCGAATCCTTGTCTTCTTCCTCAACAATCACGATTTCACCAAAAATGTTTCAAACTTGTCGCATGCATTAATAATGTCGAGGGGTAAGTTTTGAATACCTCTTTGGCATTAATTTATACACGAACTCCCTTTGTTGTTTAGACGTCGGTGCTCCCACTTGTTTGATGACGTCGACACTTTCCAACCTTTATAATTTATAAATTATTTAAATTCTAAGGAATTTAAATTTTATAAATTATATTTTTAAACTTTAGCTTTAAGGAGATTAAAGCCTTCCTTGGGTTTAAACTTAAACCTTTAAATTTGTAAATAATTCTTCCACCGTGGGTCTTTTTAAAATCTTAACTGCCATCTCAATGTGTGAGGAGACTTTTATATCCTCATAATGAATTTAATAAAACCATTTAATCTTCCACCATGAGTTTACCATAAACCTTCATAAAACAATATTTTGCCAACTTATTCTTCAACTCTTTGCATTGTTCCTGGTGCTATTGATGGTGTGCTCCATGACATTAATGATGAATTTTCACCTTGACATCAATGACAACTAAATAAGCTCAAAATGTCCAACAAAATTAGTCTAAATAACATATTTTTCAATTCCCGTTAGTCAAACATTGAAGTGTGTGGTGTTACATAGGTGTATAACCCTTCATGCTAGCTTATATTTTTCTTTAGTTTTATATGCCTTAGACTCCTACATCCTACTTCTAAAATTATCTAAGTGTTTATGATAATAGGTGTAAATATTTTGAGATTGATCTACCTTATGTTGTAATTTATTTACTTGTCTTTAGGGTTTCACATTTTACAATACTCAATTTTGTCTAAGTACTATTTCTATAGGTACAAATATTGGGAAGTTGATGAACTTATTTTTCTTAGCTACTTGTCTTTCATCCTTCCTCCATGTAGTTTTTATTAGGAAATACTTCCACATAAATTGGTTTATTGAGAGGTATAAGTCATACAATTCCCCTAGAAGGAAAATATATGACAAGAAAGGGGTTATAAAGGATACGTACCCTCATCAATATAATCGAATGTTTGACACTAAACTTGACCCTATAGAATATTATTGGACCAACTATGATAATGTGATAGGTATAAAAAATTAGGTAGGTTAGCTTTGAAGGGTATCTAGATTATCTCTTAGAGGATGAAGAAGATGTCTTGTATGTAAGGAAGTAGTTAGGAAGTATTCTCCATTAAAATTATAGAGATTCGAGTAACACAATCCCTTAAAGAGGGGAGTAAATTTTTAAGAGAAATAAAATTTGAAGTGTCTTCTAGTGAAATTTTAGAGGAGAAAATAGAGGAGGAGAGGGAAAGACCAACCTATGGCTAAGGTATCATATATATGCATGTTCCTTAGTATTCCTTATTTTGAGTAAGGATAAAGATGTGCATCCCCAAATCCTTATCATTAAAGAGATAAACCTACAGATACAATAAAGCCTCTAAGAAATGTAATGGTAATAGGCAAGAGAACTCTCTTATGAAGGAGGAGGTCTTCTATTATAGATAAAAGAAAAAATATGTCCAATATGAAGTTAGAGAGGAAATACCCCTAAGAGGTTATGATGAAGGAGATAGGGATGATGATGGTAATGATAAAGGAATAAAATGGAAAGGACATACCTCCTCAAATATCCTACCAAGCAAGTAGTAGATGAAAAATGACAAGATCCTTATCCCTACGGTTATGCATAAGGGGTAGGTTCGAAAATGCATTTATAATAATGGGGCAAATAAGTTTTGAATTTGAGGTGAATAGTGTTCAAAGTCATGTAGAAGACATGGTGAATTACCTTTTTTTCATGAAAAAATATAAAAATGTGGTCAATTTATCAAAAATTTAAAATGTACAGTAAAATACTATCGATTGCATAGCACACGATAATATATGGTTGGCTACCAGTTGTATGGTACATGATAACTTATAGCAACCTATTGGTTACATGGCACACAATGACACATAGATGCTTACTAGTTGCATAAAATATGATGATAGATGACATCCTACTAGTTGCATGGCACATGATGACTTCAATGATGCCAAAGCCTACCTGCACCATAGAAAAGAATGCCTAAAAAAGAGCCTATCGACATCATGCTTCATGATGCCTAATAAAAGCCTATTAAAAATATGATTCACAATGTATGACAAGATTCTATCAATAACATGCTTCATGATGCCTGATGAGAGCCTACCAATAGCATGCTTCATGATGCCTATTGAGATCCTATCGATAGCATATTTCACAATGCTTGATGAGATCCTATTGGCACCATCGAAAAGATGCCCAGAGAGAGCCTACCAATAGTATGCTTCAAGATGCCTGATGAGAGCCTACCAACAACATGCTTCCTAATTCCTATTGAGACCCTATCGATACCATGTTGTATGATATCTAATTATAGTCTACTGGTTGTATTCCAAGTGATGAATAAAGATATCCTATTAGTGGCATGCCATAAACCTATTGTCACATGTTGACATATCATTTAATTCAATCACATGTCAATACCTCATTTAATTATATGCATGCAAATATCTATAAAAAACATGAACAATTTTATTTCTCTTCTTTGCAAACATTAGAAAAAATCTATATCTTACACAAACCTTCTGAAACCTTTAAAAAACTTTCAAAAACCTTTGACAACTTCTAAAATACTTTCGATCTATTGCATAAATGGTTATACTATCATCCATTATTCCATCAAAAATTATTTTTAAAAACTTCATTTGCCCTCTCGTCTTCGAAGTTCTCAATACTCCTTATTACAATTTAACATGACTGAGAAAATTTAGGCTTATAGGGTTAGTATCAATGTACTAGTAAAACATAAAAAATAGTTTTTTTGCATAGGATTGTTGATTTCTATGACAATAACGGGTTGATCATCATAATTATCATCGATAATAAGACCCTCTCCTTCTTTGTTACATAGGATGGTATCCATATATTAATAACCCTTCCATATAAAAATTGTGAACCCATCACATCAAAATTATCCCTTTGAACATGACAAAATATATCTTGAGGATAGCTACAATTTCTCATCAAATTTTTTATCAAGTCTTCCAAATTTAAAGTTTCCTCTTCCTTGCATGATTTCCAAATGTAATTTTAATTTTTGTTCTAATTTTTTGTAGGGCAATAAAATCCATCAAGAAGGGGCCTACTATTTTAAACTATTACGAACAAGTTCCTTCACACGATTATCAATTTTTTCCAAGAACATGTTATTTTGTAAGGGAGAACAATAGACATTCCATTTTAAGCTTTAGTGTATATGGTGTGTTGTCTTGGAAACAACATATTTGACTGGTCCTGATATATTTCCAATAGAATCACAAATAATCTTAACCACATGTGCACAAACACTACTACCACCGCTGCCATTGTTTCTACTATAAATTATTTGATTTCTTTTATTTATGAAGCATTTTACAATGTAAAGAGTACCTCAGTATCCACCTCACTCCACCCAAAATTGAATTCAGTTGGCTTAACCACTAAATATATGGAGATAAAATTAAAAAAATTAATTCAAATTTACAATAATTATTTTTATTATAATATAGTGTTTATGTTTTTAATTTTGAAATTTACACTTGAATTCCAAAAAGAGCTACCTCATCTTCTAAATGAAGAGGATACAATTAGAGGACTTCTCCCAGATGCTAGTGGATATTTTGAGATAGATTCACCCCAACCTCTAATAACAGGATCTACAAAATGCGTAAGATCTAATGGATATCCACTTGTTCGTGCAGTTGCCTCTTCAGTTGCACGTCAAGAGCCCATTGATGTTGAGGAAGTTAGCCAGCCCATTAGAGGTAATGTTACTATTTTTGCAGTTGGTTGTGTAATTTATTTCTTTTTACTTAATTTTAGTTGTATTTATCTAATGTTTTAAAAATGTATTTAAGGCAACATCACAAACATACTTCACAAGAATCAGAACAATCATCCCAATTAGAATATGAGGCCACATCGACATTGTTGGAATATATTACATTATTTGGTTCTTTACTAATGTACCATCATGGGTACATATTTAGATTAGGATTATATTAGGAGTTAAGTATTTTATTAAGGTAATGTAATAAATGCACAAGTGTAAGAATGTGCAATGATTGTAAATGTGCATGAAGTCCACATGTACATGAGTCTTAGAATAGAATAGTGAGGTGTCTTGAAGGCAAAGAGTTGCATCTCATTATAAATAGGCCTTCATAGAGTAGAAGTGTGAGAGGATTTTGGAGTGTGTAGGTTGAGTAGTAGTAGATACAATGTAGATCCATTTTGCAAGAATGGAGAGGTTGTAACCTCCATTGGAGAGCATTGTATATTTTCATGAGCTTTCTTATATGAGCATTTCTTGAGCATTGTATCAAGTTTTCTATCATATTTTCATGCATATTAGTTAGCCATTATCATAGCTATAACATTGCATGCTTATTTCCATACTTGTGGTTGCATTTCCTTTAAGTTTAAAGCTTCAAAAGCTAACAGTGGTATCAAAGCACACGGTAGATCAATAGGAAATAGTGAGAGCCACAAGAGTGATTGAGAGGAGATTGTAAATCTCATTTTTTAGATTTTTAAAATTTACTATTGGCTAGATTTTTTCCACAGAGTTGCAGAAAAACTTGTGAAGACTAGAACTCAACATTGAATCCACTAGATTGGCAATCCAACTAGTGAAGATCATTTTCTATAGATTTATAGAAATTTCTATTATCATTACCTAATACTTTGTTGCAGAAGAAAGGAGATTCAATCAAGTTGGGAAGCTTACTACAAGAGTTAGGAATAAGATATTCATTGGAATCAATTTTGTACCTAAAGCAACAAGTTGTAGAGTGAATATTTGGAGGCTTGAGGAAAAAGCCCCATTGAAATATTTGCAGATTGAAGACTCCAATTTGGATATTGAGAAGAGATCTAGTGGCCAAGGAAGCCACATTGAAGACTGCAAATACAAGAGGAGGTCCTAGAAAGAAGACCCCATTGAAGGAATAAGAGACTCAAGGAGAAGAGTCCTAGTGAAGATTGGAGATTGGTGATCTCCATTGAAGATTGAAAACTTCACATTGAAGAAGAGGTCCATAGAAGGCCCTATTGAAGAACTTCCATATTTGGAAGATTGAGAATAGATAAGGACTAACAAAAATTCCTATTGCAATATTTTAGTAGCAATAGATTTAGGAGATCCAAGGAGGAGATCTCATTGCAAAACTTCCATAGTTGAATATTGAAGAGATCAAGGAAGGTCTCATTGAAGTTTTAGAAGCTGCAAGATTGAAGACCTTGGAGAGGTCTCAAGGAGAAACAAGGAGAAGGCTTGGTGAGCCTCATTGGAAGAGTTCCTAGAAGAACTCATTGGAGAAATTTACTATCAAGGAGAAGCTCTTGCTAGTAAAAGAGTTGGGACAATTATCACCATCCGACAACAAGCCCAAAGGAGAAAGATTTGGCAAGAATTTTGTCAAATTTTGAAGTAGTTTGGAGAAGACCTCAAGACAATCAAAATCTTGAGAATAAGGCCATTAGATAGGCCAAGAGTGAAGTTAGAACTTGACAAGAGAAAGAAGATAGAGAAACCACCAAATCTAAGAGATTTGGGGATTGCCATTGAAGGCTTGAAGGTCATTTCAGAGATAGAAGATTTGCTGATTTCTACAACAAATTACTAAAGAGTTCTTGAGAAATATCTCAGCTACAATTTGGAGGAGTGTCCTACCAAATTTTGAGATTCAAGGACAATGATTTCAGTGAGTTTTGTGACTGCTTTACAATCTAAAATTTTTAGATTTGAGGATAGAAAAAGGTAGCAATTTGGGCAGTGTTAGAAGTTGCTAAGGTTCAAATTTTAGAGGTACATCCTAAAGAAGTATTGGAGCCACCAAGTTACAGTATTGGGTAGCATATTAGTGAAGTGTTAAAGCTGCAAAAAGGTGAGCCAAAGAGCTATTTTTGGATAGCCTAGAAGAGTTGCAATATCATCTACAAAAGGCAACAATTGAGGTGACTTAAATCACCATCATCATCATCATCTACAAAGATAGAAAGGTATGCAACAAAAGGTGCAAAAGTTCATTAGTTGAGATTTTATATTTGAATTCTTATTAAGGTTATTAAGCACTAGTTTCAAGGATTAAAGGTTGCATAAATAGTGTTTATTTAAGTCTTCAAGGTAGTGTAGAAGTTATCATCTACAAGGTTCAAACCTGCATAGAAAAATAGAAGTTAGGTATATTTTGAGAGAAAGAAACATATCAACATTCTATTGCTTATTCTAAGTAAAATAAGACTCTATAGTTTTTGCATATTCTATAGTGCAAAACATTATTGAAAAGCTTGGACTATTAAGTGTAAAAGTAACCAAGCAAGGAAGGTATTGCCAAGGCTTTGAAGGTAATATTGACTTCAACTTATATCAGCCAACAAAAGAAGTTGAAGCCAGCATTTTGAGGAGTCAAGAGGCTCAGTTTAAGAGCATAGGGGGAAAACATCTATATCATCATAGTCTACATTTGCATAGCATCCAGATAGAACCATTCAAAAGGGCTCTAAAAGTGAAGCTTCCTCAAGGAAAGGAAGATAGTTTTGGTTTAGTAGCATCCACCTACATTCATCACCCAAACAAAGCAAATATTACTTACGAGTTGTAGACAACAAGAAGGTGATAGCAATAGGAGGAAGAAGGACATTCGATTGAAGATGTCTAGCATCAAAATAGTCTTTGGAGAAGACATAAGAAGGTGCATCAAATAGCCTTTGGTGAAGGCAAGGTAAGGTTCATCTAGAAGTCTGTGGTGAACACAAATCAAAGAGGTACAATGAAGTATACCTTAAGCAACATCATTCGGGCTGCATAAATAGAGTTGGAAAAACCTTGCAAATTAAAAGGAAATCATAGTGGGCATACACTACCATAAAGAGGAGATGTTCAAAGAGTTCAATGTCTGCCATCTCAAGGTACTAAAAGCACCATAGCTAGGTGCAATAAGTGATGCAAGGGCAACATCTTAGTGAGAGTCAATTGCCACATCAAAAACCTACATCAACACAAGGACAACAAGGTGAATACAATGCAAATAGAGTATATCTTGTTACAATTGATAAACCAAGGCAAGATATCATAGTTAGTTGGCAAGAACACAACATAAAGAAAGGAGAAATTGTTATCGAAGTAGTAGAGAAAGCCATTACGCATCATGCCATCCATATTGAAAGAATCATCCAAGTTGGAGGAGAAAGGCATCTCAGAGTTCGCTATCACAGAAGAGCGAAATAACCTGGAATAGTTGGCCAAAGGTAAGCATTGAAGCTTTAAGCTTTTTTGATACATTGAAGGTAAATCACATGCAAAAGGAGATTGAACACTTGCCAAGACTTTGCAAGGAGGAGAGTTCCACTTGGCACAAGGAAGGAATCATCTCATAATGCCCATGACCAGGAAGAAGGGCATCCATTCAAAGTAATGCTCGAAGGAAACTAATGCAGTATAGTAATGCTTCAAAGGGAGAAGATCATTGCACATAAGACCAACACCACTTGTATTATCTTATCATAAGCTTGTAACGCTTTAGATTCACATTCAAAGTAAGGTTGGCACCATTTGTCTTGAGCCCTACTCAACTAGTAACACTCAACAGGAAGGAACATCCATTGCCTTAGAGAATCATGATATTTGTCACACATTACATAGTAGACAACCATATTAAAAGGCATTTACAAGAGCACATAACCAAGCGAGAAGGAAAGTAAGAGCGCATAGCAAAGTCAAGCAACATTAAAGGAGCTAAGGTAGTCATAGAGAAGCACACAATAAAGCTTATTAGTGAAGAACATCGTTGATAGAAGAATGTAGTAGCATTAAAGAACGTGAGACCATCATAAGGAAGAATGTAGGTCAACCTATAAAGAATGTGAGGTCATCATAGGAAAGAGCACCGATCAACATACTATTGTTGGAGAAGAGCACAAGTTGATCGCAGGTTCAGTTGAGCGCATAACATAGTGAACAATGCACATTATAAAGGTAATATTAAAGTCTTATTACTTTTGCAAAAGCTTTGAGGAGTTATAAGGATATACATATTAAATTTGATATTAATTAAGATTTCATAATCTAGGGATATTTAGTAGGAGTTATAAGGTAATAAAAGGTACCCTAGAAAGCACATTGCTTACTTTGAGAAAGAAGAAGAAAATAGAAGCATTAAAATCTTCATTATTATTGCTTCAACTATTTGCAAATTTTCACAAGGAGATATAAGGTTAGTGAAACTAATTTGAAAATGCATATAACTTGGGATATATAAATAATCCTACACTAAAATTATATATTAGAATTCTAGATTTTATTATAGCATTGATTAAAGGATTAAATAAATTAATAATATTGCTTACATCAAACTATAGTTGGACTATTAGGGCATTAGTTGGGTAGCTGCAGAAATTTATAGTAGATGTAGAATTGAATACAAGATTGTTACCCATGGAGGGCCCAATGGGGACACCTCTAGATCCTCTTTTAGAGAGAAATAGTTCTTTTGAAGATTTTTCAAAGGATAAATTTCCAGTAGAGACTAAAGAAGCACAAAAAACTTCATTAAAATGCTCTTTACAGTTGTTGGAAATATATCAACATATCAAAGAGTTAATGGATGCTTGCAATAGTCAGAATCAAGGCCAAATATTTTCATTGATAAAATGATGGTAGAAGAAATAGTTTTATATAGATCCAATCATGATTTGATGTGTAAATTCATGGGTATTAACTCTACCCTAAATTTTTTGTATTCTTGGGTCCAACAAAACTAGGAGCCTCTTGGTGAGTATTCTTTGTGATTTATTAGCAATGGATATTTTATTGGTTATTTTTATCCAATTGCCAATAGAAATAAGGTTTTCAAATCAGAAAAGAGGAATCATGGTCTTATGGGATTATTTATTCATCCCTAGATAGTGGGATTTAATCCTCGAATTGAACCCACTATTGTCCCGATTTGGATCCATTTGTATGCACTTCCAATGGAGTTTTGGAGTGAGCAAGTATTGGAAATTATTGGAAATTCTCTTGGAAGATATTTGGGTGTTTCCAAAGACATAATGGAAGGAAATACAACCGTTTATGCTATATTATGCATGGAAATGGATCTTAGCTAGCCTTTTTTAGTAGAGGTTGAACTTGAACTTGCAAGACTATCTTGGATTCAATAACTGGATTATGAGGCATTGTCCTTTAGGTGCAGATTTTACCATAAATATGGGAATTTTTCTTGATCCTACCCAAACAATATCAACATAAAAATGGAGGCTCCTCTAGGAATGTCAAATATTCCTAAGGAGGGTAAGTCAACAATAAATAAAGAAACAACCAACATTTCTCAGGGTAAAGAAGCATAGGGAGATGGTTTTGAACAACCCAAAAGAAGAAGGCAAAATAAAAAATATGGTAAAGAGCAAACCCAACTCAAGCCCTCCAATAGGTATGAGATCTTAAATACACTAGTGGACTAAGAAGAAGAACAATTCATGGAAGGAGTGGATGGGAATAATGAAAACAATAACAACCATGTTCAAGCCCCTGTTTCACCTCCTACCATCATAAAGCAAGTAATTGAGTGTAGTGAGTTACTACAATCAGAGAGTGTAGGGGCATTGATAGTGCATAACCAAGAGCAGTCGATAATTAAGGATGTCAACATGGGTATAGCAAGAAATATAAGAGAAAGTCCAACTCTAGGGATAAACCAGGTGGGAAAGATAAAAATATCAACTCTCAAGGAGTGGGTAGAAAATAAAATAAGTAATTGATAGCAGTTCAAGGAGACAAACTGATCATTGGAGGATCGGTGAGGCCAATAGATTTTTACTGCTCTCAATGTAACCAATGATTATAAAATCATTGAATGTTAGGGATTTAAATAGTAGAACCCATAAATATACTATTTTAATTCTCTTAGAAAAATGTAAAACAAATTTGTTGCTTATCCACGAGACAAAAATATCATTGGATCTTATGTGTAAAATATTAAATAGACTTTGGAAAGGTGCTGGTCATATGGAAGTGGTTGCCCAAGGGGTCTCAAGGAGGATAGTTACTTTTTGTAACTCTCTTTAATGGAATGCAATAGAACACATAGCTTGGAGGGGTGTCCTCACATCACATTTTAGTAAAAATGTGATAGCTGAATAGGTTTTAATTACAAATTTTTATGTGGATCAAAACCTAGATGGTTAGATGCATCAATGGAAAGTTGTGCATAACATGAGAGTATCAAGGGAGGAGTTAGACTGGATAATTTCTAGGGATTTTAATGCTAAATTATCCTCTAGATATTAGGAAGGAGGAATCCCAATTTTAGACCTAGGGGATCGACTTATGATTGCCCAAGTCCAGACGCTACACTTGGTGGATATTAAATTCCCTAGAACCAACTATACTTGGAGTAATAAGAGGAGGGAGCCACATAGTAGGAAGGTGAAGTTAGATAATTTTTTTTGTTTCAAAGGAGGCATTTGTGAAATGGAATATACAATTTTAGATTTTGGAGGGTCTAATTTTAGATCACTTTCTTATTTTTTTGGAAGGGGGGATAAAGACAGTGCAACATCACAAACCATTTAAATTTGAAAATTTTTGGTTACAAAAAGAGGAACTTTGAAATAAAATTCCACAATGGTGGGAAAAGGGCAGCCCAACATATGGGACAACAATGTTTATATTCCAAAAAAAACTTCATTATGTCAAGGATCAACTGAAACAATGGAGGCGAGCTAACAATATAGACTTCTAGGTACAAAGAGATCCATTGGTGGCCATATGGGATGAGGTACAAAAATACTTCAGGGAAGGAACAATTATAGAGCAAATCAAAGAAGAGGATGATGCATTGTGTAAAGCAGTTGAGGACATTGACAACCAAGAGGAGACCTACTGGAAACAAAGAGCAAGAACCACTTGGTTATTAGAAGGTGATAAAAATACCAAAATTTTCCATCGGGCTACCTGTGCTAGGAGAAAAATGAACAACATGGAAGCTCTTCAAAATGATAATGGACACTCCTTTGATACAATTCCAAGTATGCATTTCCATTCAATGGATTATTTTTCTAAACTATTTAAGTATGGTGCAAGATGAAGAGGCTCAAGAAAAAGTTCTTGCTGCAATACCTTATGTTATCTCTGAAGAAGAAAATTAGGCCCTACTTAAACCCATTTATAGATAGTAACTGAAGAAAGTAGTCTTCAGAATAAGCATAAAAAAAAAAACAGGTCTAGATGGCTTTCCAAAGGTTGTAAAATAATGCTTAAAGCATTAAATCATACTTTCATTGCCTTCATTCCAAAAGGGGAGGAGGGGGTGCATATTTTAGATTATAGACCTATTACCTTATGCAATGTCATATATAAAATAATCACAAAGGTAATGGCTGAGTGGCTAAAACCTCTTCTACATAGCATTATATCCTCGAAGCAAGGGGGTTTTGTAGAGGGCAAGCAAATCTTGGATGGTGTGGTTCTATATTAGGATGCAATCCATTCAATGCAAAAATATGGTAATAGAGGAATGTTCATAAAATTAGATATGTCAAAGGCTTATGATAGGGCAAAGTGGAGCTTCCTTTCAAAGATGATGGTAGCCTTTGGTTTCTCTCAGGATTGGATAGAATGGGTCATGAGTTGTGTTTCTTCTCTGACATACACGGTGTTAATCAAGGGTCTTCCCTCGCAACCGTTTGGAGCTACTCGAAGCCTTTGTCAAGGATATCCTTGTTCTCTTATATTTTTCTCATATTGGCTGAAGGTTTGGGTAGACTCATCATGATGAGAAGACAACAAGGTTTGCTAATAGGCATCAAGGTGGGTGAGGAAGTTTTGAATCACCTATAGTTTGTGGATGACACAAGATTGGTGGGAGTGGCCAACTTCAGGGAAGCAAGAATGATTAGAGATATACTTAATGTCTACCTTAGGGTCACAAACCAAGTCATAAATGATAAAAAATCCAAAGTGGTATTTTTCAATATTGATCGAAGGCTTTAGGATAGAATTTTAGAGATCTTGGGATTCTTGAGGACTTCTCTTCCAGTGGTATACTTGGGGGTCCCTTTGCATTTTAAAAAATTAAAAATAGATATATGGAGGAAAATTTTAGACTATATAAAGGAAATAATTAAAAATTGATCTCACAAATGGTTAAGCTATGGGGTAGATTAACTTTTTTATAGTCAGTCATTCAGGCCATGCCAATTTATATTTTTTTTGTCCTTGATGCCCCACATACCATATGGAAAGAGTTGGACAAGATCGCTAGAATATTTTTATGGGAAGGAGTAAAATGATAGAGGAAATGGGACTTAGTAGGTTGGGTTAAAGTAAGCCAACCCAATGTAAAAGGAGGTTTGGAACTGAGAAGATCAAAGTTATATAATAAATATTTGGCTGGAAAGCTTTACTGGAGGTGGATTTCCCAACCAACTTCTTTATTCAGTAGAGTTTTAACTAGAAAATATTTGGGACAGGTAAACCCAAATGAGGTGGGTCATTTCCCTTTGGATGGTAATGTATCCTTAGTGTAGCAAGATCTAAAGTTAGTATCTCAGGTAGTGAAATATGGTTTATTTTTGAAAGTGAGAAAAGGGGAGAAGGCACAATTTTGGACAGATTCATGGGATCAATACCCACCTATCATTTTTGAATTCCTATAACTACAACCAATAAAAATAGCCATGGAAACCAGGATTTGGGTCCAAATTGAAAGTTATTTCAACACTAGTCAGTTGGGGGATTATAAGTTTAAGTAGTTTAAGAAGTTGGATGAGTGGTCAATTTCAATCCCTCCAAAATTGATACCCATCATGACTAAAATCTTGGAAGAAATATTTCTCATAGGTAGAGATGATGAGGATGAATTCGCTTGGGGCTATGGGGGCCTTGGTGTCTACATAGTGAAGTATGATTATGATGAGATCCTTCTAGAGCCTCCTCCTCATGCATATTAGGTTGAGGATTGGAGAAATATTTGGTAGTCCAAGGGTTGGTCAAAAGTAAACTTTTTGCTTGGTAGTTCATGCATAATGGAATTCTTACTTTTGATAATCTTAGACGTAGGGGAATCATTGGTACATATCAATTTATTTTATGCTACAAGAGTGAGGAAACATCTAACCACTTGATGTTTGAGTGCCCATTCACATGCCAGATCTAGGAGAGATGGTTTTTATCTTATAAAATTTGAGTTAATGGTGATTTGAAATAGATTAATATTTGGGAAATATGGAAGAAGGGTAGATTTAAATCTAAAGATCTTTGTATTGGTTGGGATATTGGATTAAAATTCATTTGGTGACAAGTGTGGTTGGAGAGAAAAGGTAAAATTTTTAGAGAAACCTTTTCATATTTAGATGGAGTTTGGTAGGTGATTTGGAGAAAAGTCATAGAAACTGTGGTAGTGTATGCTAAATAGGAAACTCAAGTTTTTATAGGGACAATGGAGGAGGAAGTTGAAGTGCAAGAGGGGTAGGACAGAGCTAATTAGAAACCACCCCCAGAAGGTTGGATTAAAATTACTACTTATGGAGATGAAAAAGGTAATCCAGGTAGATCTGGAATTGGAGTGGTTTGTAGAAATCATGTTAAGATAGTGCTCTATTGGAAATTGCAAGGCTTGGGAAGGGCCACGAAAAATTAAGTGGAAGCCTTAGCTATCAAATCTGCTTCTATTTGGGTAGTAAAACAAGGTTACAATATGATAATCCTAGAATCAGATTCTCAAATAATGGTCAGTACTCTGAGTTGCATGAGGAACTTTTCTTTGAAGACATGGAGGTTGAGGATTCTTATCACTCAAATTAAGGAATTATGGAAGGAATTAGATGATGTGATTCCATTTTATGTGAGTAGAGATATAAATAAAGTGGTAGACTTCCTAGATAATATGGGCACTAAGAAGGAGGTAGGGGTTCAATGGCACAATGACATGGCTATTGAGTATGAGATGATTAGGTAGGTTGGTGAGCAAATCTAGTGTTTAGCTAATTTGGAAAACCATTGCAAAAATATGGTTTAGGATTTGTGCTCCAATGTAGATCTTCTTTTACAATTGTAAATATGTGAACATCCATTGTAGAAATATGGTTTAGGAGATTTGTATCCAATGCAAATATTCTTTTATTGTTGTAAACATGTGTTCTCTTTGGCTAAGGCTGGGAAAAGTCTCATCCAAACTTATAAATGATATTTGTTTGAATATAAGCTTTTCAAAATATTTTTCAAAAAACTATAGTTGGAAGATTCATTTGAAGAGACATACAAAATCCAATATAAATATCTTAAAGACATTTGAATTCTTATCCTTTAAAAGTACATATATAAAATTTCTACAAGAGAAGAGATAAATTTTTATAGTAAGTGATAGAAATTAAATATTAATTTATCACATAACTAGGGGGACAAAATATTTCAACTTAACATAAATCTAGAAAGCTAAGCTTACTTTCAAGTTCCTTGTTTATTCCAATTATTTGTAAGTCATAAGGATATTTTTACAAAATCTAAAAAATTAGAAAAGTATTTTTCAAGATTGAATTTACAAAATTGAAGAAGAATATTTAATCATCTTACTAGGGAGTTATAAGGTAGACTACTAAGGTTGAAACTACAAAATTCAAATCAAAGATTATTCTTAAAAAGTGGAAAGATATATGAGTTTGATCATACTACTTTGTTAGATAGTATGGATAGATTGACAAAAGGGACATATCATCACTATAAGAGGACTCAAGATCAAAATACATCCAATATACCCTATCAAATATGTAAAATCAGCACAAACTCAAACAATATTACAAGTCAAGATGAAAAGGACATCTGGTATATTGATTCGGGTGCAAGTCATCATATGACAGGAAACTTGCAATGGTTTGATTGCCTTGAAATCACTAACAAGTATAGATTAAAAATTGTAGATGGGAAATTCTATCATATACATGGATATGGATGTGTAGCTCCTAGTAAATTATTTCTAAACTTTGTAATGCATAATATCATGTTTGTTCCTGGACTATCATCTAATCTACTTTCAGTAGTAAAGCTAGTAGAGAACAAAAGGATCATTGATTTTAGGTATTCAAATGGAGTCAATATGTGTCTCATAATAAACCAAGGTGATATTGAAGCTACTAGATCAATCCATAGAAACATATATCCACTAGATTCAGTTGGAACACCTCAAGATATTGTTGTATTTCAAAAAAATACTACTACATTTTCTAAGAAACAAAGTGCAAAATATGAAGAATCAACATATTACAAGAACAACCAAAGAAATAGAAGATTGTAAAAAAAGGTTCAAGATTTAGGTTTCTTGATTTGGGGGGTTCTACATGAAATTTTATCTTTGAATCAAAAAATTCATTTTTAAACAAATATAAGAACATGTCATTGGATGGCGATGATTTTCTCTTCTCTCACACCTTACACATTCTCTTGGTTGATGCGCTTGACCCAAGGATCCATTTTTTATATGCCAAATAATCTTAATGTCATAGGTTTAGAGCATACTTGGTTTACCCTACTCTCATACCAATGATAGAAAAAATTAGGTCGTTCATTTATTGAGGCAAGAGCCTATTAAATACGTTCCTTAGGTTTAAAAACTGGGAAATCGATACTCCTGATTAGGAAATTGTTACATACAAGAATTATTAAAATAATATCCTAGTAAAATATGCATGACCTAATTATAAAATATCCTAACATAAGACATTTGACAAGGTTTCTAAAATGATCCAAAAAAAATTGTTCCATTAATGTGATAGGATAGCCCGATTGGTTGTGTTCAAGAAAAAGGTTGTGTATGACTAAATGTCATAGATGCAAATGAACCATAAGTGTTTTTAAATTATTTATAAAATATGATCCTAACATTCCACCCTCCTAGCCCGGCTCTGGCGATTTGGCTTTTGGCGGGAAATTTTCTGTGACGGCGCCTGGTGTTGCTCGAGGGACTCTGGCCCGAAGATTTTGCCTAGGGCTTAGGGGGGTTGTCTCTGCTTTTGCCTGAAGATTCTGTAGTGGTTCCGGGAGGGCCCGATGGGGTCTCCTCCTGTTTCTCCTGCTGGGAGAAAGATATCATATGCTGAGAAACTGAAAGATTTCCCCTCGCCTTCCACGGACGGAGCTCAGCGGAATGCTTTTCAATCGATACTCAAGACTGCTGCCAATGGCCCACATGCTCACCGCGTTAATGGTTGCCTCCCACAATCTTCCTCCGTGCCTAAGATTGTAATAGAACCAATGCTGGTCGAAGATACGACCGTCTACCGAGCTAATCACGACTTGATCTCGCAAATTCATGGGCATCCGGCCCACTCGAATTTTCTGCACACCTGGGTTCGTCAGAACTGGGAGCCACACGGTGAGTACTCTCTATGGCCTATAAGCAATGGGTATTTCATCATAAGTTTCTCTTCTTTAGCAGATAGAAACAGAGCATTTGAATCAGAGAAGAGAAACCATGGACCAGCAGGGTTATTTATCCAACCCTGGAGAGTGGGTTTCGACCCCCGCATCGAACCCACGGCTGTCCCGGTCTGGATCCGCCGTACGCTCTCCCGATGGAGTTTTGGGGTGAGCGTGTTTTGGAATTAATAGGTAATTCCCTAGGCAGATTTCTGGGAGTCTCCAAAGATACCATAGAGGGCAATTCTGCTGTCTTTGCTAGAATATGTGTAGAGATGGACATTAGTCACCTCTACCACCGAGGTGGAACTTGAGCTAGCAGGAGTACCCCGGATCCAAAGCAGCTAGACTATGAGGCCCTACCTTTCAGGTGCCGTGTATGCCATAAGCATGGACATTTGGCAAGGTTCTGCCCAAACGCAGTGAGCACAAAAACGGAGGCTCCGAGTGGAATGGCAAACCGCCCTAGAGAGGGTAAGTCTAGTCCGGTCAATGAACCCTCTAGCAATTCTCCGAGTCCCGATGCTCAACAGATGGCTTTGAACGGTGAAACGAAAGAGAAACAAAAAGAAAAATGGCAAGGAACAGGTACAGCTCAAGCCAAACAATCGGTATGAAATTTTCAAGTCATTAGTGGATCTGGAGGACCATTCTATGGAAGGAGTGGTTGGGAATGGTGAGAATGTCAACACTCCACCTCTTGTTTCTCCTTCCTTCACTCCCGTAGTAGAACAGGTGACTGTGCCAGCTGAGTACCTGCAGTCAGAGAATCCAGGGGCCTTGGTTATTCACTCCCCAACACAGCCGGCTATAAAAGATGTTACCATGGGAAATGCAGAGAAAAACAGAGAGAGGCCTGCTTTAGGGATTTCCTAGGTGGAAAAGAGATCAAGAAACAATAACTCTCAAGGAGCGGGAAGAAAATCCAATAAGGAATTACTAATAGCCCAAGGAGATAAGTTAATCAATGAAGGATTGGTGAGGTCCATTGATTCTTACTGCTCACAAGGTTTTCAATGATTATTCAATCTTGGAATATTAGGGGTTTAAACAGTAGAACCCATCAATCTGCTGTTCAAAGACTCTTAGAAAACCGAAAAACAGATTTTTTGCTTCTCCAGGAGACCAAAATGTCTTTAGATATCATGAGTAAAACCGCTACTAAAATCTGGCGGGGAGCTGGGTATATGGACGTGGCTGCCCAAGGAGCTTCAGGGGGAATTGTTACCCTTTGGAACCCTCTCGGTCTGGACTGCTTTAGATCATGTAGCTTGTAGGGGTGTTCTTTCTTCTCTTTTCAGAAATAACTTCAATTCTGAACTGATCCTTATTACCAACTTTTATGGGGCCCAAGATCTTGAAGGCCAGAGGCTCCAATGGGACGCTGTTCACAATATGAGAGCAAACAGGGAGTGTTTTGACTGGATTATTGCAGGGGATTTTAATGCAAAATTATCTGTCCGGGACCAGGAAGGTGGCTCCCCTACTTTAGACCCAGGGGATCGGCTTTTGATTGCCCAAGTTCAGGCCTTTAATCTAGTGGACGTTCAAGGCCCTAGTGTTTTTTTCACTTGGACAAACAAGAGAAAGGAGCCACATAGCAGGAAGGTCAAGTTAGATCGCTTTTTGGTCTCGGAGGAGGCTTTTGTTAAATGGACTTTAAAGTTCCAGATTTTGGAGGGCCCTATTTCGGATCATTTTCCCATCTTGCTTGAGGGAGGGACTTCGAGAGGACAGCACTTTAGGCCTTTTAAATTTGAGAATTTTTGGTTACAAAAGGAGGACCTTCGACAAAAAATTTCTCAATGGTGGACAGAAGGCCGCCCACCTTTTGGGACAGCAATGTTCAAATTTCATAAACAGCTTCAATTTGTCAAATTTCAATTGAAACAGTGGAGGAAAGGAAATAAGTCGGATTTCCAGACCCCAAAGGGCTCCCTTGGTGGCTAGATGGGAGGAGGTTCGTAAACTTTTTAGGGAAGGGTCAATTACTGAGCAACTCAAATCTAAAGATGACGAACTGCGTAAAGCGGTTGAGGACATTGACAACCAAGAGGAGTTATACTGGAAACAGAGGGCTAGAAATACTTGGTTATTAGAAGGGGACAGAAATACCAAATTTTTTCATCGGTCAGCTTGTGCTAGGAGACAGATGAACAATATGGAAGTTCTCAAAGATGAACAGGGAAATGTCTTCGATACTATTCCCCGGTATGCACTCCCATGCTATCGATTACTTTTCTAAACTTTTTAAGGAAAGTATGCAAGCAAGATATTGAGGCTCGTAACGAAGTTCTTAATGTTATTCCTCCGATTATCTCTGAAGAGGACAACCAGACCCTGCTTAGACCCATTGAAAGGGATGAACTGAGAAATGTGGTCTTTGGTATGAGTTCTGGAAAATCTCCTGGTCCAGATGGCTTTCCTATTGAATTTTTTCAGGCTTTCTGGGATACCTTGGAGGAGGATGTTCTGGCTGTTACTGAGGAATCCAGATCCAATCGCAGAATGCTCAGGGCGATCAATCACACCTTCATTGCTTTAATTCCGAAAGGGGAAGTGGGGACTCATATCTCTGATTTCAGGCCTATTGCTTTATGCAATGTGATTTACAAAATCATCTCTAAGATAATGGCTGAGAGGCTTAAACCCCTTCTTCATAGCATCATTTCTCCTGAACAGGGGGGCTTTGTTGAGGGAAGACAAATATTGGATGGGGTGATTTTGGCCCAGGAGGCCATCCATTCAATGCAAACTTCGGGCAACAAAGGCATGTTCATTAAACTGGATATGTCCAAGGCTTATGACCGGGTGGAGTGGTGCTTCTTGTCGAAAATGCTGGGCTGCCTTTGGCTTCTCTCAGAATGGATTGCTTGGGTTATGAGTTGTGTTTCTTCTCCCTCCTTTTCTGTTCTCGTTAAGGGCCTTCCCTCGCTTCCTTTCGGCGCCTCCCGTGGGCTCCGCCAGGGAGACCCTTGTTCTCCCTATCTCTTCCTTCTCTTGGCCGAGGGTTTGGGAAGACTGTTTTTGAGGAGAAGGCAACAAGGTCGGCTTTCTGGTATCAAGGTTGGGGAGGAGACTCTGACTCACTTGCAATTTGTGGATGATACGGGTCTGGTTGGTGCGGCCACTCTTCGGGAAGCTAGAGGAATCAGAGACACTTTGAATGTCTACCTAAGGGCTTCAAATCAGGTTCTTAATGACAGGAAGTCCAAAGTGGTCTTTTTCAATCTCGACCAACGGCTTCAGGAGCGTGTTATTGACATCCTGGGATTCACTAGGTCCTCTCTTCCAATTGTTTACCTGGGGGTTCCCCTTCATTTCAAAAAGTTAAATGCTGATATTTGGAAGAACCTGTTAGCAGGCATCAAAGACAGAATGAATCATTGGGCCCATAAATGGCTAAGCTACGGGGGTAGATTAACCTTCTTGAAATCAGTTATTCAGGCTTTGCCGATCTATAAATTCTCAATACTGACTGCCCCTCATACCATCTGGAAAAAGTTGGACAAAATGGCTAGAAGATTTTTGTGGGAAGGCGCAAAAGGGAAGAAAAAATGGGCCTTGGTTGGGTGGGATAAAGTTACCCAACCCTAAGGATAAAGGAGGGTCGGGCTTGAGATGCTCTATGCTTAATAACAGTGGCTTTGGCCGGAAAACTCGTATTGGCGGTGGGTTTCTCAGCCATCCTCTCTCTTCAACAGAATTCTTTCCAGTAAATATTTGGGGCATGTCCATCCCAATGAGGTGGGTCGCTTTCCCTTGGAAGGTCCTGGTTCTTTAGTGTGGCAGACTCTCAAGCTTGGGTCCCAGATTATCAAAGATCAATTATTCTGGAAAGTGGGGAAAGGAGACAAGGCTCGCTTCTGGACAGACTCTTGGGACCAGCATCCGCCCATTATTGTTTTGTTCCCCGAGCTTCATCCTATCATGACCGCCTTAGAAGCCTAGGGTTGGATCCTTATTGATAAGTATCTTCTTACCAGTCATTTGGGGGGGTATACTTTTAAAAAGTTTAAGCGATGGGAGGAGTGGCCAACCACCGTCTCTCCGGAGTTGGTGCCTATCCCGCAAAAAAATATTGTCGTAAAGGTTCCTCACGGGGAAGGATGAGGAAGATGAATTAGCCTCGGGGCCATGGAAGCCTTGGGGTCTACTCGGCTAAGGCCGGATATGAAGAGATCCTCCCCGAGCCTCCCCCACACTCTTTTCCGGTTCAAGCATTGGAAAAGGATTTGGCATTTAAAGGGTTGGCCGAAAGTGAACTTCTTCGCTTGGCAACTTATGCATAATGGTCTTCTCACCTTTGACAATCTCAGACGTAGGGGTTTCAATGGCCCCTCTCAATGTGCTTTATGCCTCCATCATGAGGAAACTGCAGACCATTTGTTTTTTGAGTGTCCTTTTACTCATCAGATTTGGGAACGCTGGTTCTTGCAATTTAAACTCCGGGCTAATGGTGTTCTCAATCGTACCAATATTTGGGAAAAATGGAAAAGGGGCAGGTTCAATTCTATAGCTCTCCGAACTGGCTGGCAGTTAGGCTTTCTCTTCATATGGTGGCAAGTTTGGTTGGAGAGAAACGCACGGATATTTAGAAACACTTTCTCCTCGATTGACGGTGTTTGGCAGGTCATCTGGAGCAAAGTCACATAAACTGTTGCTACTCTTGCCAATGAAAAGAATCAAAGCTACTCTTGGGCATCCTGAAGAGGGGGTTGAGGGTCTTGAGAGGCAAGATAGATCATGCTGGAAACCCCCCCCTGAAGGCCGGATCAAGATCAATACCGATGGGGCCGCAAAAGGCAACCCGGCAACGCAGGAATTGGTGTTGTTTGTCGGGATCACTTGAGTGCGGTTCTTTACTGGGAACTGCAGGGATTGGGCAGAGCCACGAACAATGAAGCCGAAGCCTTGGCCATTAAGTCCGCGTCTATCTGGGCTGTTAAGCAGGGTCACCGGAGAATAATTCTTGAATCTGATTCTCAAGTCCTGATCGGCGCTCTAGATTGCTTGCGGAATTTCTCTTTAAAAGCCTGGAGACCCGCGGATGTTGATATCTCAAATCAAGGAGTTATGGAGGGAGTTAGATGATGTCATCCCCGTGTATGTGAGTAGAAATCCGAACACGGTAGCCGACTTCCTTGCGAAGATGGGTGCCGAGAAAGAGGTAGGTGTCCAACCGCACGTTGATATGCCTATGATAGATGAAGAGATTCGGAGGGGCCTGGAACGATCTCTTCATCCATGAGCTCAAAAATGACTAAGGTTCGTTTCTGTCACGATATCGCGACATATTGCGTCGTCTTGACCCGGTTTGGTTTTCTGTCGCGATTTCGCGACATGTTGCTCGTCGCGACATGTCGCTCTATCGCGACATGTTGCTCCGTCGCGACATGTCGCTCTGTCGCGACCTGTTGCTCTGTCGCGACTTGTCTCTATGTCGCGACCTATCCTGGAAAACTGTAGCGATTTCGCTACCCTTCTGGTTGCTGTGGCCTTGGGAGGATTTTTGTAGCGATTTCGCGACATGTTGCGTCGTCGTGGTCGTTGATGAGAAGGTGTCGCGATGTCGCGACCTTTTTGGTAGGTTTTGCTGCTGGAGGAAAAGTGTCGCGATATCGCGACGCTTTGAGAAAAACTGCATGAAAGGGAAAAACCGTCGCGATATCGCGACAATCTGTGTGAAAAGCTACTATAAGGAAAATCTGTCGCGACTTCGTGCTTTTTTTGAGGAAGGGACTCATAGGGGCATCCTTGTTGTGATTTTGAGATGTGTTGAGCAAAATTTAGTAAAGGGGGAAAAACCGACGCGTTATCGCGACCTTTTTGAGAAAAGCCTCCCAATGGATAACCTGTCGCGATTTCGCGACATGTTTATGGAAAGGAAGCACAGGGGCAAACCTGTAGCGATTTCGCTACGCTCTGGAGAAAAAACAGCTGGCAGGAAAACGTCGCGATATCGCGACTTGTTATGGTAATGGGCACCTCGGGGCTGAACATGTCGCGATTTCGCGACACTTTTACGGATGGGGCGCCCTTTGGTTTTCTTGTCGCGATTTCGCTACACTTCCGGCCAAGTGGGACTCCAAGGAAAATTCGTCGCGATGTCGCGACACTTTCTCAAAGTTGCTGATCAAAGGGGTCCTCGTCGCGATTTCGCAACAGATTCGGGGAGCAGATGCTTTAAGGCTTTCTCATCGCGATTTCGTGACACTTTTGGCGTTTGGGTGATTTGGTGCTGTGGCCGTAGCGATTTCGCGACCTTTTTCAGGTGTTGTGGTTCCGACGCTTTTGTCGCGATATCGCGACATGTCGCGATTTCGCGACTTGTCGCGTTATCGCGACTGGGTGTTGTGGCGCGGCGGTTGTTTGGTTTTGTGTCGCGATTTCGCGACATGTCGCGTTTTCGCGACATGTCGCGTTTTCGCGCCCTTTGTACTTCTGGTCTCTCTGCGCTTGGTTGGGATGCCCTTTCTCCCTCTTGTAACTGTCTTTTGTGTTAATTCAAGGTTTTTTCATTTTTTTCAAAAAAAAATTATTTATAAAATATTATGGGGAGTATTAGTTCAACATTTTTGATCAATTTTCCTCTATGTATTCTCTTTTTGGCATTAAAATTTTTTAAATGTCCCCAAATTTTAAATATTTTAATTTGAAAATTGGCATATTCTAATCAGATGACACATCAACTCAATAGGAAGGTGGTTTTCCACCTCATTAATGAGATTAAGTATTATTTCTGATAACATTATTCCAAAGTATTATAAAAATAATCTAAATAAATCTAAGACATTATCTAAAATACTCATCTAATGTCTTCTAGTTGTTGATGGAGGTTCATTACTTAGTGACTTGATAGTCTTCTAGATAATGTGGGAGGCTTAGTAGTTTAGATATTATTTATCCCAATTATGCATACATTATGAGGGGATATGATAGCATCTTTAATGTCTAATCTAGTTATCCCTAAGATTATATTTTATGGGGTGTTATAATATATGGTAATCTAACCTTATTAGCCATGTTTAATAGATTATTATGTAACCTATCCATCTAGCCATATACTATTTTTACTATTAAAATTAAAAAGTGGCTTCTACCCATTTTTTAACATGGCATCCTCTTCAACCCGTGAGGGATACCGCAGTGGTAAGTACTTGGGTTTTCATTGAGGATATCCAAGTTCAAACCTCGATAATAGGGAATTGGAACCCCTCATAAAAACCCTTGTAAACTCATTTTTTTAACTACAAGCTTACTACGATGGTAAGGACTTTGGCTTGTCTTTTAGAGGTTCAAGGTTAAAACCCCACTTAGTATGAGAGGACCATGAACCCTCATAAAATCATGTGTAAACTCAAAATTTTATCAAGTGGTATTTACTCAACTGGTTAGATTCCCCAACATTTAAAGAGGATACCAAGGTTCAAATCTTGCCAAGTGATACATGGATAATATCCAAGATTTGTTGTAATACTACTATGTGGTAATGATGTAATATGGATGGGGTCCATTTCAATCTAATATAACCAATTGAAAAAAAAACATGGCATCCACTTCCTCATAGTGATCAAAATTTGATTTATCCACAACCAAATTTATGCCTATGAGACCAAGGTTAGACTATAAGAAGGTTCTTTGATTTCTTCACATCTATGCAATACATCCTATTGATTATTACATTAAATTTATCTCTAGTTTGAATATTTTAAGGTTAATTTATTTATACTACATTTAAATACATTGTTTTTCTTTTTCTTAAAGTTAACAATGTATGTCTTGTTAGAATTAAAGTGCACTATGCCTTCACCTTGACACTTGTTAGTTTCTCTTGACAAGTGTCATGCATTTCATATAGGCTTATGCCTATATATTGTAACCCTTTTTCATTTGTAATACATCTCATAAGTTTCCCTCCCAACATTTGGTATCAGAGCAGGTTTTCCCTGCCCTGTGAAACCTCTTGAGGGGGGATTTCCCTCATGGAAATCCTCCCTCCCCCCTAATTTTTTTTTTTCTTCCCTATTTTTTTAAAGTTTTTTTATCGAGGGAGTATGCTCTCCATCATTTGATGGATCAGAAACCAGATGGTAAAAATATTAAAATTTGGGAGGTTTTTTTGATGGATCATGGATTTTTTTTAAAATCATGTCCGTCGTGGGTTCATATGTGGGAAGAGTCATTGGTGCCATCAATGCGACCAGATGATTTTTCCCATGATTTGGGATGATATACTCTGTTCACAATGTAATGGCGAATTTGTGGAGGAGATCGAAACCCTGCCACATCAGCGAAAGCCGACAGATTCTGAGGAGTTTGGGATAGAAGAGCCCCGGACCATGGAGAAGAATCCAGATGAGAGCCGTATTAATAGGATTCAATTCTTGCACCGCTTGCTCCATGTCCTCTCGATTAAATAGGCCGTCGACAAGAAATCAAATGCAGCTGTGGCTTCCCCGAGAGCTACAAGTTCGAAGAGAAAGCGGACTGTGGTGGAGCGGCCTTCGACGATGATTCAGGTCGTTCAGTCCCTCGTGGGGTCCACATCAGTGATGAGATTGAGAATTGAGCAGGATTTCCTCTATGGAGACCATGATGAGGCGGTTGCTACTGTGAAATTTGCTTTAGCGAAGCGACAGGTTTTTGGCAAAATTGGCCATCCGTAACTCTCGTGGTGAACCATTACAGGGTTCGCTTCCAAAATAAGGATATTTTTTCACTATGACGTTGTTATTATGTAGGAGCCTCTGAAAGGAGGTCATTACGGTGTTATTATAGAGACATTCAAGAATCATTCTGATACTCTGAAGAATGCCATACTTGCGTATGATAGGCACAAAAGACTATACACAACTAAGTCTTTTGGCCAGCTCGTTGAGCTCGATGTCGTGTTAGCGAATGGAGAAGGCATCGAATTAAGGAGGGTTGGAAAATATCATATTACATTTAGGCAAGAAAACAAGATAAATTTAACAAATCTTGGACAGTATATTGCTGGGGATCCTATTCCCATTCCACAAGAAGCATTGCAGGTTATGGACGTGGTTCTTCGACAAGCTACATTAAAACATTTCGTTGAAAAGGGTAGGTCATTTTTCGGGAAACTTTTCATGACTCAGCAACTTGATGGAGGCTTGGTCGATTATCGTGGTTTCTACCAATCTATTTGACCTGTACAACATAATCTCTTGGCACGATCTTAAATTACCAGTTCGATTCCAAGGCTCCGACGCGGCTGTAGAGTGCGGAGATAGAGCACAGTCCCTAGTGTGCATTTTAATATTTCTTTTCGTGATCCCACCCTCCTTCTACCCCTTCATGGATGTCGTCGACCAAAATTTTAGATCCACTCTCTCCTCAGCTGCCACTGCTAGGGCAGCATCAGCTTCGCCAGGTCGAATGACCTCAAGACTATCTTGCAGTCCATCATTTAGCTCAATGACTTCCTCGACCACACCGCCATGCTCGGGATATTTTAGTAGATTATGATTTTTTTGTTATGTTGATGTGCTCATTGTTAATGGGCCAGTTCAATATGATGTTTCGATGGGGCACATGCACATATATGGTTTCTCCTCAGTCTTCCCAGCATCTTCAGAAGCTATAGCTGGTACTGTTGATTATGCATGCACGGCAGGTGGTGGCCAACTATACATGTGGGGTAGAGTAAAGCAAATTGGTGATAATTGGATGTATCCGGTTATTCACACAACGTATGTGGTGCCGATGATTCATGTATAAGCTGGGGTGTAGCTCAGTATTGTGAAAACTTTGTCATGTAATTCCCTACGAGGGAAAAATTGTGAAGTCTATTTTTTATTCCGCCACAAAGCGATGCCGCCATTGAGCGATGTTGTTTATTTTGTTGCCTAGAGAGACATGCTATTATTTTTTCAGCAAGTTGAAGGCCCCATTCAAACCCAAGTATAGGGGTATTTATAGTTGTCGGAAAGCTTTTTTCGTGATGGACACATTGGTGGTGTCCATTTGTAATTTTGAGGCTATTTTAATTGAGTTTTTTTAGCCTCAAATTTTTTCTACCTTGGAGTGCACTTTTGGTTGTACCCGACACTCCCAAGGCACTTGTAAGTGAACCTAGTATCTAGTATTCTCCTCTTTCTACTTAGCGGATGCAGCAGCTGGTTACCCATGCATTCCGGTAAGATGATGTGACTACCATAAGGACACTTATTCTAGGGACTACATACATAGACACCCTAGACTCTATTCGAGGTTTTTTTGGATCTACTTCTGAAGACTACAGACGAAGACACTTAAGAAGATTCTCTTCTATTATTATTTCTTTTCCTCCACACTTGGATTCTAAGGATCAATTTTATTGTATTTCATGGCTCGTATTTATTTTGTAATGGTGGATCTAGTCAATGATCTACGAGAGGCAACATCATCTAAGGATGACCTACAGAGGCAACAGACCCAGAAGTGGCTGACCCTGAGGCACCTATGATGACCCTAAGGCACTTAGACGACTGACCCAGTGGCAACAGACCCGTGGAAGTGGCTGACCCTGAGGCAACAGACCAATATGTATACACAATGAATCTAGAATTATTCATGATTAGAGAGCCAAGCGCAAAGAGCACGAGCCTAGACCAAATCAACAATAAAGGAGGATGTAGAATTTTTTTTTAGAGAAGTCAACATTAAGGGGGAATGTTACCTAATGTTGACTTGTTTTTTTCTTTAGTTAGGATAGTGCACATTAAGGGGGAATGTTAGAATTAATGTAATGTGCACTATGCCTTCCTTGACACTTGTCAGTTTCACTTGACAAGTGTCATGCATTTCATATAGGCTTATGCCTATATATTGTAACCCTGTTTCATTTGTAATATATCTCATCTTGTTCATTTCAAAGTTAGTCCCAACATGTCTTGGTAAGGTTAAAGTGAGTATTTTCAGTAGATTAATTATTTAGTTAACATCAATTTCTTCTTACTAGTATTTTTAGTTATTGAAATAGGTCTATTACTTACATGATTATGTCAATATGAAGATCCTAAATTTTTATCAACTTTTGTAACACTTCATTTTCCTATATCATCTTGAGGACATTGTTCATCTCTTAATTTTTAGGTCTAGCCAAAATGGCATGACTAGGTTGATAACCCTTAGAATGATGTGTAGGGATTATACTAATTTCTTTTGTTTGCATTGACATGACCTATTGTGCTTCTACATTTAAATGAGCCTCTATTACCTTTTAAAATTTCCTAAGTATATATCCACTAAGCATATAGAGAAGTTATGATCTACATGGCTTATTGATAGGTGCCTAGTTACCATGTGTTCCATATCTCATAGATAACTTAAATTGGTTAAGTGTGTATCTTTATAGATACAAAGATACTATCATCTAATTTGGAATATAAAGTAGATCTATCTATGCAACTCAACCCTCCACTCCTACATTCCACAAGTTATCAAATGTGATTGAAAGTTTGTCTCTACAGATGTGGAGATCGGGTTATCACATAAATTAGTCTAAATAACGTGTTTTTAAATTCCTGCTAGTAAAAATTTGAAGTGTGTGTTGTTATAAAGGTGTATAACCCTTCATGCTAGCTTATATTTTTCTTTAGTTTTAGATGCCTTAGAATCCTACATCCTACAAGTCTAAAATTATCTAAGTGTTTCTCATAATAGGAGTAAATATTTTGAGATTGATCTACCTTATGTTATAATTTATTTACTTGTCTTTAGGGTTTCACATTTTGCAATACTTAGTTTTGTCTAAGTATTATTTCTATAGGTACAAATATTGGGACGTTGATGAACTTGTTTTTCCTAGCTACTTTTATTTCATCCTTCCTCCATATAGTTTTTCTTAGGAAATAATTCCACATAAATTGGTTGATTGAGAGGTATAAGTCAGACAATTCCCCTAGAAGGAAAATATATGACAAGAAAGGGGTTATAAAGGATACATACCCTCATCAATATAATATAATGTTTGACCATGAACTTGAACCTATAGAATATTATTGTACCAACTATGACAATGTGATAGGTATTAAAAATTAGGTAGGTTAGCTTTGGAGGGTATATAGATTACCTCTTAGAGGATGAAGAAGATGCCTTGGATGGAAGGAAGTAGATAGGAAGTATTCTCAATTGAAATTATAGATATTAAAGTAACACAACCCCTTAAAGAGGGGAGTAAATTTTTAAGATAAATAAAATTTAAAATGTCTTCTAGTGAAATGTTAGAGGAGAAAAGAGAGGAGAGAAAATACCAACCCGTGGAAGAGGTATTATATGTATGGATGTTCCTTAGTATTCTTCCTATTGAGTAAGGATCAAGATGTACATTTCCAAGTCCTTATCATTAAAGAGATAAACCTATAGATACAATAAAGTCTCTAAGAAATGCAATGGAAATAGGTAAGATAACTCTCTCATGAAGGAGGAGGTCTTCTACTATAGAGAAAAGAAAAAATATGTCCAATAGTAAGTTAGAGAGGAAAGAACCCTAAGAGGTTATGATGAAGGAGATAGAGATGATGATGGTTATTATAAAGGAATAAAATAGAAAGGACATTCCTCCTAAAATATCCTACCAAGCAAGTAGTAGACAAAAAAAGACAAAATCCTTATCCCCAGGATTATTCATAAGGGGTAGGTTCAAAAATGTATTTATAATAATGGGGAAAAATAGTTTTGAACTTGAGGTGAATAGTGCTCAAATATATGTAGAAGACATGGTGAATTACCTTTTTTCATGAAAAAATATAAAAAGGTGGTAAATTTATAAAAAAATTACTGGTTTCATAGCACACGATAATATATGGTTACCTACCAGTTGTATGGTACATGATAACTTATAGCAACCTACTGGTTACATGGAACACAATGACACATAACAACTTACTAGTTGAATAATATATGATGATAGATGACATTCTACTGTTTGCATGGCACATGATGACTTCAACAATGCCAAAGCCTACCTACACCATAGAAACGATGCTTAACAAGAGCCTAACGATATCATGCTTAATGATGTATAACAAGATCCTATCAAAAATATGCTTCATAATGTCTGCTAATATTCTATCAATGTGATGCGTATCGAGAGCCTACCGATAGCATGTTTCACGATGCCTGATGAGAGTCTATTGGCACCATGGGTAATATTCCTAGAGAAGTCCTACCAATAGTATGCTTCACGATAGTTGATGAGAGCCTACCAACAACATGCTTCATAATTCCTATTGAGACCCTGTCAGTATCATGTTGTACGATGCCTAATGATAGTCTACTGGTTGCATGCCAAACAATGACTAAAGACATCCTATCAGTGGCATGCCATAAAACTATTGCCATATGTTGACATCTCATTTAATTTAACCACATGTCAATACCTCATTTAATTATATGCATGAAAATATCTATAAAAAAACATGAAAAAACACATTTCTCTTCTTTGCACGCAATATAAAAAATCTTTATCTTACACAAACCTTATAAAACCTTTCAAAAACCTTCCAAAAACCTTTGAAACCTTCTGAAATCCTTTCAATATATTGAATAAATGGTTGTACTATCATCCATTATTCCATTAAAAATTATTTTCAAAAATATCGTTTGCCCACTCATCTTCGAAGTTCTCAGTACTCCTATTTACAATTTAACATGGCTGAGAAAATTTGGGCTTATAGGGTTAGTATCAATGCCCCAATACAACATAAAATATAGTTTTTTTGCATAGTATTATTGAGACATATGACAATATTGGGTTGACTATCATAATGATCATTGATAATAAGACCCTCTACTTATTTTTTACACCAGCTGCTATCCATAGATTAATAGTCCTTCCATATAAAAATTGTGAACCCATCACATCAAAATTATCTCTCTGAACATGATAAAATATATCTTGACGATAGCTACAATTTATTTTCGAATTTTTTATCAAGTCTTCCAAATTTAAAGTTTCCTCTTCCTTGCATAATTTCCAAATGTAATTATTATTTTTTTTTTTCTATTTTTTTGTAGGGCAATCAAATCCATCGAGAAGGGGCCTACTATTTTAAACTATTACCAACAAGTTCCTTCATGCAGTCATCAAGTTTTTCCAAGAACGTATTGTTTTACGAAGGAGAACAATAGATATTCCATTTTAGTCTTTAGTGTATATGGTGTGTTTTCTTGGAAACAAAAAATTTGACTGGTCCTCATATATTTCCAATAGAATCACAAATTATCTTAACCACATGTGCACAAACACTACTACCACCGCTACCATTGTTTCTACTATAGATTATTTTATTTTTTTTTTTATGAAGCATTTTACAATGTAAAGAATACCTCAGTCCCCACCTCACTCCACCCAAAATTGAAGATATTTGGCTTAACCGCTAAAGAGATGCAAGTAAAATTCATATTTTTAATTCAAATTTACAATAAATTTATTTTTATTATATTATAATATAGTGTTTATGTTTTTAATTTTTAAATTTACACTTGAATGCAAAAAAGAGCTACCTCATCTTCTAATAGAAGAGAGGCTACAATTAGAGGACTTCTCCTAGAGGCTAGTGGATATTCTAATACAGAGTCACCCCAACCTCTAATAACAAGATCTACGAAATGCATAAGGTCTTCTACATCTCCTCTTGTTCGTGCAGTTGCCTCTTTAGTTGCACGTCAAGAGCCCATCGATGTTGAGGAAGTTAGCCAACCCATTAGAGGTAATGTTACTCTTTTTGTAGTTGGTTGTGTAATTTATTTCTTTTTACTTAATTTTAGTTGTCTTTATCTAATGTTTTTAAAATGTATTTAAGGCAACATCTCAAACATACTTCACAAGAATAAAAAAAATCATCCCAATTAGAATATGAGGCCCCATCGGCATTTTTAGAATATATTACTTTATTTGGTTTCTTACTAATGTATCATCATGGGTGTATATTTAGATTAGTATTATATTAGTAGTTAAGTGTTGTATTAAGGTAATGTAATAAATGCACAAGTGTAAGAATGTACAATGATTGTAAATGTGCATGAAGTCCACATGTACATGAGTCTTAGAATAGAATAGTGAGGTGTCTTGAAGGCAAAGAGTTGCATCTCATTATAAATAGGTCTTCATAGAGTAGAAGTGTGAGAGTTTTTTGGAGTGTGTAGGTTGATAGTAGTAGATACAATGTAGATCCATTTTGCAAGAATGGAGAGGTTGTAACCTCCATTGGATAGCATTGTATATTTTTGTGAGATTTCTTACATGAGCATTTCTTGAGCATTGTATCAAGTTTTCTATAATATTTTCATGCATATTAGTTAGCCATTATAATAGCTATAACATTGCATGCTTATTTATGTAATTGTGGTTGCATTTCATTTAATTTTAAAGCTTCAAAATCTAACAATGGTATCAAAGCACACGGTAGATCAGAAGGAAATAGTGAGAGCCACAAAAGTGATTGAGAGGAGATTGTAAATATCATTTTTCAAAATTTTAAATTTACTATTGGCTAGAGTTTTTCCATAGAGTTGAAAAAAAACTTTTGAAGACTAGAACTTAACATTGAATCCACTACGTTGGCAATCCAACTAGTGAAGATATTTTTATATAAACTTATAGAAATTTCTATTATCATTACTTAAAACTTTGTTGTAGAAGAACAAAGATTCAATAAATTTGGGAAGTTTCCTACAAGATCTAGGAAGAAGATCTTCATTGGAATCAACCTGGTACCTAAATCAACAAGTCATAGAGTGAAGATTTGGAGGCTTGAGGAAAAAGCCCCATTGAAATATTTGTAGATTGAAGACTCCAAGTTGGATATTGAGAATAGATCTAGTGGCTAAGGAAGCCACATTGAATACTAGAAATACAGGAGGAGGTCCTAGAAATAATACCCTATTGAAGGAAGAAGAGACTCAAGGAGAAGAGTCCTAGTGAAGATTGGAGATTGGTGATCTCCATTAAAGATTGAAAATTTCACATTGAAGAAGAGGTCCATAGAAGGCCCTGTTGAAAAAAATCCATAGTGGAATATTGAGAATAGATAAGGACTAACAAAAATTCCTATTGCAAGATTTTAGTAGCAGCATATTTAGGATATCCAATGAGGATATATCATTGCAAAACTTCCATAGTTGAATATTGAAGAGATCAAGGAGGTCTCATTGAAGTTTTAGAAGCTGCAAGATTGAAGACCTTGGAGAGGTCTCAAGGAGAAAAAAGGAGAAGACTTGGTGAGCCTCATTGGAAGAGTTCCTAAAATAACTCAGTGGATAAATTTACTATCAAGGAGAAGCTCTTTCTAGTAAAAGAGTTGGGACAATTATCACCATCCGATAACAAGCCAAAATAAAAACAATCTGACAAAAAGTTTGTCAAATTTTGAAGTAGTTTGGAGAAAACCTCAAGATAATTATCATATTTAGAATAAGGCCATTAGATATGCCAAGAGTGAAGTCATAACTTGAAAAGAGAAATAATATAGAGAAACCACCAAATCTGAGAGATTTGGGGATTGCCATTGAAGGCTTGAACAATATTTTAGAGATAGAATATTTGTTGATTTCTACAGAAAATTACAAAAGAGTTCTTGAGAAATATCTTAGCTACAATTTGGAGGAGTGTCCTACCAAATTTGAGATTCAAGGATAGTGATTTCAGTGAGTTTTGTGACTACTTTACAATATAATTTTTTTTGGAGTTGAGGATAGAAAAAGATAGCAATTTGGGCAGTGTTAGAAGCTGCTAAGGTTCAATTTTTAGAGGTACATCCTAAAAAAGCATTGGAGCCACCAAGTTACAATATTAGGAAGTAGATTAGTGAAGTTTTAAAGCTATAAAAAGGTGAGCTAAAGAGCTATTTTGGATATCCTAGAAGTGTTGCAATATCATCTACAAAATACAACAATTGAGGTGACTTAAATCACCATCATAATCATCATTTATAAAGATAGAATGGTATGCAAAAAAAGGTACAAAAGTTCATTAGTTGAGATTTTATATTTGAATTCTTATTAATGTTATTAAGCAACAGTTTCAAGGATTAAAGGTTGCTTAAATAGTATTTATTTAAGTCTTCATGCTAGTGTAGAAGTTATCATCTACAAGGTTCAAACCTGCACATAAAAATTGAAGTTATGCATATTTTGAGAGAAAGAAACATATCAACATTCTATTGCTTATTCTAAGTAAAATAAGACTCTATAGTTTTTGCATATTATATAGTGCAAAATATTATTGAAAATCTTGGACTATTAAGTGTAAAAGTAACCAAGCAAGAAAAGTATTGCCAAGGGTTTGAAGGCAATATAGACTTCAACTTATATCATCCAACAAAAGAAGTTGAATATAGCATTTTGAGGAGTCAAGAGGCTCATTTTAAGAGCATAGGGGGGTAGACTTCTATTACATCACAATCTACATTTGCATAGTATCCATATAGAACCATTCAAAAACACTATAAAAGTGAAGCTTCCTCAAGGAAAGGAAGATATTTTTGGTTTAGTAGCATCCACCTGCCTTCATCACCCAAACAAAGCATATATTACCTTTTGAGTTGCAGATAACAAAAAGGTGATATAAATAGGAGGAAGAAGGACATTTGATTGAATATGTCTAGCATAAAAATAGTCTTTGGAGAATACATAAGAAGGTGCATCAAATAGCCTTTGGTGAAGGTAAGTTAAGGTTCATCTAGAAGTATGTGGTGAATACAAATCAAATATATACAATGAAGTATACCTTAAACAATATTATTAAGGATGCATAAATAGAGTTGGAAGAACCTTACATATTAAAAGGAAATCATAGTGGGAATACACTACTATAAATAGGATATGTTTAAAGAGTTCAACGTCTGCTATCTCAAGGTACTAAAAACACCATAGCTGGGTGTAATAAGCAATGCAAGGGTGAAATATTAGTGAGAGTTAGCTACCACATCAAAAACCTACATCAACACAAGGACAACAAGGTGAACACAATGTAAATGGATTATATCTTGTTATAGTTTATAAACCAAGGTAAGATATCATAGTTAGTTGGTAAGAACACTATATAAGAAAGGATAAAATGTTACCGAAATAGTAGACAAAGCCATTACGCATCATGCCATACATGTTTAAATAATCATCCAATTTGGATAATAAAGACATGTTAGAGTTCACTATCACAAAAGAGCAAAATAACCGGGAACAGTTGACCAAAGGTAAGCATTGAAGTTTTGAGTTTTTTTTATACAATGAATGTAAATCACATGAAAAATAATATTGAAGACTTGCAAAGACTTTGTAAGGAGGAGAGTGCCACTTGGCACAAGGAATAAATCATATCATAATGACCACAACCAAGAATAAGGGCATCCATTCATAGTAATGCTCGAAGGAAACTAGTGCAATATAGTAATGCTTCAAAGGGAGAAGATAATTGCACATAAGACCAATACCACTTGTATTATATTATAATAATATTGTAATTATTTATATTCACATTCAAATAAAGGTTGGCATCATTTGTCTTGAGCCTTACTCAACTAGTAATGCTCAGTAGGAAGGAACATCCATTGCCTTAGAGAATAATGATATTTGTCACACATTGCATAGTAGACAAACATATTAATAGGTATTTATAAGAGCACGTAATTGAGTGAGAAGGATAGTAAGAGCATGTAGCAAATTCAAGTAGCATTACAGGAGATAATATAGTCATAGAGAAGCACACAATAAAACTTATCAATGAAGAATATTGTTGATAGAAGAACGTAGTAGCATTAAAGAACGTGAGACCATCATAAGGAAGAACACATGTTAACCTATAAATAATGTGAGGTTATCATAGGAAAGAGCATCTATCAACATACTATTATTTGAGAAGAGCACAAGGTGATCACAGGTTTAGTTTAGTACATAACATAGTGAACAATGCACATTATAAAGGCAATATTAAAGTCTTATTACTTTTGCAAAATATTTAAGAAATTATAAAGATATACAAATTAAATTTAATATTAATTAAGATTTCATAATCTAGGGATATTTAGTAGGAGTTATAATGAGATAAAAGATAACCTAGAAATCACATTGCTTACTTTGAGAAAGAAGAAGAAAATAGAAGCATTAAAATCTTCATTATTATTGCTTCAAGTATTTGCAAATTTTAAAAAATAAGTATAAGGTTAGTGAAACTAATTTGCAAATACATATAAATTAGGATATGTAAAGAATCCTACACTAAAATTATATATTAGAAGTCTATATTTTTCATAGCATTGATTAATGGATTGAAGAAATTAAGAATATTGCTTACATCAAACTATAGTTGGAAGATTAGGACATCAGTTGGGTAGTTGCATAGATTTATGGTTGTTGTGGACTTGAAGACAATATTGTCACCCTTGGAGGGCCCAATGGGGACACCTCCAGATCCTCTTTTAAAGAGACACAATTATTTTGCAATTTTTTTAAAGGATAAATCTCTAGTAAAGACTAAAGAAGCTCAAAAAACTGCATTAAAAATACTCTTTACAGTTGTTGGAAATAGATCAACATCTCAACGATTTAATGGATGCTTTCCATAGTCAGAATCAAGACCAGATATTTTCATTGAGCAAAGGATGGTAGAAGAATTTTTTTTTATATAGATCCAATCATGATTTTATCTATAAATTCATCGCTATTCGCCCTACCCTAATTTTTTTGCATTCTTGGATCAAGTAAAATTGGGAGCCTCTTGGTGAGTATTCTTTATGGTTTATTAGAAATGGATATTTTATTGTTAGTATTTCTTCACTTGCTGATAGAAATAGGGATTTTAAATTAGAAAAGAGGAATCATGGTCTGACAGTGTTATTTGTTCAGCCCTAAAGAGTGGGATTTTATCCTCGAATTGAACCCATTGTTGTCTTGATTTGGATCCATTTGTATGCACTTCCAATGGATTTTTGGAGTGAGAAAGTATTGGAAATTATTAGAAATTCCCCTGGAAGACATTTGGGTGTTTTCAAAGACATAAAGGAAGGAAACACAACCGTTTATGCTAGATTATGCATTGAAATGGATCTTAGCCAGTATTTGCTGGCAGAGGTTGAACTTGAACTTGTAAGACTATCTTGGATTCAACAACTGTATTACGAGGCATTGACCTTCAGGTGTAGAGTTTACCACAAATATGAGCATTTGTACCAATCCTACCCAAAGAATATAAACACAAAAATGAATGTTACTCTAAGAATTTCAAATATTCCTAAGGAGGGTAAGTCAAAAATCAATAAAGAAACAACCAACATTTCTCAAGGTAAAGAAGAATAGGAAGATGATTTTGAACAACCCAAAATAAGGAGAAGGCAAAAGAAAAAATATGGTAAAGAGAAAAACCAACTTAAGTCATCCAATAGGTATGAGATCTTCAAGACACTAGTGGTCTAGGAAGAAGAACAATTCATGGAAGGAGTGGATGGGAATAATGAAAATAATAACAACCATGTTCAAGCCCCTCTTTCTTCTCCTCTCATCCTAGAGCAGGTAATTGAGTGCACTGAGTTACTGCAATAAAAGAGTGCAGGGGTATTGATAGTGCATAACCAAGAGCAAAAAATAATTAAGGATGTCAACATAGGTATAGCAAGAAATAATAAAAAAATGGCCAACTCTAGGGATAACTCAGGTGGAAAAGAGATAAAAAATATCAACTCTCAAGGGGTGGGTAGAAAATAAAATAAGGAATTGATAACATTTCAAGGAGGCAAACTAATCATTAGAGGATTGGTGAGGCCAATAGATTTTTACTGCTCTCAAGGTAACTAATGATTATACAATCATGGAATGTTAGTTATTTAAACAATAGAACCCATCAATATGCTATTCAAAGACTCCTAGAAAAATGTAAAATATATTTTTTTCTTATCCAAGAGATAAAAATACCATTGGATCTTATGTGTAAAATAGTAAATATACTTTGGAGACTGTTGGTCATATGGAAGTGGCTTCCCAAGGGGCCTTAGAGGATAGTTAATTTTTTTAACTCTCTTGAATGGAATGCAATAGAACACATATCTTAGAGGGGTGTCCTCACATCACATTTTAGGAAAAATGTGATAGCTGAATAGGTTTTAATTACAAATTTTTATGGGGCTCAAAATCTAGATGGTTAGATGCATCAATGGAAAGTTGTGCATAACATGAGAGTCTCAAGGGAGGAGTTAGACTGGATTGTTGTTGGCAATTTTAATGCTAAATTATCCTCTAGATATCAAGAAGGAGGAACCCCAATTTTAGACCCAGGGGATCGACTTATGATTGCCCAAGTCTAAACATTACACTTGGCGGATGTTAAATTCCCTAGAACCAACTATACTTGGACTAATAAGAGGAGGGAGCCACATAGCAAGAAGGTGAAGTTAGATCATTTTTGATTTCAGAGGAGGGATTTTTGAAATGGAATATAAAATTTTATATTTTGGAGGGTCTAATTTTAGATCACTTTCCTATTTTTTGGAAGGGTGGATAAAGACAGTGCAGTATCACAAACCATTTAAATTTGAAAAAATTTGGTCACAAAAAGAGGAACTTTGAAATAATATTACACAATGGTGGGAAGAGGGCAGCCCAACATATGGGACAACAATGTTTAGATTCCACAAACAACTTCATTATGTCAAGGATCAACTGAAACAATGGAGGTGAGCTAACAATACATACTTCTAGGTCCAAAGAGCTCCATTGGTGGCCAAATGGGATGAGTTTCAGAAATACTTCAGGGAAGGAATAATTATAGAGCAACTCAAAGAAGAGGATTATGCATTGCATAAAGTGTTTGAGGACATTGACAACCAAGAGGAGACCTACTAGAAACAAAAAGAAAGAACCACTTGGTTATTAGAAGGTGATAAAAATACCAAAATTTTCCATTGGGCTGCTTGTGCTAGGAGACAAATGAACAAAATGGAAGCTCTTCAAGATGAGAATGGACACTCATTTGATACAATTCCAGGTATGCATTTCCATTCAAAGGATTATTTTTCTAAACTATTTAAGGAAAGTATGGTGCAATATGAAGAGGCTCAAGAAGAAATTCTTGCTGCCATACCTTCTGTTGTCTCTGAAGAAGAAAATCACGGCCCTACTTAAACCCATTGATAGAGAGGAACTTAAGAAATTAGTCTTTGTAATAAGCACAAAAAAAACACCAGGTTCAAATGGCTTTCCAATTGAGTTTTTTTAGGCCTTCTGGGACAACTTGGAGGAGGATGTAATGGTTGTTATAGAGGAGTCCATAGGTAGTAAAATAATGCTTAAAGCATTAAATCATACTTTCATTGCCTTCATTCCAAAAGGGGAGGAGGGAGTACATATTTCAGATTATAGACCTATTACCTTATGCAATGTCATATATAAAATAATCACAAATGTAATGGCTAAGCAACTAAAAACTCTTCTACATAGCATTATCTCCATGGAGTAAGGGGGTTTTGTAGAGGGTATGCAGATCTTGGATGGTGTGGTTCTAGCTTAGGAGGTAATCCATTCAATGCAAAAATTTGGTAATAGAGGAATATTCATAAAATTGGATATGTTAAAGGCTTATGATAAGGTGGAGTGGAGCTTCTTATCAAATATGATGGTAGCCTTTGGTTTCTATCAGGATTAGATAGAATGGGTCATGAGTTGTGTTTCTTCTCTGACATATTTAGTGTTAGTCAAGGGTCTTCACTCACAACCGTTTGGAGCTACTCGAGGCCTTCATCAAGGATATCCTTGTTACTCCTATATTTTTATCATATTGGTTGAAGGTTTGGGTAGACTCATATTTATGAGAAGATAACAAGGTTTTCTAATAGGTTAAAAGGTGGGTGAGGAAGTTTTGACTCACCTACAGTTTATGGATGACATGCGATTGGTGGGAGTGGCCAACTTCAGGGAAGCAAGAATGATTAGAGATACACTTAATGTCTACCTTAGGGCCACAAACTAATTCATCAATTATAAAAAAATACAAAGTGGTCTTTTTCAATCTTGATAAAAGGCTTCAAGATAGAATTTTAGAGATCTTGGGATTCGTGAGGACTTCTCTTCCAGTGGTATACTTGGGGGTACCTTTGCATTTTAAAAAACTAAAAATAGATATATGGAGGAATATTTTAGACTATATCAAGGAAAGAATTAATCATTGGTCTCACAAATGGTTAAGCTATGGTGGTAGATTAAATTTTTTACAGTCAGTCATTCAGGCCATGCCAATTTATAAATTTTCTATCCTTGTTGCCCCACATACCATATGGAAAGAGTTGAACAAGATGGCCATAAAATTTTAATGGAAAGGATTAAAAGGAGAGAGGAAATGAGCCTTAGCAATTTGTGATAAAGTAAGCCAACCAAAGGTAAAAATAGGTTTGGGACTAAGAAGATCAAAGTTAAATAATAAAGCTCAAGGACAAGTCAAATTCTCCTGATCTTGTCAAAAGGTACCTTCACAAGTTGGTTGTGCATGCTACTTCTACCACCATTGAACATCTTGAAACTACTCACTTGACCATTGGAAAGGTGATTTCAAACCTCAAATAATAGCGCAATGCACTTAGCCTCTTGTTCTTTTGTGACAATTTCAAAAAAAATCTGCCCTAGCTAGTGCTGAGGTGTCCTTCGACACCAAAACTGATATCAAAGATATTGTAAATGACAAAGATGTAATGGATATTGCTAAGGAGTATTGAATTGCTATTCTCAAATATAGCAAGGATATTTCTATGAAATATGCTGGTCCAGAAGGGCCTGCTTTGTCCCTCATGCAGTTGGATACTCCTCTTGACGACTAATGGCTCTTCCTCTAGTTTTATGAGTCCTCTGCGGTGGTGGATCGCGTCTTTTTGGGTTCCTTTTTTGTTGAGGACTATTCCTTTTTGAGCTCTGGTGTTTCTCTTAGTGCCTGTTTGTTCAAGGTTGTTGAATCCTTTTAGTCTGAGGTGTAATGTTGAGATTGTATTTTGTTTCATCTGGCAGTTTTTAGTGTCTTTCCCCTGTTCCTTTTTTATATTTTTTGATCCTTTGATGATCCTCTATTATACAAGGTGTTAGGGCCCCTTTCAAATGCCCTGGTTTTAATAAATTTATTAATCTACCAAAAAAAATTTAAATAATAACGCTTTGGCTAGAAGACTTTACTAGAGGTGGATTTCCCAACCAACTTATTTATTCAGTAGAGTTTTAACTAATAAATATTTAGGATAGGTAAAACCAAATGAGGTGGGTCATTTATCTTTGTATGGTAATGTATTTTTAGTGTGGAAGGCTCTAAATTTAGGATCTCATGTAGTGAAAGATAAATTATTTTAGAAAGTGGAGAGAGGGGAGAAGGCACAATTTTGGACAGATTCATCAGATAAATACCCACATATCATTGTTGAATTCCTAGAACTACAACCAATGAAACAACCATGGAAACTAGGGATTGAATCCAGATTTAAAGCTATTTCAACACTAGTCATCTGGGTATTATAATTTTAAGTAGTTTAAGAAGTTGGATGAGTGGCCAATTTCAATCCCTCTGAAATTGACTACCATCATAACAAAAATCTTTGCAAAAATATTTCTCACAAGTAGAGATGAGGAGGACAAATTAGCTTGGGGTTATGGGAGCCTTGGTTTCTACATAGTGAAGGATGGATATGATAAGATCCTTCCAGAGTCTCCTCCTCATGCATATTAGGTTGAGGATTGGATAAATATTTTGCAATCCAAGGGTTGGCCGAAAGTAATATTTTTTGATTGGTAGTTCATGCATAATGGAATTCTTACTTTTGATAATCTCATATGTAGGGGAATAATTGGTCCATATCAATGTTTTTTATGCTATAAGAGTGAGGAAACATCTAACCACTTGATGTTTGAGTTCTCATTCATGCACATGATCTAGGAAAGATGGTTTTTATCTTATTAAATTTGAGTTAATGGTGATTTGAATCGGATTAATATTTGGAAAATATGGAATATGGGTAGATTTAAATATAAAGCTCTTTGTATTGGTTAGGATCTTGGATTAAAATTAATTTGGTAGCAAGTGTGGTTGGAGAGAAATGGTAGAATTTTTAGAGAAACATTTTCATCTTTAGATGGAGTTTGGTAGGTCATTTGGATCAAAGTCATAAAAACTATGGTAGTGTATTCTAAAAATGAAAATCAGATTGTTTTATGAGAAATGGAGAAGGAAGTTGAAGTGCAAGAGGGGCATGATAGAGCTAATTGGAAACCACCCCTAGAAGGTTGGATTAAAATTAATACTGATGGAGCTACAAAAGGTAATACAGGTAGAGCTGGAATTGGAGTGGTTTGCAGGAATCATGTTGGGATAGTGCTCTATTGTAAACTATGAGGCTTTGTAAGGGCCACGAATAATGAATTAAAATCCTTCCCTATCAAATATACTTCTATTTGGATAGTAAAATAAGGTTACAAAAGGATAATCCTAGAATAGGATTCTCAAATAATTGTCGAAGCTCTGGATTGCATGAGGAACTTTGCTTTGAAGACATGGAGGTTGAGGATTCTTATCACTCAAATTAAGAAATTGTGGATGGAATTAGATGATGTGATTCGATTTTATGTGATTAGAGATCTAAATAAAGTGATAGAATTCCTACCTATGATGGGCACTAAGAAGGAGGTAGGGGTTCAATGGCATAGTGACATGGTTATTGAGGATGATATGATTAGGCAGGTTGGTGAGAAAATCTAGTGTTTAGCTAATTTGGACAACCATTGCAAAAATATGGTTTAGGATATTTGTGCTCTAATGTAGATCTTCTTTTACAGTTGTAAATAGGTAAACATCCATTGTAGAATTATGGTTTAGGAGATTTGGCTCCAATGCAAATATTCTTTTACTATTGTAAACATGTGTTATATTTGGCTAAGGATGGGAAAAGTCTCATCCCAACTTGTAAATTATCTTTGTTTTCTTATATATTTTTCAAATTATTTTTCAAAAAACTATAGTTGGAAGATTCATTTGAAGAGACATAGAAAATCCAACATAAATATCTTAAAGATATTTGAATTCTTATCCTTTAAAAGTACATATATAAGCTTTCTACAAGAGAAGAGATAAATTATTATAGTAAGTGATAGAAATTAAACATTACTTTATCACATAACTAGGGAGACAAAAGGATTTCAACTTAACACTAAACTAGAAATCTAAGCTTACTTTCAAGTTCCTTGTTTATTCCAATTATTTGCAAGTCATAAGGATATCTTTACAAAATCTAAAAAACTAAAAACGTAATTTTTAAGATTGAATTTACAAAATTAAAGAAGAATATTTAATCATATTACTAGGGAGTTATAAGGTGGACTACTAAGGTTGAAACTACAAAATTCAAATCAAAGATTATTCTTAAAAAGTGGAAAGATATCTGAGTTTGATCATACTACTTTGTTAGAGAATATGGATAGATTGACAAAAGGAACATATCATCACTATAAGAGGACTAAAGATCAAAATACATCCAATATACCCTATAAAATATGTAAATCAGCACAAACTCAAATAATATTACAAGTCAAGATGAAAAGGACATCTGGTATATTGATTCGGGTGCAAGTCATCATATGACAAGAAACTTGCAATGGTTTGATTGCCTTGAAATCACTAACAAGTACATATTAAAAATTGTAGATGATAAATTCTATCATATACATGGATATGGATGTATAGCTCCTAGTAAATTATTTCTAAACTTTGTGCTACATAATGTCATGTATGTTCCTAGATTATCATCTAATCTCATTTCAGTAGCAAAGCTAGTAGAGAACAAAAGGATCATTGATTTTAGGTATTCAAATGGAGTCAATATGTGTCTCATAATAAACCAAGGTGAGATTGAAGCTACTGGATAAATTTGCATAAACATATATGCACTAGATTCAGTTGGAACACCTCAAGATATTGTTGTATTTCAAAATAATACTAATACATTTTCTAAGAAACAGAGTGCAGAATATGAAGAACCAACATATTACAAGAACAAATAGAGAAATAGAAGATTCAAAACTAAGATAATGAGAGGACAACAAAACTACACTCTATTTGACCATCAACAAATCAAAGAAGGAGAAGAACCTCATCAAGATGAAGATTACTCAAAATACAAAGATCCTTATTGAAGACTAAAGTCTTCAAAAACCAAATAATGTAATATAGGGGTTGTTGGAATATATTACATTATTTGGTTCCTTACTAATGTACCATCATGGGTACATATTTAGATTAGTATTATATTAGGAGTTAAGTATTTTATTAAGGTAATGTAATAAATGCACAAGTGTAAGAATGTGCAATGATTGTAAATGTGCATGAAGTCCACATGTACATGAGTCTTAGAATAGAATAGTGAGGTGTCTTGAAGGCAAAGAGTTGCATCTCATTATAAATAAGCCTTCATACAGTAGAAGTGTGAGGTTTTTGGAGTGTGTAGGTTGAGTAATAGTAGATGCAATGTAGATCCATATTACAAGAATGCAGAGGTTGTAACCTCCATTGGAAAGCATTGTATATTTTCGTGAGCTTTATTATATGAGTATTTCTTGAGCATTGTATCAAGTTTTCTATCATATTTTCATGCATATTAGCTAGCCATTATCATAGCTATAAAATTGCATGCTTATGTCCATACTTTTGGTTGCATTTCCTTAAAGTTTAAATCTTTAAAATCTAATAGTTGATGAGTGTTGTTATTGTCATCATTTAATTTTCAATATTTTTCAAATCTAGTGCAGTGTCCAAGGTTTCTTGTGATAGAAGGTTTTGGAAAGTTACAGTTCAGTAATTAGTTTATTTGGTCTTTCAAGGTCATACTAACTCCTAATTTGCAGAATTGAAACTAACTTAATTTGCAGGAATTGAAATTACTTCTAATTTGCGAAAATTAAACTAAATTGTAGAATTGGAAATTGCTAAAAAAGAACTATTTTACGTTTTATAATTGAAAATGCAAGAAGTTGTCAAAAAAATTGTTGTAAAAACTTATCAAAAAATGTTGCTATAGGAAATTGTTAGAAAAATGTTGCTGAAATTGAAATGCAAAAAATAGGGGAAATAAAAGAATATAAAAATAGGGGTCATATAGCTGTAAAAAATCCACACACATCACAATTGAAACACATTGAAAACATGCTAGAATCAAAGAAAACTGCTATTACAATATTTTAGCAAGAAATTGGACAAAAACTACTAAAAATAGAAAAACTATCAAAAACATGAAAAAGATGCTCCTTCCTCCACCCCTAAGAGTGGGCCCTTGATCCCTAGTATATAAGAAGGTCTACTCAAACCAAATTTTAAATACTAAACACTCTCACACTCATGAATCAACACAATTGGATAAAAACTACATTTATTGAAAACTTGCTATTACAAAATGTGATTGTACAATTCAAACTTTCTGACTTCTGACTCCTATTATAAATAAATTATCCAATGAGGGAGTAGTCCAATTTATATTATTTCCTATGTACATATTTTTCACTACAAATTCAATTATTTGTGTTTTCCATGCGTGGTTTGCTTATTCTATTGCAACAGACTTTGTCTATTTTAGGATAAAATATATTGTAGTAGTTATCTGTGCATCTTCCAGCTAGTGGGAAAAAGTCAAAAATAGGTGAGATAAGGTTGTTACACCTATCCTCATGATATATCATTTTATTCCCCATGAAATAAATGCAAATTGTGCCCTTTTCTATTGAAATAGACTATTTATGCCCTTCATTCGAGAGAGCTCTGAAATATAAGGCAGAATAGTAGAAATGTATTATTACCGCCAATTAGATCATGTGGGAATTATTCCAAGTGTGAAATCAGTTCTTTCTTGTCATATTAAACTCATTCCAACCATTCACACTTGCCACTTTTGACCTAATCTATGAATTCCTTTAAATTTGCAAGGGACTAGTTTTCGAATGTTGTTTACAGCTATACTACCCTATTTTTCAATAGAGTAGTTTTAGTGCTAAAAGGCTTTAAAAAATCATATTTAAGGTGGTAAAAACATATGAAATGCTTCAACCAATCACAAATGTTAGCACATTTTATTTACTATCAATTTTATTATGCAATTCTTCACTAAAACCATGCAAAAACAATCATAAAATGCAAAAAAATAGTCAAAACAAGGGTACAATATTCCTAAACATTCAATCATGCAAACATCAACAACTAACATACTTTAATCAACTATTTGCCATAAAATGATATTAAATATTGGTAAATAGAAGTTTTAATGTGTAAAAAATGTAGCAATAATGAGACATTTCTTGACCTCATAATTCCCCCCAAATTGACCTGATGTATGCCCTCATGCATTTTACTGGGCTATAGAGGCACCGATATCCAACTTCTTATACCAATTCTACCAAAATTTATAGTTTCCAGGATAGTATCCCTTGTTCTATTTTAACTCCTTTAGCCAATTCTAAAATTGTTGATCAGATTGAGGATCAAAATCAAAATAAAAGGGAATTGGGATGATAATGGTGGGTGGCCTAAACCTTAAGATTATCCACTGATGTTTTAATGATATAATCATATGCATCACTACCTATGTCCTCCTATGTGACCATAGAAGGTTAGTTGGTGACATGGGCTCTCTTTTCTATAGAGATATGGGTAATTCTTCTCACCTACTCTTATGTGCTACCATAGAACTTGATAAATTATCCCTATAGTACTACTAAAATTAAGCCAAAATATCTTGAATATTTTGAAGGTATGTGATCTTTATATTTTGCTTATTCATCAAATTAAAATGTTGGCTTATCAATACTGAGGGATTGGGTTGAATATGCCTTAACAATAGTCCAAGTTCTAATTCAATTTCCTTACTGTCTTTTATCCTGATCCTAATATAACTGATTGTTCAAAGTAGAGGTAAAGGATTGGAGTTGTATATCACCTGTGTATATCTGTGGTAAAAATTCTACATCTTCTACCATGACACATTTGTGTAAAAATAATTCACATAGCAATTTTTTTTTCTCCTTAGGTTTTTGTAAGTATGCTCCTAAAAAGTATTGAGCAATATTTAAATCAAAGGTTAACCATGAGCAGATAAACATTATCTCCATCTGTATTATACTAAATATTCTACAATCTGGTATAAAATCTGCACCTTAACCTACAAATTTACAATTCCTGCAGCCTGTGTCTTATTTTGCTCCTTCATGGGTGTGAGTGTTGCAAGATGCAACTCAAGGGTTTGTTAGCGTGCCATCCACCTTGCAATATTTTCATTGTGCTTTTATATTGGAATCATATCATGCATATGCACTACTACTGGTAGAGGTTTATGCTTAGATAATAAATTAAATTGAATTACTATTTCTATTGTTTGTACTTTTTGAACAGAACTAACAAAAAATGGATTTGTATCTGCCTAAAGTAATGTACTTTCTTGTAGTGGCATTGCTTGAGATTCAAGGACTTCACTTTATGATGTAATTTACCTTTTTTTTTGTTTTGGATCTGTATCTGGGTATTTTGACCCAATTTTTGTACATTTCGTAGCTACTTTGAAATGTGCATGTTCAATTATAAAATGTTTTAGAGTTGTCCTAGAATGTTTTGGAGTTGCATTTGAAAGTGCTAAAATGGTTTATTTTTCAAACTCTTGTTGCAAATTATGTTGCTGGTCCATATCTAGAGTATGTGAGCTCTCTATGACATCTATAATCTCTTTACCATACTTCTTTTTAGGTGTTATTTATTTTTTTGCATATTTTTGTGTTGCTGCTACAACAATCAGAATAGGGATAAAAAATTTAGGTGCATGCCTCAAATCTATGAGGTAGTTTTAAGATATCTTCATGCATTACCCATTTTGGATCCTTCTCTGACAATTCAAGTACAATTTCTGGTATCTTCCTACCAAAATCAGGAATTGTGGGTAGTGCCTATAATGGGACCAATCTTATTTTTAATTCTTGTATTTCTTGCAATAACTGAGCAATGTATTCATAGTTTTCATTAATTGTTACTTCACCCTTATCAATATAGGTTTTCTAGGTTTTGATAATTACTCTGGAAGCCTTCACATGATCATTTGGCTCATATTCCTTAAATTCTTTAGATTCTAAAGATGAATAGGTAGGAAAATTCACTATAGATGGTGATTGTGGCTCTACCAGCTCGTTACCATTTTCAAGTGATTGGTCATCTGCAAATGATTATGCCTCCTAATTAGGTATATATTTTGCAACCACATCTTCAAATTCATATTTATCTTCTTGTATTATTAACTTCCTCCTTTTTCTAGATTCAAATGGTTCATAAGAAGTTGTTCTAGTGGCTGCAGTTGTATTATGTTGTCTCTTCCTTGAACTCCTTCATAGAGGAGGGGGTGAAGGTGATTGGGTCTATGTTTTAGACTTTGTTTCTTCTACCCCAATCATTTCCTCTATAACAAACTTTGATTTTAGTATTCCTAACCTTCTCACCTACTATGTATCAATTTCTTCACTAGTATGTCTTGTGTCTGCCATTTGTCCTTCTACAGATCAGTTTAAAAAATATATAGAATCTATTCTTTCCTCCTTTGTATAATTTGTTGGTTCTGATTGTGCAGGTACCTCTAATTGAGCAATAATTTTAGTGACCCTATCACTAAACGTGACTTTCTTAATCTTTGTTTATTTTGTAGGGGTATTTTTAGATTTCCTCTTCTGTTGTGTCCTAGTCATTAGTGGACTGTGTTGGTCCGGCTTTCATGCACACCCCGGGAAAAAGGATGAAGGCAAGGAAAGCTCCGGAGACACCCACGGGACTGATCCCACTCATCTTTAGGATCTAGCTGGTTATCCAAGGTGCGAGTTACGGAGTTGGGTCGAATGGCAATTCACTCTTTTCCACTTCGGGAATAGATTTCAATATGGACTGCTCCGTTACCTTACAGGGGGTTCCTGAACTTGTTCAGAAGTTGCAAAAGTTGTTGACAATCAGATTTGACTTGAATTCTTTGATCTAGCTCTCATGGGTCAGCAGATTTAAATAAAAGGCAAACAAAGAAAATAAAAATGGATCATTCACCGAAAGCAAAGAGAGGGTAGGGTAAGGCGGAAAAGAGAAGTTTATCAAACATCAACTGTAAAACCCAAACTGTCAATTTTATCTATGCTATCAGCTTCACAACTGTAACAAATCCCGTAAGAAAGTGTCCAATCAGCCTAAGATCACTTTCAACTAAGAGCACAAGGCAGAGTGAAACGGATCTAGCGTAAAATCATAAATCCAAGGGGCAACTGGTTAAAATCGGTATCTTTCACCTGCAGCCTAGCTCGCACAGAGGAAGACAGAGCAATTAGAACAAACTTACACCCGAAATCAGTAATTTCCCTAGCAGTACAATAGAACAACCGAAGCCTAACAAAGATATTTAATCTTGACAATGGCAGATTTACAAAGATATATCTAACAAACTTTAAATGGAACGGATAACAAAAGAAAATACACTTATCACACTCGCAAAAGATTAGGCTCCCCGGCCATGCTATCACGTAAAAGCTAAAGCACATCAACTCCAAGTCCGAAAACAAAGGATTTCACAAAATTTGCAAGAAATTGCTTATAAGCCTTTATTTCTAAGTCTCCGCCTCCCCGCGATTACATTTAGAATTTGTATTTATAGACTCGTGATGCAGACCTCGATCTTTTCCAAAATATCTTGCTCAAACCCTAAATCTTATCGCACTTAAACCCTAGGACCCGGGTTTTACAATAAAAATCCATTTAAAAATCAAAGTCCGGATAGAACTTAACCCTTCGGCAAATCGTGGCAATCACCGCCATAAATGGAGAAGATAAAATAAAATGCAACTTGCATTCATTCGCAGCCGCAAATAAATGCTTTCATTAATTCTCGCCGGTGAGCCGGATGAGTCACCACTTCTCTCAGATCTGATCTCCGCAAATCCATCCCGAAGTTGAAATGGTCTTCATGCTATCAAGTCTCGCAATAAATTTGTTGTTGAATGCTCTCACCGGCAGCCTTCTCTCCTAGCATGGCGGTCCTTGACTAAATCCGCACTTTATCTTCGCCTTTATGGTCTTTCCCGGTTGTCCCGTAAGTGCCGGTGGAATCCCGCATGAAAGACAAAAAGATGCATTAGATTAGCATTTTAATTAAATCGAAGCTTAAAACATTAAAAACAGATTAAATCCGCAAAATAAGCTTGCATGTCGGCTTCGGTTTGTCCCATTCACGCTTTGACACGTGTCGCTACCCCAGTGAAGCCTTCTCGTTTCCCGCCGGAATGCACTTTCAGGTCAACTATGACTTTCTCTCTCCTGCCGCGATTCTGCGACATGTCGCGATTTCGCGACATGTCGCGAAATCGCGACCCTGCCGCAGCATCGGCAACTTCCTCCCTCGTCGGCCGCGAAAACGCGACATGTCGCGATTTCGCGACATGTCGCGAAATCGCGACCCTTCCCGGCCTCCGTACGCTTCTTGATTTTCAGCCGCGATTTTAGAACACGTCGCGATATCGCGACAGCTCCCTTACCCGCATGCGCTGACCGCGTTGGACCGCGATTTTGGAACATGTTTCCTGACTTAGCCGATTTTTCATCCTCGCAGCCCATTTTCTCTCTCCCGCCGCGAAAATGCGACATGTCGCGATTTCGCGACATGTCGCAAAATCGCGCCCTCCGTACGCCTTGCTTCTCTCTCCCAAAATCGTCGCGATTTCGCGACATGTCGCGAAATCGCGACCTTCTCGGCACTTAGCCGCATTTTGACTTACCCGTCGCGATATCGCGACATTTCCGAAATGGAAGTGTCGCGATATCGCGACACTACCAAAAATGGAAAGTTTGATTTTTCGATGAATTATGCAACTCGTTTTCCGGATTTTTCTCGGTAACGGTGCAAGATTTTGCTTGTGCATGAATGATTCTAGCATGTAAAAAGTGAATTCTTGGATAACACAACTAGAATGCAAGAAAAAGCACAACTTTAAAAAGGAGGCAAGCAAAATATGGATTTAAAACTGAAAATGACCAAGAGGGTCCCCGCCGCAAAAATGGAAGTTCATAATTTTCTAAGGATGGAATCTCATTTTTCAAAGGGGGGTGTGTTGCTTATCAACAAATGGCGATATCTCGCGGGTAAAATAGTAGCACTATTTTAGAACCCAAGACTCGGGTTTCAAAACAAAAAGACCATGCATCATGCCTTGCCACGGACATTCTTCACAATAAATTGACTCGCTAACTCGCCACCGTTAAAATTTCCCAAGGACATACTAGGTCGGATTACTTCAAGGAAGATTTCGATGTGCAATTACAAAGGTATAGAACTTTCTTCAAGGATGACCGAATTGAATGATAAACTTGGATTAATCAACTTTTCTAGATTGTAAAAGGGGAAACCGAGTAGAGCTCGGTTTACTAGTTTAGCTTTTTACAACCTCTAGACAGAAGTTACCCTTTAGATTTACACGACCCAATTTACAAACCGTAGGGGCGTAATCTAATATTGGCCGCCTCTTTTGATCATATAACTCTTTTTTTTTTTTTTTCTTTTTTTCTCTTTCTCTTTTTTTTTATCTCTCTCCTTTTGAAATATATCACTATCCGGAAGACCTTAGAGAAATTACAATTTTCTTTTAATATTTGATCAATCTGGAACCTGCTTCAGCCTAGGCATTGATAGCCTCCGGTGACACCCAAATAATTGCATGAACCATAGTCCCCTCTTATAACCAAACTTTTCTTGGATTCCCCGGAGTTCCTCCAACTAAACAAAGATAACAGTTTTTCTATCATTAAAACAACTGTGGCAAGTAAGACACAAGATCCAATCATCTCTCTACCTTCATCCTGGATAACAAAATAGTTCCACAGTTTAGTGCAAGCAGACTATCTCAATTAGAATAATGAGCAGAATGGGGAGGCACTCGGATTGAGGATTTATCACTTAGGAATAAAACAATTTTTCAGCAGTCGACTTTTCATTGATTGCTCAGCAGAGGTCAAAATAGAATTTTAGAAGCCAAAGGACTTTGTACAAAGCTTCCAAGGACAGCACAAAGCTTAAAGCAAAACAAAATAAAACCGCACGGATCGCAAATAAAACTGCACAAGCAACTAAGACTAAAACTAAAACAAAAGACTGTACAGACAACAAAGAAAAGGAAAAGCAGGGAAGAAAATAAAAACTGTACAGCAATAAAAGAAATAAACTAAAAGAACTAAAGCAAATAAAAACTGCAACTGAAATAAATTAAACTGCAACTGTACAGACAAAGAAAGAAAAAGAAATGCAATAAAGAAAAGACTGTACATACTAAAATAAAAGCAAGCTAAAATAAAAAGACAAAGAAAGGAAATAAAAAGCACTGACAAAAGAAATAAACAGCACAAGCTAAAACCGAAAAACAACTAAAGAAAATCTAAAATCGCAATCGTACGTACATTTAAAAATAAAACCGCACCGACAAAGAAATAAACCGAAAAACAAATAAATTAAAATCGCAGAGCATTAAAATTAAACCGAAACAGATTAAAACCGCACGTACATTGAAAAAAAACCTGCACCGACAAAGAAATAAAACCGAAAAACTTCAAAGCTTATTTACAATGCATACATATGTTACAACTTCCCTTCATACTCAAAAAATGCAGACAGCTTGGGAAAGCAGAGAAATGGTGCTTTAAAAAATTTTGACCATGCAAGTAATTTAAAAAAAAATTACCTTTCGAGTCCCGTTGACGAAATGCACTCCGGACTGTGCTTCAAAAATTTGCTATCCCGGGAAAGACTTGGGTTTATCGTCTTCCCCGTCCCATTTGAAAAACAAATCCGCAACTCCTTCAAATTAAACAAATCATATAATAACAAATCATATGATAACATGTTTATGCTTCTAATTAAAGGGTTTGCAGTAGTTCTTTCAAAAGGACTCGAATGTAAAAAACCCCCAGGATCAAATACTTTAAAACCTTGACGGACCTGCACCACCACATTTTCAAATTGATGTGACAACCGAAAGAAATCATGTTTTATCTCGTATGCCCCGGTTCTTAACAACTTGAACATTTTGTGGTTGCTCGCACCGCTTCAATATCCAGGACTTCAATTTTTATCCCTCTAGCAGAATCCTTACAATTTTCCTTTTCACCTGAGCCTTGCTTAGACTTAACCTCATCAATGTGCAATGTCCAAACATCATTGTTGTTATTGATTAGGGCCATGAATTGTTCTCACCTTTTCAGCTTGCCAAATCATAAACTCCAATATCTCGCATCAACACAGCTTTATAGCCTCCTCTTTGACATTATGTTCGGAAGTTGCAGGCTTATGTTGAGACAAGCTTCATCAATTCCAAGTTGGTCGACCACATTCATATTTACCATCTTTTCCTCCTTTTCTTGAAATTCAACAAGTGGTCCAAAGTAAGCCTCAATCAAGTTAATGTTTTGTCCAACAATCCGAGGCGGCTCATAGAGGGTGATGTCGCCTTTAAGTTCCCTCATATCCTCAATGATGCTATCCTCCTCGCCATTTCGCATAGTGAGATTGAATCTCACTTTCATCATCCTCTCATGAGGAAGGATCATTATTAAGTTCTGGACTCTCACATTTCAAGTCATAACTCGTCCATTTTGAACTCGTTGAAAATCTTGCATTTCATCCACGTAAGTCCGTACAAGACTTTCTCGTCTCTTCGGGAAAAGTGACAGAATCCGAAACCCCGGTTGTACTATTTTTGGGTGAACTAGAAATATCAATATTTCTTTGATCTCCAGGAAAATTTAACTCACCAGGAAAAACTTCGGATTTGGGTGGTGCCGTATCACAACCGCTCGGCTCAAGCACCCGCACTTTGAATTTGTCGAACTCTTCTCTCGTATTTTGCACATGCCGAGTGGATGTGACAGCCTAACGGAGTCTCCTTGGGTAGAGCATGACATGTTGGCATTAACTCATGATGTGGAATGGGGTCTGGAACATGCATGTTCTGTGTAACATAGGATATCAAAGGACTGCTCAAAATTTGAGGTCCTAGTTGTCTTTCAAGAATTAAGGCTTCTTTATAAGCCCCTGCCAGGGTTGTAATATTAATGTCTCTCTTGAGGAAAATAGAGGTCACCGAATCCAATGCATTCTTGTAGATTTCTAAGGCCAGATTTGCATTTGGGATGTAATGGCCGGTCATTCTACCGTAAGCTCTTTGGAACCTCATATTGAAAGACCCGACAGTTTCTCCCGACTCTTTCTTGATGCTGGAAAATTGCCGATATAAAATGTCGGGATCTATCACTTCACCGAACCGTGATATAAAAGCTTTCTCTAGATCATCCCAACTAGTAATGGAATTGCCGGTGAGGTTTAAAAACCAGCCATAAGCTCCCTCCCGGAGAGTGAACGGGAACAATCTCGCAGGCAACATCTTCATGCTCGTATATTCAACAATCTTAAAGCATTTTTAAAAGCTAGCGGATGTTCTTCTCAGCTTCTTGTCCCATCATGTTTGTACCTGGGGAGATACCTTTCTGGACTTCGGGGCAAGTCATGGGCTATACCCGGAATGTTCAAAGCGGTGGGGCCCAACCAATTTGCCATTAATACTTGGCTGACAGTGATGTTCTGATTTGTAATTGGATAACTGCAAGTGATGATAGAACTGCTTCTTAACAAACCACCGAACTTAAGGCCTTCTCTCGGCAATTTTCAAAACCGCACCGACAACTTTCAAAAACCGCACCGACAATTTACAAAACCGCACCGACAATTTAAAAACCGCACTGACAATTTAAAAACTGCACTGACAATTTATAAAACTGTACTGACAATTTATAAAACTGTCTGGAGTTCACTGTGGGTCCTTCAAATGTTGCTGTTATGCCCTTACAACACTTGAACTGAGTTCATGCCCTCCTTCTAGCGCCAATTAGGTGTTGGCTGAGGAGGAGGGGAAAATTGGCTACCAGACTTTGGATAAAATACAGTTTTACAGTTCCACATACAGTCGGATTTCTCAACTCAAGTGCACTAAGAACATATGTTCTGGCCCTCCTTCTAGCGCCAATTAGGTGTTGGTCCGGCTTTCATGCACACCCCGGGAAAAAGGATGAAGGCAAGGAAAGCTCCGGAGACACCCACGGGACTGATCCCACTCATCTTTAGGATCTAGCCGGTTATCCAAGGTGCGAGTTACGGAGTTGGGTCGAATGGCAATTCACTCTTTTCCACTTCGGAATAGATTTCGATATGGACTCGCTCTCGTTACCTTACAGGGGGTTCCCGAACTTGTTCAAGCAGTTGCAAAAGTTGTTGACAATCAGATTTGACTTGAATTCTTTGATCTAGCTCTCATGGGTCAACAGATTTAAATAAAAGGCAAACAAAGAAAATAAAAATGGATCATTCACGTAAAGCAAAGAGAGGGTAGGGTAAGGCGGAAAAGAGAAGTTTATCAAACATCAATTGTAAAACTCCAAACTGTCAATCTTATCTATGCTATCACCTTCACAACGTAACAAATCCCGTAAGAAAGTGTCCAATCGACCTAAGATCACTTTCAACTAAGAGCACAAGGCAGAGTGAAACGGATCTAGCGTAAAATCATAAATCCAAGGGGCAACTGGTTAAAATCGGTATCTTTCACCTGCAGACCTAGCTCGCACAGATGAAGACAGAGCAATTAGAACAAACTTACACCTGAAATCAGTAATTTCCCCTAGCGCATAATAGAACAACCGAAGCCTAACAAAGATATTTAATCTTGACAATGGCAGATTTACAAAGATATATCTAACAAACTTTAAATGGAACGGATAACAAAAGAAAATACACTTATCACACTCGCAAAAGATTAGGCTCCCCGGCCATGCTATCACGTAAAAGCTAAAGCACATCAACTCCAAGTCCGAAAACAAAGGATTTCACAAAATTTGCAAGAAATTGCTTATAAGCCTTTATTTCTAAGTCTCCGCCTCCCCGCGATTACATTTAGAATTTGTATTTATAGACTCGTGACGGACCCCGATCTTTTCCAAAATATCTTGCTCAAACCCTAAATCTTATCGCACTTAAACCCTAGGACCCGGGTTTTACAATAAAAATCCATTTAAAAATCAAAGTCCGGATAGAACTTAACCCTTCGGCAAATCGTGGCAGATCACCGCCATAAATGGAGAAGATAAAATAAAATGCAACTTGCATTCATTCGCAGCTCGCAAATAAATGCTTTCATTAATTCTCGCCGGTGAGCCGGATGAGTCACCACTTCTCCATCAATTCGATCTCCGCAAATCCATCCCGAAGTTGAAATGGTCTTCATGCTATCAAGTCTCGCAATAAATTTGTTGTTGAATGCTCTCACCGGCAGCCTTCTCTCCTAGCATGGCGGTCCTTGACTAAATCCGCACTTTATCTTCGCCTTTATGGTCTTTCCCGGTTGTCCCGTAAGTGCCGGTGGAATCCCGCATGAAAGACAAAAAGATGCATTAGATTAGCATTTTAATTAAATCGGAAGCTTAAAACATTAAAAACAGATTAAATCCGCAAAATAAGCTTGCATGTCGGCTTCGGTTTGTCCCATTCACGCTTTGACACGTGTCGCTACCCCAGGAAGCCTTCCGTTTCCCGCCGGAATGCACTTTCGGGTCAACTATGACTTTCTCTCTCCTGCCGCGATTCTCGCGACATGTCGCGATTTCGCGACATGTCGCGAAATCGCGACCCTCGCAGCAGCATCGGCAACTTCCTCCCTCGTCGGCCGCGAAACGCGACATGTCGCGATTTCGCGACATGTCGCGAAATCGCGACCCTTCCCGGCCTCCGTACGCTTCTTGATTTTCAGCCGCGATTTTAGAACACGTCGCGATATCGCGACAGCTCCCTTACCCGCATGCGTTGACCGCGTTGACCGCGATTTTGGAACATGTTTCTGACTTAGCCGATTTTTCATCCCGCAGCCCATTTTCTCTCTCCTGCCGCGAAAATGCGACATGTCGCGATTTCGCGACATGTCGCAAAATCGCGCCCTCCGTACAGCCTTGCTTCTCTCTCCCAAAATCGTCGCGATTTCGCGACATGTCGCGAAATCGCGACCTTCTCGGCACTTAGCCGCATTTTGACTTACCCGTCGCGATATCGCGACATTTCCGAAAATGGAAGTGTCGCGATATCGCGACACTACCAAAAATGGAAAGTTTGATTTTTCGATGAATTATGCAACTGTTTTCTGGATTTTTCTCGGTAACGGTGCAAGATTTTGCTTGTGCATGAATGATTCTAGCATGTAAAAAGTGAATTCTTGGATAACACAAACTAGAATGCAAGAAAAAGCACAACTTTAAAAAGGAGGCAAGCAAAATATGGATTTAAAACTGAAAATGACCAAGAGGGTCCCTGCTGCAAAAATGGAAGTTCATAATTTTCTAAGGATGGAATCTCATTTTTCAGTGGGGGTGTGTTGCTTATCAACAGACTGTAGGAAGAAGAAAATGTTTCATCAAATTCAAGATTACCTCTTTTGGCAACATCTTCTTCAGATATCCTTGCTTCATCTGTAACTTTAGATTCCTCCTATTCTAGTTATGTTGTAATAAGAACCTACTCATCCCAAGGTACAAATAATTTATTAAAGCTCTGAATGTTACCCCTGAAATGGTATCTTTAGATTAATTTAATGAGGCCATGGTGTCTAGGATATCCTTGGCCTTGTGGTATCACTTTTCCATGTTTAGCAGTTACTGGTGCAAATATAAGGGACTGCTTACCCTCATTTCAGGGTGTTGTCTACCATACCTCAAATGGGTGAGTAACTTAATATGGTGGCTAGATAGGACTACATATTGTCCTTCACAGGTTAAATACTCAATAACCTGGATTGCAACTTGGTCCCATGGTGGTTGAAGGCTACTTATTTTTACTCCTTTACAAATATTAGTGTTAATATGCATTACAGGTTTTACATCTCCCTCTTCTAAAAATATATTAACTACCTCAAGGAGTGCATTCTTGGGAGTATTGATAATGACTATCCCTTGTAAAGGTAATTCAATGAGTTGTCTTAATACTAAAGGTTTTATCTCAATCCGCATGTCGCTAACGGTTGCTTTGTTATTCTGGAGGGTGCAGGTGAATTTAGTTGCTAAAACCTCAAAGTGCCCATCAAATTTCTCCAAAAATGGCATCAGTCCTACCTGCTGAAAAACTTGCACCACCTCAGGTGAAAATCATTCATGGTATTTGGTTCAACCTTCCTTTTATTCCCTATGCTAGAAAAAAATGGTGCACTTGTTTTTGTGTATGCTATAAATTATCAATGATACCCTAGTTTGTCTTAGTAGCTTCTTTGTATGCCTAATGGTTTTCTAAAAAAATATTTGTTAATACAATGTCTATGTTTTTAGATTTACAATTTATGTTTTGATTCAACAATTTCTAAAATTTTGTGGTGATCATAGAGCTTGAGAGTTTTTAGCTTTGACATATGAAATGAGCTTCAAAATATGGCATAGAATACACTAGTTTCACATGCATTAACTAGACATGTGGCATCTAGTGATTGGATTCAATTTTGAAATTTTGATTTTTGGCACACATTGCGGGTGGTAGATTGATTTGCTTGTTGATTACCATGGATGTCATTAAATTTTTCATTGATCTAGATGATCGGATTTGGTTGACTCAACACTACCATGTGAGAAATATAGATGCCTATCTCCTCGATCTTCTCAATCTGGTATGAAACTAAATGGTGCGAGAAGCAAGATCATTTTTATATTGAATCACTTTTTGATTGTAAGGTAGAAAACCCACAATAGACTTAATTTATATATTTTTTCAATGATGCCTTATTATCATATGTGGATTGCATTTATATACCTAGTATAATAGTTGTAAGAGTGAAGGGTTGTAACCCTAGAATATAATGAATAAATAATATAAGTAATTAGGACATGTTAGGAGGGTCCTAACATGCCACCCCCCTTAAAGGAGCTTTGTCCTCAAAGCTGGAAATTTGGAAATCGCTGCTGGATATCTTGAAAATTTTCCCACGTTGCGTCTTCTAAAGGTAGACCTTTCCAATGGATTAAAACTTCGGTGATATCGCGAGTACGAAGGTGATGAGAGTGGTGATCCAAGATAGCTTCTGGCTCGACTAGAAGTACTCCATCATCGGAGAATTCAGGGAGAGTGGGTTGTGTCATGATATGGGCTCCCACTGTGAGCTTAAGGCAAGATACATGAAATACGGGGTGAAGTTTGGAAGAGGGAGGAAGCTCTAGTTTGTAAGCAACGGTCCCAATACGTTGGATAACTTTATACGGCCCATAAAATTTGGGTGCTAACTTCTAAGAGCATTTTTGTTTAAGAGAGGATTGACGGTAAGGTTGGAGATGTAAGAAAACCATATCACCCTTGTGGAAACTATGTTCACTTCTATGTTGATCGGCTTGTTGCTTCATGCAATGTTGGGCGGTGTGTAGGTTCTCTTTTAGGATCCGTAGTATGTCATCTCTATTAGCAAGTTCTGTTTCCACCGCATGGACTTTTGTAGTCCCTGGAATATAGGAAGTGAGGGATGGTGGTTTTTGACCATATAGTGCTTCATAAGGAGTCATTTTGATGGATGTATGGTATGAAGTGTTATACCACAATTCCGCTAGTGAAAGCCACTTTACCCAATGGATTGGTTGAGTAGAAATAAAACATCGAAGGTATGTTTCCAAGCATTTATTTACAACTTTTGTTTGGCCATCGTTTGAGGATGGTAAGCGGAGCTCATACGAAGTTGAGTACCTTGTAATTTGAACAATTCCTTCCAAAAGGTGCTAGTGAAAGTTGGGTCGTGGTAACTAAAAATTGTGGAGGGCATACCATGTAATTTAAAGATGTTATATAGGAAGAGATGGGCTATAGTTCTAGCGGTATAAGGATGAGCCATGGGACAAAAATGGGCATATTTAGATAATCGATCAACGACTACAAAAATGGTTGTTTTTCCTCCTGATTTTGGTAGTCCTTCAATAAAGTCCATATAAATATTTGCCCATGTTTTGGTGGGTATAGGAAGAGGTTGAAGTAATCCTGGAATAGCGAGGGTCTCCCCCTTTTGTCTTTGGTAAACTTCACATTCTTTTACAAAGTTTTTGATGTAATTTTTCATTCCTACCCAATAGAAGGAGGTAGTGGCTCTTTTATAGGTTTTTAAGAACCCTGAGTGGCCTGCAGTGGGTGAGGTATGTAACTCATGAAGAAGTTTTTCACGATAAGTTGAATTGGGGGTGAGGACCATCCTCCATTTGTATCTTAATATATTGTCCTTCCAAGTGTATGGAGTTTTGCTACTAGGATTATGTTGAAGTTGTTGAATTAAGGCGTGGATAGTAGGATCATTTATCCATTCTTCATGCACCCCATCTACCCATTTAGGAATAAGGGAGGAAAGAGCATGGACTTGAGGCATATCTTCAAATTTTTTGAAAAGTGCATCGGCTGCCATGTTGTCCTTTCTCTTTTTATATGTAATTTCATAATCATAGCCAATAAGTTTAGTAACCCATTTTTGTTGTTTTGGGGTATTAGTCCTTTGTTCCAAAAAATACTTCAAGCTATTATGGTCAGTGCATATAATGAAATGTTGGCCAATAAGGTAAGGCCTCCAATGTTGAATAGCATGGACAATCGCCAACATCTCTTTTTCATACGTAGAGCGAGCTAAATTCTTAGGAGAAAATACTTTGCTTATAAAAGCTAGAGGCCTTTCATCCTGCATGAGTACGACTCCCATTCCTATTCCTGAAGCATCACTTTCAATGACGAACGGTTTAGAAAAGTTGGGCATGGCTAGAACAGGGGTGGTACACATTGTAGTTTTCAAGGTGATAAAGGCCTCATCCACTTTAGACGACCATTTGAAAGCATTTTTCTTAAGTAATGTTGTTAGAGGAGCAGCGATTTTACCATAATTTTGGACAAATTTTCTATAATATCCCGTTAGTCCAAGAAACCCATGTAGAGCTTTTAAGGTTTTTGGAATAGGCCAATTTTTCACCTCCTTGATTTTGGAAGGATCTACCATAACTCCTTCCTTTGAGACAATATGCCCTAAGTATTCAATTTCTTGTTTTCCAAAGGAACACTTTGATCTTTTTGCATAAATTTGATTTTCCCCCAAGATTTGGAACGCTTGTCTAACATGGTCCAAATGTTCTTCCCATGTTTTGCTATAAATCAAAATGTCATCAAAGAAAACTAATATAAATTTACAAAGAAAAGGGTGAAATACCTTATTCATTAGACTTTGAAAGGTAGAAGGAGCGTTGGTCAGGCCAAATGGCATCACCAAGAATTCGTAGTGCTCTTCGTGAGTGCGAAATGCCGTCTTAGGAATATCCTTTTCATTGACTCGTATTTGGTGGTAGCCTGACCGTGAGTCTAACTTGGAAAAATAAGCTGCCCTGTGGAGTTCATCTAATAGCTCGTCTATGACCGGAATAGGAAATTTATCTTTGATGGTCATTTTATTAAGCGCTCGAAAATCGACACATAAACGCCACGAGCCATCCTTTTTTCTAACTAAAATAATTGGAGAGGAGTAAGAGCTTTTGCTAGGTCTAACTCTTGCCTTAAGAAGCTTTTGAACTAATTTCTCTATTTCAGTATTTTGGAGGTATGGATAACGATAAGGTCTAATATTAGGAGGGTGATGCCCTAGAAATAGTGGAATAGTGTGATCGTGACTACGTTGTGGAGGTAGTCCTTTTGGTTCATTGAATACCGCCTTATGGTGGTCTAAAATCTTTTGTAATTCTGGTGTCTCGTCTTCTTTGTGACTAGGTTGAATTGAAAATAATTGGGTGACCATTCCTTTGTTTCCTCTTCGGATAATTTTCTCCATTCTATGCGAGCTGACGATTTGGGAAGGTCCTGATTTTAGGCCTTGGATAATATAGGTTTGGTTCTTTGCTATGAATTTCATCCATAGTTCATCAAATTCCCATTGGACTACGCCCAAAGTTCATAACCATTGTATGCATAGTACAATGTTGCACCCACCTAGGGGTAGGACGTACATGTCGCTTTTCATGTTATAAACCCCCATAGTTAGTTTGATATTTTTGCATTTTCCTTTGCATGCAATTTTTCTACCGTTTCCAATCATCACTTCGAAGTTATTGCAAGGGTATATAAAAAAATTTACTTTTTTAGCCACCTTTGGATCGATAAAATTGTGCGTGCTACCAGAATATAGGAGCACGGTAAGGTTTTGTTTCTTAAAATACCCTTTAACTCGCATTGTTTGAGGGGCAAAAAATTTGGCAAGGGCGTTGAAGGAAACCTTTGGTGCATTTTATTCGTCACTTTCAAGTGTGTTGGATAATACCTCTACTTCGAGTTCAGGTTCCTCTTCAGTAGAATTCCCTTCCTCTGTGGCATCTAGAATATATAATTTTCGTGAGGCACATTTATGATTTCTGTCAAATTTCTCATCACAATGGTAGCAAATACCCTTAGCTTGTCTTTCCTTCATTTCCTCGAAACTCAGACGCTTAATTGGTAGAGCGGGGTTAATTTTGGGGGCTGTGTAGGAGTTTTGGGTTCATCCATTTTGCGTTGGTTTGGGGTTGGTATAAGTGTTTGATGGTTTCCCCCAAGTTGGTTTTGTAAACCGATTTCATGCCTTGATTTTGTCCTCCGCTAATTTTGCCAAGCCGATGGTCTCTAACATGTTTGTGGGGTTATACATTTGCACCTCTATTCGAATTTCTTCTTTTAATCTGCTGACAAAAAATTATTGAAAGAAGGCAGCTTCTAATCCAGATGTTCGATTAGCTAGCCTTTCAAATTCTACTTGGTATTCGCTTACCGAAGTGGTTTGGCATAATTTAGTGAGGGCCCCTGTAAAGCTTTGAAAATTTCTAGGGCCGAATTGCACTAATAGATTTTGTGTAAAGGTTGACCACATCGGAGTGTCGTTAGTTTTCTCGAACCATTGGTACCATTGGATGGCATCGTTTTCCAAGTGGAAGGAGGCGATATGCACTTTTTGCATTTCCAAAATTTGATTTAGTGAGAAATATTGCTCTGCTCGGTAGATCCAGTTTGTAGGGTCTCCTCCTTAAAATTTTGGGAAGTCTAATTTGGTCGTCCATGGTAGAATGGAAGTTTGTGGACCTCCTAACATTGCTCGGTTTGATGACCCGTGGTTGGGTGAATTTGCATGTGTTGTCGCCTGATTCTCGAAGAGTTCTCTTGTGGTCCGGGTATTCTCCTCTCTTTCCTGTTGAACTTCTTCAGCGAGCCTTTTATATTTCTCATGAATGGAATCCAGTGATTGTCGTCCTTCAGCCATTGCGGTTGGTGTAGGTAACGATCAATATGACTTGGTACAGGTGAGAAAAAAATAAAAAATAATTTTAATTTTTTTCCTTTGCGTTTCGGACGTCGAAAACCTTGATGTTGCGTTGAAGATTTTATCTTTTTCAAAACAGCCACCGATCACCATGCGAAATGTCGAGCAATTTGGGTGTAAGACAACTTAATTCGTACCTTAGGAAAAGGTTTAATTTTTTGCGAGGATTTTGACATGGATCCGTGAAGCATGAATGCTATTTCGCGAATGTGGACTGGCTGAAATGTGCGGTGGGAAAAAATTTTAATGGTGAATTTTCTCCTTGATCTAGCTCTGATCCAGATGGTATGAAACTAAATGGTGCGGGAAGCAGGATCATTTTTATATTGAATCACTTTTTTATTGTAAGGTAGAAAACCCACAATAGACTTAATTTATATATTTGTTCGATGATGCCTTATTATCATATGTGGATTGCATTTATATAGCTAGTCTAATAGTTGTAAGAGTGAAGGGTTGTGACCCTAGAATATAATGAATAAATAATATAAGTAATTAGGAAATGTTAGGAGGGTCCTAACACAATATTGCATTTCAAAGTACCGCTACCACATGGGGCTGACCAGATATGAAAACTAGGTATGCTAATCATGTTGGGACCTATTGGAGGATGTGAGTTGATGACTGCCACATGGACCTAGAAATTTGTGTATGCATTCACAAGATATTTGTGAGGTGCATCATGTGGGATTTTTTTTTAATTCTACACGTGCACTTGTTAAATTCAAATTTTGCATATTGTGTAGTTTTGAATTTTCAAACCTCATTCCAGAGCTCTGGGTCATTTCAAAGCTCTGCAATTTCCTATTTCTTTACAAAAAAATCAAAAAAAATTTTGCACAACTAAGGGCAAGCGAGGATTATTTCTTGAAATTTTGAATAGGGTGTTCCATTTGTAATCCCTAATTTTAAATATTTTATGCCAAATACTTAATTATCATACATTACTTGCTAAATTCTAACTATGATCAAATGTAAGAAACACATACCTCACTATCCTGGAAATTTGTCATACATCTTACAAACTGCTTCTTCTGATGATTTTTAGAAGGCTATCTAAAATACAAAAAAATGACATGTGCAGTGAGTTATTTTTATACAATGATGATAATGATGGATCATATCAAGAAGGCAAACATGATGAAAAATAGTTTTCATGTAAGCTCCAATTCAATAGTGTCTCCAAAAAGGTTTTCACCATTGAATTATTCTATTTTTTTCATTTTTTTTTTATCTTTATTTTTATATTTTGTCTTGATGGTTCCCTTGAAGGAATTTTCACAATCTTCCTCAAAAATTATGCCCATGAAATAATTTCGCAATCAAGATTATTCTTTTTTTGTTTTCACGGTTTTCTCTTTTTTTCAAAACTCTTTTCACATCAATATGAATCCATTATGGGAGAGGAAGTCTCCCCTATCATGTGTATCCCCAATTGTGCAATTTGCTTCAAAAAATATTCCTTAGTTTATGGTTCATGGTATACCCGAAGGCGATTTCCATTTACCACTAACTTTGTCCTTGAATCATCAATGGAAGAGAGTCAAACCGCTCCATTTCCAAACACTTCTTCAATCAGGTGTGGTCCAAGCCACCTAGTCTACAATTTTCTAGGAAAATGTTCATAACAAGAATCGAACAACAAAGCCTAATATCCTTGCTCAAATTTCCTTTGCTGAATGTGACTATCATACCACATCTTTTTGTTAGCTTTTGATGAGTAAATACTCAAATATTATTGCCTCAAGATCAATAATATAATTACAATATGAAAGATATAATAATACTTATCAATCAAGCATTTAAATTCTGAATCTACTAGATAATAACTCAAAGAATTCTAATGCCAAATACTAAAAAATATTTATTGAATGAAGAGACCAAAATACATCATACTACATCACCTTCCATTGCTTACATAGGTGACTCTTCCTCCTTCACCATATATCTTTTAGATCAATACATCCATATATATAGAATGGAATGTGATTCTTCATATGGAGGTTTCTTGCGTCTCACTCTTCCTAAGACTCTTCATCTTACTACTCTAGTGACACATGTACATAGGGATAACTATACATATTTACATTCCAATATATCATTTCACACTTGTGCATTACACTGTATAAAGTAAATCCTACCCTAAGACTCTTTTCCTAACCTATAGATGTACCCATGGTGATACATTGACATGTACCAAATAATGTAATATATTCCAACACCCCCTATATTACAATATTTTGTTATTGAAGACTTTGATCTTCAATATGGATCTTCTTCTTCTTTATTGAGCTTATGTTCTTGTTTGTCCTACTTCATATTTGGATCAAATAAAATATTAGTATTTTTATGAAATACTATATTTGCTAGAATAGCTTTGGCTTCATGTACTTTTGCTTCATATGTTAATTCGTGTACTTCATCTATCTCTTGGGCTAGGTACCCCTTTTGATTTCCTCCTCTATATTGAGTATGCTGTGAGTACTACTACTATGGTGATTTGTATTGGTTCTGATATTATATAGGTTAAGACAACCTATTTGATTGTCCTCCTGTGCTTGTTTTATTCCTTTGATGTTGATTCCTTGGATTGAATTTGTAGTAGCTGGAAATAGCTATCATTCCATTTTGGTTTACTTCTTGAAAATGAAGCAACATTCCCTTGTGAGTTATCCTTTGAGACTAATGCATTATTACTCATTCTATCCTTTACTGATTTTTCAACTTCATATTATTGTAGTATGTTAACCAAATCATCAAAATAAGTATCCTTACTTAGGAGTTGTAATTATGTAACTAGATGTTTGTAATTTACTGGTAGTGCTCTCAAGATAACTTGAACAAGAAATTTATCTTCAACTATTTCTCCTAGGGTTAATAACTTTCCTTTTGTATCTGTTACTCTTCTAAAATATAGTTCAATGGTTTCACCACTTTCGACTTTCAAAGAATGCAATTGTGTTTGTAGATTTAGAATAGTAGCTTTATTTGTTTCTTCAAATATTTTTTCTTAAGTTTTCCATGCATCTATAGACGTTCCTGTAAACTGATATATGGTTGTATGTCATCTAAAATTGTAAATTTATGATCATCAATGCTTTTGCTTCATATTCCTCAATTTTTTGTATATCTCTATCATCTTTAGTAGGTTTAGTTTTTGCTCCTTTGAATTTGTCCCAAAGTTTTTTCACTATTAATATTGATCTTACTTTATTTTTCCATGAAGTATAGTTAGGACCTTTGAGCAATTGGGAATATGAAAGAAATAGTTTGTTTGTAGTTCTCATGAGGAGACTATCTTATGATTTCTTAATCCTTTACAAACCTTTAAATCTCTAATAATTTTGAACTTAGAGATTAATATTATCAAATGTAATATCTTTTATGTAGAACTCCTTTTATCTCTCAAATTTATGAATAAAATATTTTATTCTAAATTTCATAAACAATTTGAAGTAGGATTCCTTATTCCTCCAACTCTAGAAATTTAGAAAAATAATATTTGCAATATTTTGTAATCCTAATTTGATGTTGTATGCCTTATTTCTCCAACCTTAGCAAATTTACAAATATTTACTTTGTTTTGTAAATCTAAATATGCAATTTTACAAAACTTAAGTATAATACTTCAAATCCCAAAAAACTCTTCAAAATATGATAAAAGGATTTAAAAAATAATATTTTGATTTTTCTAAGGTTTAAAAATACTTATCACTTAGGTCCGAGGTGTAGACCAATTGGTTCGACCAAACCCCGTAAGGGGGTGGAGGTCCAAGGTTCAAATCTTGGGCCTCGTCAAACTAAATTTTTATGCTTTTCCTGGTGCTTTCAATATCATAAAAGGTTTAAAATGATTGTGTCATGGTGGTTATAGGGATGGACTATGCGAAGAATTGTGTGGTAGCTTTCGAGGTGAAAAATACAAAATATTGTGGTGGTCATAAAAGTCGGACAGTCAGCCTGGATTCATGGTGGCTATTGATTCCACCATGTAAATTAAATATATATATATATATACTTATCATTCCACTAATATATTTAAAAATTTAACCTTAGAATATATTCCCTTAGTTCCTTATTTCTCCTACCAATATAAGCCTTTAATATGAAAAATACTATGGTAAGTATTACCTTAATAATTCAGGTGCTTCTCTTTAATGTTGGGCACTTTTCCTTTGGTAAAATATGGTACGTATGAATTTGGAAGATGCTTTGATTCCTTATTTAATGCTTTTGCCTTATTTTATGAGTGTCACGTATTGTAGATGTTATAAAACATTTTGACTCCCTTCTTAGTGGTGCCAATATTCATGGAAGAGTAAAAAAAACACTTGTCACAATATTCCTTGTAGTTTGGGAGTTACCTATCCTTTCTTGTGCGTTGGGTAATGATGTAGAGTGTTGAATGCTCCTCTTTCTGGCAATTTATGTTTCTTCCCTGGTGATTTACGTTATGGCTTATGATCCAACTTTGACCCTTGTGCCAAATGGCAATATGCATGCGCTTATTTCTCCAACGTATGAAACTACAAGGCTTTTCAATATCTCTTTTCCCTCCAACGTATTCTTGCTTCTTTGTAACTAAACTTTGTGAGCTTTCTTATCTCCTTGGTTTATGGTGGACATTTTCACTGATGGATCTAGTTGTAATACCTCTTGTATGCTCCAATGATGGCCCTATAATATTTTCTTTGGCAATTTGCTCTATTGATGATTTTCCTTTGATAATGCACCCTGTAATATTTTTACTTTTTCTATAATTTATCTTGCTATTCGTAGATTAATATTTTTCAGATGTGGTTGACATTTTCTTGCTACTTTGGATGGCTGAATCTTGAGCCTAATGGATCTTTTTCTTGAGCACTTTTGTTAGTGCTTATTTCCTGCAAATGGGTGGATGTATGATGTAGATATTTCCCCCCTATATTATGGTGTTGAATGGTGCTCAATATGGTGGTGTATTCAACCACTCTTTTAGTGGTTTTATTTACCACTTTATGCTTGTAATTTTGATCTTTTTAAACACCTAAAATATTCCTTGAATTTGGATCTCTTCTCCTTCCAAAATCTGCTATATGTTTGAGGAATATTTTTCCTCTCAAACGTAGGATAACATTAACATTGCTTTTAAATTCACTTAAAAAATAGCATATAATATTTGCTTATAACTACTTTAAAAATCAATATAATGCTGTTATAATTTTGCTAGATTCTCTAATAATGAGAGTAAATCTATCTCACTAATGAATGTAACATAAATCTAATATTTTTGCTATTTCAAAACAGCATATATCAAACTCATTATCACTCCTATTAAATTGTAATTTTTTGTTGTTTATAATATATAAGCTTTCTATAAGATCAATGGTGTGAAATGGTGTCTTTACTTAGCTTAATGACACCTTTAAAAAAATTCTCTTTGCTAGATCTAAATGGCTCTAATATTTGATGCTCAAAAAACTCTTAATAGGCACCTTCAAAAACTTTGCCATAATAATATATATGGCATCAAATTAACACACCTTTTTGTAGCTCCTTTATTTATAGCTTGTTGTCTTGTATTTGCTACAATTGCACCTTCCTTCTGCTATCAATAGACTCTTTAATTTGTAGCTATAGTTGCTGCCCAAAATCAGCTTTATTTCTTCTTCATAGGTGCTGGCTATTTCTGTAATTTGTAGCTTCAAATGCTGCCCAAATGCTGCTCAAATATGCAGTCAATAAAATCTGATTTGGTGCTATCTTCAACCCTTCAAATTTACTGTTGTTTTTTTCCTATCAAGCCTTCTCTTGGATGTTCAAATATTTTTTGAAATCTTCTCCAAATATTTCTCTAAATTGTAACTATTCTCTTATATTTTTCATTATCTCTAAATTAGCCTACAAAAATTTTGTGGATGTCTCTAAACATCTCTAAAATATGACCTCTTCAATATTCTTACTTTCTTTTGACTTCTTGTTGAATTCTAACTTCATTCAACTTTGACCTCTATCTCTATCTTATTTCTCAAGAATATGAATATCTTGAGTTCTCAAAATATTCTCAATATTTGACAAACTTCTTGTCAAATTCTTTTTTCTTTTGGGCATGTTATCATATGGCAAAAATTATCCCAGTCTCTTATGGTTAGGTGCTCTTTATGCTTGCAATATTCCTCTTTAGGTCACTACTTTTGCTTCTACAATAAGGCTTTCTCTTTCCTTCTTTCCTTTCTTCAAAATATTCTATAGACCTCTATTCTTGGGTCTTCTAATTTTGCAACCTTCAATTCTTTAGCAAATGCTTTTAATGAAACCTTACCTTGGTTTCTTCAATCTTCCACCTATGGGAAATTTTTCAATGAGATATATTTCCTGGATCTTTATATTTTGTTGCTTCTATATGCAATAATTTCTTATGTAGTCTTTCTATCTTCTATCTTTAGTTTTTAATCTTCCAATATTGGAAGTTCTTCAATATGACCTCTTTTTGGGTCTCTTTCTTCAATCTGCAATCTTGCAATGAGAATATTTTATTGGTTCTTCTCAATCTTCAATAAGGTCTCCTTCTTGGAGATCCTTAAATGTATGCTTTTATACAACAAAATAGTTAATCCTTGAACTAGGAAAGCACATAGACTTTCAGGAAATCAAAGATAAAAGTATTCTCTATCTATTGTAGGAAGCTTCTCAACTTCTAAGAATCAATATTCTACAACAAAACTCATACAATAATAATCAAATGCATTTAATATTCCAAAAATAATAATCTTCACTAGCTATCTTAAAAACTAGTGGAATCAAATCTATACTGAATCTTAGTCTTCACGGGTTTTCCTTTCAACCCTATGGAAATATTCTAGCCAAATAATCTAAAATCCTTTTTTTATCAAGCTTATCAATAGGACCTCTTCTAAGGGTCTCTTAATCAAGGTTTGTCTTCAAGACTTGTAAATTTTCTTCTATTCCGACTTTGCTCTTGGAATAGGTATATTCTCTTTTCAATATCAAGGTTTGTCTTCAAGACCTGTAAATATTCTTCTATTCCAATTTTACTCTTGGAATAGGTATATTCTTTTCTTCTCAATATCAAGGTTTGTCTTCAAGACCTATAAAATTTCTTCTATTCCGATTTTATTCTTGGAATAGATATATCCTTAAATGTCACTAGTTTTTCTTCAACACAATGAAAAATGCTATCTTCTATGGGTTCTCTTTCTAGAGGAAATTCCCTTATCTTCTCTAGTTCTTTTCCAGAGGAAATTCTCTTTATCTTCTCTGGTTATTTTCTAGAGAAATTTTTCTTTACCTTCTCTGGTTCCTTTTCTAGAGGAAATTTTCTTATCATTACTGGTCTCTTCTTAACCATTAGAAATATTATTTCTTTAGATCTATATTATTTTTTTTTGGTAATTAAAATATTTCATTCATACCGAGTTTTATAGGTTGACCCAAAACCTATTTACAAAAGTCAACCTTATGCTGAGGAACCGGGACTTAAGCATACTGAGGATCCTTCGTCCTCTATCCTTACTAGAATTCCTTAACAGAGATCCTCCACACTGGTAAGCCCAACCCAAACAAGGTACAAATTATGAAAAGACACCAAAGCCCTTACTAGGTCTCAAAAACCAGAAACTTCCTATGCACTCCCAACATTTTTCCAAGATAAAGACCCCCAACAAAAAATGACACACGCTCTACACAGAATGTAATAAGACACTAGCTAAGATATACATATTCAATTTTTACACAACAAAATTCTGAACAGAGTCAAAACATGGAGGATCCTAGTCCTCCTCTTCTTCATCCTCCTCCTGGTCCTCGTCTTTGTTGTCCTCATTATCATCCATATCTGGATTGACCTCCACAATTTTTTTGCTCTGGTAACCCTCATTGAAGAAAACCTTGGTTAACACATCTTCAGATCTATATTATAACTTCTATTAAACAATTCCAAAATAATGATATTTGCATGTAGTAATGCATAATGGCTGATTTAGTTTGCAAATATGTAGCTAGATTCAGATTGACAGTAGCAATGGTGATCCCTTGTGGCTTTGGTACCACTATTAGCTTTTGATGAGTAAATAATCAAATAATATTACCTAAAAATGAATAATATAATTTCAATATGAAAGATATAATAATGCTGATCAATCAAGCATATAATTCTAAATGTACTAGATATTAACTCAAATAATGCTAATGCAAAATACTCAAAAATACTCAAAAATATTTATTGAATGAAGAGACAAAAATACATCATACTACATCACCTTCCATTGCTTACATAGGTGAATCTTCCTCCTTTTCCATATCTCGTTTACACCAATACACCCATTTATATATAGAATGGAATGTGACTCTTCATATAGGTTTCATGGGCCTCACTCTTCCTAAGACTCTTCATCTTCCTACTCTAGTGACACATGTACATAGGGATAACTATGCACATTTACATTCCAAAATATCATTGCACACTTGTGCATTACATTGTATAAAGTAAATCCTAATCTAATACTATTTTCCTAATATATAGATGTACCCATGGTGGTACATTGGTATGTACCAAATAATGTAATATATTCCAACACTTTCATTGTACTTGGATCAATTTCATGTGATGTAGTGCTTACAAATGAAGTTCATCCAATGCATTGAGTTGCATAATTTTATTTATCTATACCTGTGAAAATTCAATACCAACCTCCAAAGATGTTTGAAATGTTAGTAACTCAAATTCAATAGGAAAAAGAGGTTTCTTACCATAAACTAATTCGTAAGGTTTGAAACCTATGGTACATTTCCATGTTGTATTGTATGCCCAAACTGCTTCTAGTAAGTTGTCTAACCAATCTCTCCTATGTGAAGCTATTGTTTTGGTTAAAATTCTTTCCAATTTTCTATTGGTAACTTCAACTTGACCATTTTTCTGAGGATGATAAGGTGATGACTTTCTATGCTTGATTTCATAGAGTTTAGAAAAATATTCAATGACTCATGAGCTAAATTGGGGTCCATGATCTGTGGTGATAGATCATGGAGCTCCAAATATTTGAAAGATTTAGGTGTAAAGGAAATAAACAACCTTCTCTTCATGAGCATGTTTAAAAGCATGTACCTCAGCCCATTTAGTCACATAATTGGTGCATACCAATATATGTACCTTTCCTTGAGATGGTGGGTCAATGGTTCCCATAAAATCTAACCCCCATATCTCAAATGGTTCTAAAACCACTTGAGGTTGTAAAGGTATTTTTTTTGTGTGTGGAATTTTCCATTCTTTTACATGCATCGTAATGTTGTATGTACTTATTTACATCTTTGAGAAGGGATGGCCAATAGTAACCAGTTCTTAAAACTTTTCAAATTGTACTTTTCACTAAATAGTGTCCTTCTAAGGGTTCATCATGACAAGCACAGAGGATATCATACACTTCATCCTTTTGAATGCACCTACGTAACACATGGTAAGATCCACATTTGAATAATAAATATTTGATCCACTTTAAAGATGAGCTTTACCTTACCATATTTTTCTTTTGTTTTGAGGTGAAATGAGGAGGAATCTTTCCTATAGCTAAAAAGTTAGTAGTATCAGCAAACCATGGTGATTGTATAGATATATCAAACAATTTTTCATTTGGAAAAGTGTCCTCAACTAACTCTTCCTCTCCTATGTTATATAATCTTGATAGAAAATCCGTTACCACATTAGCTTTTCCTGGTTTTTTTACTATTGTAATGTCAAATTCCTATAATAATAACAACTAGTGAATTATTATCGTACTAACCATGGGTTTATTCATAAAGTATTTAATATTTGAATGATTAGTATGGAAAAACACTTGATAACTAGTGATATAGTGATAAAATTTGGTAATGGCATATACTACTATTAAAAATTCCTTTTCAGTAGTAGTATAATTCTTTTTTGCTCCAAGTGATATTTTTGCTTATGTAGTAGATAGCACAATGCTCCCCATTTTCTATTTATCCTAATTCTACTCCAATTGTAGTATTTGAGGCATAAACTTAGATATGAAATGGTAATTCCCAATTAGTACCTTGTAACACGGGTGGAGTAGTTAATTTCTCTTTTAAAACATCAAAATATTATTGGTATTTTTTAGTCCAATTAAATTTAGAATCCTTGGTTAACAATGCAAAAATGGGATTTGCAATGGTGCTAAAATTTTGAATAAATCATCTATAAAATCCAATGTATCCTAAGAAACTCCTAACATCAGTTTGAATTTGTGGGGGAGAAAGGTTCTTGATAATTTCTACTTTTTTAGGATCAACCTTGATTCCATTAGAAGAAATGTGATGACCAAGAACAATTCCCTCTTCCATCATAAAGCACTTGTTAGGGTTTAAGGACAAATGATAAGTTTCATAGTAGGTTAAGACCTTGTCAATATGTTCCAAGGTATTGTCAAAGGTTTCCCCACAAACTGTGAAGTCATCAATATAATTCTCAATAATTTCAGTGGTTAAATCATTAAAAATTACTATAATAGTTGGTTGAAAAGTGGTTGGGGTATTACAAAGTCCAAAGAGCAAAACCCTATTAGTAAAATTTACCCATGGGTAGGTAGATGTTGTTTTCTCCTGGTCTTTGGGTGCAACTTGTATCTGATTATAACCACTAAAATAATCAAGAAAATAAAAATACCTCTTTTCTATGAGTGTGTCTAACACTTGATCAATAAATGGTAATGCAAAGTGGTCCTTATGTGTGGATTTTTTTAGTTCTCGATAATCTATACACACTCTTAGTTTTCCATTTTTATTTGGGACAATAACCAACTGAGAGACCCATTGGCTATTTGAAATTGGATGTATGAATCCAACCTATAAGAGCTTTTTGATTTCTTCTTTGATAATATATCTTAGAGTAGGATTTAGACCTCTTTGTGGTTGTCGAACAGGTTTAAGATATTCAATATATATATTGTGGGTATAGAATTGTTGAGTGGTATTTTTTTCCAATTACAAAATCACCATGACAGTCAGGGTATTGAAATGAAAACCATATCTTGCAAATAAATATGAAATTTCTCCAAGGTTCCTTTTAACATAAACAAATATGTGCTTAATAATATATGCAAATATGTAAGTTTTTATAAACTTAATTCTAAAAATACCTCAGTAATTGCAAGTAAACTATTAACAAGAGGTATGTGGTTTATGTGATTTTTACGATGCTTTTATTGTTCATTGATTAAAAGGGCTTAATTTCCCTTATGTGTAGAAATAAATTATGAATAAGTATAAGAGTTTGATCTCTTATTCACTTTATTTCTGATTTTCCAAGGTGATTTAATTCATTTATCTTGGAGTGTTTTAGGTAGATTTTACCTTCTTTTGTTAAGCAGATTTCAACAAGTTTTATTTGTTAAACTTTGCTTTGTGCATGAAAGAAAAGACTAAATCTATCTCTGAAATGTGAACATTGAATAATGAGTGGATTCATTTTATGTTGCTTTGAGCATGAAAAGAAAATAATCTACATGATTAAATTTAAAATGTAGTGGCCTTTGAAATACCATATAAATTACCCCCATTTAATGAAATTGTAATTTTCATAAAGGGAAGTTAATTTATAGTCTTTAAAATAGAACTATAAAGCTTGAAATTTAACCATGCAAAGCTCTTGAAATCACAAAATTCCCTTTTTAAAATGTAAAGTTTACGGGTTCGAGGTGTAGACCAATTGGTTCATCCAAACCTCATAAGGGGGTAGAGGTCCAAGGTTCAAATCTCGGGCCTTTCCGGATTGAATGCTTGTCCCTTTCCTGGTGCTTTTAGCGGCGTAAAAGGTTTAAAATGATTGTGGCATGGCGGTTATAGGGGCGGACTACACGAAGATCTTTATGGCGGCTTCTGGGGTGAACAACGCAGAATACTGTGGTGGCCATAAAAGTTGGATAGCCTGCCTGGATTCGTGGCGGCTACCGATTCCACCATGTTAAAAAAAAAATGCAAACTTTACATAATTTTAGGAATTTTGAATTTGCTTCAATATAAAATCGAAAGTGTTTTAAATTAAAGTTTAAAACTTATTCTTTAAATCTATACATCTATTTTTAGAATTTTAATTTTTTTATATTTTTATTTTATTTGTAGAAGTTAAAAAAATAAAAAAATATAGGGTTAGAGAAATAAAAAATAAAATCTAGAATATGGACCAGAATGCTAAAAATATTAAAAGACAAAATACTATTAGTACAATGCTACCATATCATGCAAAACCAAAGATGCAAGAAATTCTGAATGTAACCTAATTTAATCGAAGCTGCATTTGCATGATTTGAAATAAACTAGGTGCAATATTCTAAGGGAAAAAAAAATCCATGTTTCTAAATATTCGATAGTGCAACCATTAAACAACATTAAAAACTATCAATAAGACTAAAAAACATGAAATGGAAAGATAAACAGTTAACCCAAAACACTCAAAACATTTCTCCTCTAATTTTTCCTACAAGGTGCAAGTTTTTGGAGTATTTTGCATTTACAACAAAAAAAATAATGTCCTTTTTTCAAAAAAATTCCAGCCCTCCTTTCGTGTTTCACTGCTATATTTAAAAATATTAGAAGAAGCCTCTTAATTTCCCTCTTTCATGTTTCTTTTTTTGGTTTTGCTTTGTAGTGTCTTTCCCTCTATTCTATTCCTTAATTAGGTAACACTCCTTTTTGCATAATAAAACATAACACTTTGACAAGCATACGTATTCCCTTTTACGTTACCCTTATTATTTTATTTCACCCAATTAGTGCCACAATGGATAATTTATGAGAAGTTCGGCATGCTATCATTTTGAACCCTCCAGCACCATGGCTAGTGCATCAATACGACTAGAATTATGGTCCATGCATCACTTCGAAGGCTCTCTCTATTTATCCATGTAACCACCTTGTTTGTACATACACCACCTATATTTAACCTCACTCCACACGCTCTGCTGGAAAACACTAACCAATATCAATACCTGCTAGCATCCTATTTTATAAGGTTTCCATGTCCAACTCAAAGCCCATGGTATGCATGGATGAGTCTAATATTACAGCAAAGAATACAAATGCCACACCACTCCATTCATCATTTTTTGACATAGCTCAAGTAGCGCGATCAGTGTGATACCCAAAATTATCTCCCGATTCGTTTAGTGTGTTTGAATAGCTGTTAGGTTTTATAACACCTTCCAATGCTTCAAATAGAACTCCATATCATAGTGTCCAAGACTGTATATGCAACCAATATTATGTATTTTTTGTAATCTCACCAGAACTTTAACTAACACAAAATCCTTCATTTACGAGGTCAACTTTAGATGGTGCAAACTTTGATCTTATCGAGTATTTCTTCTGCAACTCTCACAAATTTTCCTCTACTGTGCAAATCTCGATAATCTTCTCCATCAAACACTCTATGAAAAATATTACCCCTACATGGTGCCTTTGGAACTCATAAGATTTTCTTGATAAGTGTTGTGATATGCATTACGTTCCTACACGTTAATGGATTGATTTGCCTCCATACTCCCAAAAATGAACACGACTGAGCATCAAACTTGTTTCTTTTGTCATTCACAACACCTCACCATTCTCTGCTAATTTCTACTTTACTCATATATGATCATGTTTTTGAAGCTTTCACTCCATTGAAACTCTTCCTCTATCATTAGGATGATCAACATTGTTGTTACACCTGTAACGGGGGCAACCTAGTCCATCGATGAATTGTGGAAATGATGTCCACTTTAAACCAACTCCTGGATGTAAGTTGTTTTGAGATATATTCCTCTTTATTCGATCCACGTAGTGAATATGGGTGTTATTTTACACAATACCTATGTTTCTCATAGTCTGCACATTGGCAATACTCAATTAGTTCAAATTTGTATCCATTGTGTCTTTCTTGATCAATGTCAAACCCAAAGAAACTTGACACGGTGGAACAACCGTCCTCATCACACATTTTTCATTCATTGTAATATGCACTTACACTGCCAAATAACTAGTGCATATAACTCTGGTTAAACCTTTGTTTAAGTTTTGGATATTGGGAATATTTCCCTCTACTGACATCTGAGGCAGTCAGTCAGTGCATATTGCTCTTTGATAACATGCTATTAACACAGCTAAAATAAAACAAGCATGCAAATACCCATGCGATCCAAATCATACGCTATCCAACCACCATGAACCTCGTCCATCAGCCATCATCTTCCATGATGTCACTTCATGTGTGTCGTGTTCACGGTGTTCGATTGAGCCCACATCCATAGGTCTATCATTGGTCAGCATTCATGTACTCTAATTTATCGTCTGTCAAATATTTTATCATTCCCTATGTCTACCTATGGTAGCTGCTATGGAAGCCATCACCACCTCCTACACGTTAGGTTCATCTGAGTCGACTTCCACATGATTGCCCACATCTTCATCATGTCCATGGGTCCCGTAGTCATCCATCGAGTGTCCAAGTCTCTAAGTTAACCATCTTGGGACTTGCATCAAACCTTCCATCCACTTCCAAAATCATGATGACACCTTTTATTCCCTATCACAACACAAAATAAATTAAACTTTCAAGTAACAAAAGAAACCTAATGTTATTTTAAAATAGGATATTTATAAACATTCACATTATATATATATATATAGTTATGGGTATAGACATACATATATATATATATATATATATATATATATATATATATATATATATATATATATATATATATATATATATATTCATTTAATTTTATTATTATTATTATTTATTATTTTATTATTGTTTATATATTATATATTGATATATATATTATATTTGCTTGATTTGATAAAATTAAGTGCTTAAAATGGTTTAAAATGACATATTATACTAAAAAAATAAATAAAACCAAAACAAAGAATCAAAACCTATCAAAGCTATCACTCAAAGACAATCAAAACTCCCAAAAACCAAAATTTTGAGGTGGATCCCCAAATTTGGGGCTAGTTTTGCAATGGCCACAACAAATTGCGATTCTACTAGGAAATGCTCCTGAGCATTTTGGATGAAGAACCCAGTTTTGAAACCAAGAAAACCAAAGGTTAGGAAAAATGTACACCATCTAGCAACATCCAAGGAAAGTGAGATCAATATCTTCAAATGAAAATAGGTGAACTATTAACTTTCGCTCTGTGTGTGTGATATGTGATTCAAATTCCATAATTTGCATTGCATTTAGGCTATGAAGTATTGCTCATAAAAATATTTTTTATAGATAGAGCCCTACTACTAGTCAGGCATCTATAGCTCCGATAGAGTCTATCTAAATTACCCTTGTGTGTAATTGATATTTTGCAAATGCATTTTTTATTTTTAGAACAAGCTTTTTCTAGATAGAGCCCTACTACAAAATAGACATCTATAGCCTCGGTAGAGTTTATACAAACCTGGTGATTTATTTTAGCGTATTTTCCTTTGCTTGCCTTTTTTTCTAAATGATTTTGCAAAAGTTTATGCACCACATGGGTTAGAAATTATTTGAAGCTAGAGATGGAGTGTGTTGGATTTTTACCTTAATTTGTACACCAGAATGATTTCATCCTTCAAGATCCCAAAAGATGCTTTTTAGTATGGTGTGCATTAAAGTGGAGCTTTAGAAAAATATTTCATTGTTCCACCCTCCACCATCTTAGTCCACAATCCAAGGATAATTACTACATAGCTTCATTTCCTTCCCTTCACTTGCATGTAATTCCAAATTAGATCATCCATCCTACATGACACATGAACACAAAAAAAATACAAGAGGCCATAAATTAGTAGCTACCACAAAACATCACCTCAAGCAGAGGTACCAACCCTAAACGCAATACTAAAAAACAAACCAAATCCTAACCTAATGAAAATTGAAAATAAATCCAAAAGTAGAATCTTACAAACAAGATACTACACACCAAAATGCCACACAAAGAAAATGCTAAATGCCAAAACATGAAAACCAAAAACTATATACAATAATATACAATATGGTACAAGATGATGCAAAATTTAGGCCATCACTTCCCTATATCCCAAACATGATTAGCACACTTTGAAAGACATATATCATGATATGCATGCCAAGATTTATAGAAATCCAACCAAAACAAGATTAGGCCACACAATACAAAAGCTCTCATTTTGCCTCTCTCACCCCATCAACTTGATTTTATGATATTAACAATATAATACTGAAACTTTGATTCATTAAACTTGCAAGCGAATACATGATTTTCAATTATTTTTTTCTAATTCAATGCAGGGTAAATTTCAAAACCTGATTCATCACTTTGACTTAAGTTCTCAATTTCACAAGCATATAAGATTTCCTTCAAATAGGAGGCCATTTCTAAAAATTTTAAATCCAAATCATAATTTATGTCTTTAGGCCAATCATACTTATGCAACAATTTTTAAGCATATAGGATATCTACTAAATGAGGGTAATTATAAGTTTTTATCCTAGATTCCATTGTTAATTATTGATGAACTCGGTTCAACAACTCAAGCACATCTACTTATTTTTCATTCAACAAATAAATCTCATTAGTGGTGTGAGTAGAAATCAACTCTACTTCTTTATTAACCTCCAATGACATTTCATCATAAATAATATTTGAATCCAATAAATGATTATGCAAACTTTTACCTAGAGCTTGGATGTTCGGACACAGAGGATGAGATTCTACCTTTTGTACACTTTCATTTACCAATACTTTGTGAGTCATTGTAATTTCCTCTTTTTCCTCATAGGCTTCTTCATCATCATCATTTAGAACTTCACCTTCATTAATTACCTATTTATCAAAAGAAATCAACTCTACTTCTTTATTAACCTCCAATGACATTTCATCATAAATAATATTTGAATCCAATAAATGATTATGCAAACTTTTACCTAGAGCTTGGATGTTTGGACACAAAGGATGAGATTCTACCTTTTGTACACTTTCATTTACCAATACTTGGTGAGTCATTGTAATTTCCTCTTTTTCCTCATAGGCTTCTTCATCATCATCATTTAGAACTTCACCTTCATTAATTACCTATTTATCAAAAACACCAAATTTAATCAACCAATTAAACATGTGCCCATCCTTTTCAAACCATAAATCTTGTCGATCAAGGGATGTGTTAAATAACACATCTTCCTGATCAACCTCTTGAGTTGTTTTGAATAAAGTAACATTTTATTTTGGATGAAAAGAAGTCAATTCTAATTCCTTGTTAACCACCAATGGTATTTCTTCACTTGAATCTTCAAGACAACCATGTGAATTTGTACCCAAATTTTTAGTATTCAAGAATAAAAGAGTAGATTTTACCTCTTCCTCATCCATAATAGATGAATCATAAGAAAAATTTACCATTTCTTCCTCTTCTATTTCAGCAAGGTGTTCCATAAACTCATATTCAAAATGATCAAATTTTGGAACCTTCTCTATTTCTGAAATAGGCATGCCATTTTCTGAGTGTACATGAATTACAATATCTTCATGTGAGATGGTGATTTCAGCATCCTGCATATCAATTGAAATAGAAATTTTATCAATAGGAGTGTGAGAAATGAATAATTCCTCATATCTTCCACAACCATTATAATAATCATTTTATAAATACAAGGGATGAAATTCTATCGTATTTTTTGCATAATATTCAAATTCATTAATTGATTCCTTTTTAAATTCACTTTCAAGCATTTTTGGTGGTTCAAAGGTTTCTACAATGGAATCAATCCTTGTATTCATATTTCTATAATTACCCCAATCCTCCCTTGTAAATAATTACTCTAAGGTCCGAGGTGTAGACCAATTGGTTCATCCAAACCCCATATGGGGGGCGGAGGTCCAAGGTTCAAATCTCGGGCCTCGTCGGACTGAACACTTGTCCCTTTCCTAGTGCTTTTAGTGGCGTAAAAGGTTTAAAATGATTGTGGCATGGTGGTTATAGGGGCAGACTCGCACGAATCTATGTGGCGGCTTCTGGGGCAGATAGCGCAGAATACTGTGGTGGCCATAAAAAACTGGACAGCCTGCCCGGATTCGTGGCAGCTACCAATTCCACCATGTAAATTCAAAAAAAAAAAAAAAAATTACTCTAAGCCTTTCATTTCTATTGGGTCATTATTTGGGGCATGTTGGCTTTCTTGATCATCCACTTTAATCATTTCATCCAAATTTATGGAATGTCTTGATTTGTCATATATTTCAAAACTAGTCCACTCTAGGACCCCTTCATTGTCTAAAAGAATATCACTTTTAGTATCTTTGACATTTGTCTCATAAGGATGATTTGTAGGATTATCAAAATGTGCATCTTGAGGCATTTGTTCCTATTATTGAGCTTAGTTTATTTTAAGTTGTAGAACTAACCTTTGCAACTTATCTTGCATATCGGGTGAAGTAAGCACTTCATTATAAAGAGCAGTAAATTCCTTTCATTTATTCCTGTTGGACATTTTGATCTCATTTAGTTGTCATTGATTTCAATATGAGAAGTTTTCATCGATGCCAAAGTGAACATATGAAGCTATCATTAATACCATGGAGTACACCATTACTACCACCATGAACAATACGAAGAGTTGAAGAAAAGTTGTAAAAATATTATTTTTGTAGACACCAAATTGCATCCATTCATCCACCTTCCTAGTCATCCCACCTTCCACTTGTCCTCCATCCCCCTTTCCCACCTTCAAAAGGCCCATTTTCCCTTTCCCGCCTTCAAAAAGGCCCATTTCCCCCTTTCCCGCCTTCAAAAGGCCCATTTTCCCTTTCCCACCTTCAAAAAGGCCCATTTTCCCCTTTCCTGCCAAAATATGACTTATTTTAATATATATTATATTATTTTAATATTTTATATAATATTTAATATTATATTATATAATTATAAGTTTTTTTAACCTCCATCGTCCGATCAGATTAAATCCCTACTATCCATCCCACTCAATCCATGCCACTTCCATCATTTAATATTAGCCCTAGGATATGACTTAATCTTAGCCACACGATCAAAAGTATAAATTTAAGAACCCTAAGTTAAACCCTAAAGCTAAATTATAAATACAAGCCCCTCATATTACCCAAAGGAGGCTGAAATACTAAAAGAATAGAACGTTGAAGAATCTTGAGGCCTCTCTACTGAAGAATACCCTAAGCACCTTTAGCATACCCTAGGATAGATCTCCATTTCATCCTCCATTGTTGTCATAGCCCCCATCCATCCACCGCATCTCTCGCACCCCCCTGATCTACTTCTACAAATTTATCCTCACCTGTAGGAACCATCCTAAGCTTTGCAAGCTCACCACAGAAGCTTGCGAAGTGCTCTCGAGAGCCTGCAGATCCATAGGTGCACACCAAAGCTTTCCAAGCTTTCCACAGAAGCTTGCCAAGCACCCACCAGAGCCTACTGTATACAAAATGTGCACTCTAGAGCCTATGAATCTCATGTTAGAGCCTACCAAGTGCACGTCTGAGCCTGCTACAACCATATAAATGTGAATTAGAGTCTATTGCACCATGCTATCTGAAATTAGATCTACAACAATGGATTAAATAATCTTCACAAGCAATGGAAATCTATATTTTGTTATCATTCATTATTATTGCATTTTACATTTATAGCTTACATCAGATTTAGGGTTTTAGTATTCATTTCAAAGGGTTCACATGGTGGAACCCTCCTTTTGTTTACTAATAATTTTACTATTTGTTGTGTGTGTAGGATTGGGTAACATTGATCTAAAGAAGCATTAGAAGACTACTACAATCATAGTGGCCCGACATCGGATATCTCAGAAGCCCACTCACCCTGTTGGGATCAAAGGCGCAATATTCAGAAGACACTATTTTATTTTATTGCTAGGGTTTCAGAGAACCCTAGCCCATTGTAATATTATATCAAAATACTCTTGGAGAGTAGCATTGTATCAAAGAGTTCACTTGACCAGCCATTCATCCACCTTCCTAGTCATCCCACCTTCCACTTGTCCTCCATCCCCCTTTCCCACCTTCAAAACACCCATTTTCCCTTTATTGCCTTCAAAAAGACCCATTTTCTCCTTTCCTGCCAAAATAGGACTTATTTTAATATATATTATATTATTTTAATATTTTTTATTATATTTAATTTATTTAATATTATATTATATAATTATAAGTTCATTTAACCTCCACTGTCTGATCAGATTAAATCCCTACCATCCATCCCACTCAATCCATGCCACTTTCATCATTTAATCTTAGCCCTAGGATATGACTTAATCTTAGCCATATGATCAAAAGTGTAAAGTTCAGAACCCTAAGTTAAAACCTAAAGCTAAGTTATAAATACAAGCCCCTCATATTGCCCAAAGGAGGCTAAAATAATGAAATAATGGAATGTTGAAGAATCTTGAGGCCTCTCTGCTGAAGAATACCCTGAGCACCTTTAGCATACCCTAGGATAGATCTCCATTTCATCCTCCATTGCTGTCACAGCCCCCATCCATCCATTGCATATCTTGCACCCCCCGAGCTTTGCAAGCTCACCGTAGAAGCTTGTGAAGCGCTCTCTAGAGCCTGCAGATCCGTAGGTGCACACCAAAGCTTACCAAGCTTGCCGTAGAAGCTTGCCAAGCATCCACCAGAGCCTATTGTATACACCAGGTGCACTCCAGAGCCTGCGAAGCTTGCGTCAGAGCCTGCCAAGTGTGTGTTCAAGCCTGTTGCAACCATATAAACATGAATCATAATCTGTTGCACCACGCTATTTGACATCAGATCTACAACAATGGAGCAAAGAATCTTCACAAGCAAGGTAAATCTATATTTGGTTATCATTCATTGTTATTGTATTTTACATTTATAGCTTACATCAGATCTAGGGTTTTAGTATTCATTTTAGAGGGTTCACACGATGGAAGCCTCCTTTTGTTTACTAATAATTTTACTATTTTTTGTGTGTGTAGGATTGGGTAACATTGATCTAAAGAAGCATTGGAAGACTACTGCAGTCAGAGTGGCCCGGCATAAAATATCTCAGAATCCCACTCACCCTGTTGGGATCAAAGGCGCAATCTTCGAAAGACACTATTTTATTTTATTGCTAGGGTTTCGGAGAACCCTAACCCATTGTAATATTGTATCAAAATACTGTTGGAGAGTATCATTATATCAAAGAGTTCACTTGGCTGACCCCATTGTCAATATTAAAATTGGAACATTTTGTGCAATATTTGTCTCTTTGTGTATTTACTTGTAATTTCATTTTTAGTGTCACATCTTTACATATATAAATGGTGATCACAATGGGACCCCACAAGGGTTTCATTATTTAAATTGATCTACCTTGCTAACTTGATTTTATTTTTATTACAGGATTTTAAGAAGTGTAGAAGTCATCGATTTTGTCGCTAGGGTTTATGTAGCATTTTGTAGAACTTTTTAGAGTTTATGTAGGAACTCTACTATGCCTACATATTTGCTCTACTATGCCTACACAGGCACTCTACTGCACCTAGTAGGCACCTTGCTGCGCCTGGTGTTGATTAGAGGCGTTCGGCTGTGTTTCCTGCATAAAATACCTGTTGGTTCGACTTTCATACACACCCTGTGAAGAAGGAGCATGAAACTCTGATAACACTTATACGGGATAAATCCCACTCACTTTAGGATCTAGCTGGTTATCCAAGGTGTGAGTTACAGAGTCAGGTCGAATGTCAATTCACTCTTTTCTACTTCTGGAATAGTCTTCAATATGGACTGTCTGTTACCTTACAACAGGCTCTGAACTTGCTCAGTAGTGTTTAGGAGTTGTCACTTGTTGACAATCAGATTTAAAGTTAATTATTTGATCTAGCTCTTATGGGTCAGTAGATTTAAATAAAGGACAAATTAAAAAAAATAAAAATGGATCATTTCACGGTAAAACAAAGAGGGTAGGTAAGATAGAAAGAGAAGTTTATCAAACTTAACTGTAAAACAAAACTATTAATTTTACTTATACTATCAGCTTCACAACAGAACAAATTAAAGAAGAAAGTGTCCAACTTTCTAAGATCACTTTCTACTAAGAGCATAAAGCAGAGATGGAAAAGATCTAATAGAAAATTATAAACCGAAGGGAAGTCAGTTAAAACTGATATCTTTCATCGACAGCCTAGCTCGCACAGTGAGGACAGAGCAATTAGAACAGACCTGAACCTCAAATATGTAATTTTCCCTAGCATACAATAGAACAAATGAAGCCCAACAACATATTTAATCTTGATAACACAGATTCACAACATATATTTAATAAACTTTAATGAAACGGATAACAAAAGAAGATGAACTTATTACAGTCTGCAAAATATTAGGCTCCTGGCCATGCTATCACAGAAAACAAAAGCACATCAACTCCAAGTCCAGAAACAAAGTATTTAACAATCTTTGCAAGAAATTGCTTCAATAGCCTTTTATTTCTAAGTTTTCGCCTCTTACAATTACATTGAGAAGAAGTATTTATAGACTCAGGATAGACCCTGATATTTTCAGAAATATCTTCTTCTCCAACCGTAAATCTTATCATCTTAAACCCTAGGACCCGGGTTTTACAATATAAGCTCTTTTAAAATAAAATTCGGATAAAACTTAACCATTCTGCAAATCCGTGCAATCACTTGCCATAAATGGAGAAGATAGAATTCGAATGCCACTTGCATTCACCCGCAACTGTGAATACATGTCTTCATTAATGCCCTCGGGTAATTTGGATGAATCACCACTTCTCTGACATTTTATCTCCGAAAAGCCATCCCCGAGTTGAAAATCTCTGCAAGCTATTAATTCTGCCATAAATTTTCATTAAATGCATTCATCGGCAAATTCCGGTAACTATGTGCAGATATTTCCATTTTTCGGCCAATTCTCGACATACTCCATTAAAATGGCAACTGCTTAGTCACCGTAAAGTCTCTTTTCGGCCAGATCTGTAAAAATTGGATGAAACAGCAATTTCTGGCATCTTTTCTTTCCATATGGCTATCTTTGATTAATTTGCACTCGACTTTGTCTTTATGGCCATTTCTCCGTTATCCCGTAAGTTCCAGATGGCTTCCTGCATGAAAGAACAAAAGATGGATTAGTATTTTAAAAATATTAAATCAGAACTTTAATATTAAAAAGAAGCCCTAAGGTTCAGTATATGTGGCATGCTTTGTTCTACTATTTTGACACGTGTCACAAAAATCACAACACGTGTCCATTTCCAGCTATTTTCCTTTGCTGAGCTGTTTTTTTGCCAGGGTCACGAAAATGCGACATGTCACGATTTCGCGACATGTCACGAAATCGCGACCAGTTCTCCCCTTTCAGCACTTCTCTTCCACATGGCCGCGAAAACGTCGTGAAATCACGACCTGTTTCTCTCAACTGGCAACTTCCCCTTCAAGCGCAGCGAAAACGCGACATGTCGCGATTTCGCGACATGTCACGAAATCACGACCGTTTTGCCACTTAGTCGATTTTTCACTTCAATGGCAGCGAAAACGCAACATGTCACGATTTCGCGACATGTCGCGAAATTGCGACATTCCGTACGATCTGGATTTCTCTCTCCTAATCGGTAGCGATATCGTGACATTTCCAAAAATGGAAGTGTCGCGATATCGTGACATTTCCAAAAATGGAAAGTGTCGCGATTTCGCTACGTTTTTCATACTTGCAGCTTTCTTCCAAAATGTGTCGCGATATCGCGACGTTTTTCACCCTTGCACCTTTCTTCTCTCTTGCAGCCACGAAAATGCGACATGTCGTGATTTCACGACATGTCGCAAAATCGCGACGTTCCGTACGATCTTGCTTTCTCTCTCCATACTGGTAGCGATATCGCGACATTTCCAAAAATGGAAAGTGTCGCGATATCGCGACATTTCAAAAAATGGAAAGTGTCGCGATATCGCGACATTTCCAAAAATGGAAGTGTCACGATTTCGCTACGTTTTTTTGACTTGGCGGATTTTCCAAAACCCGTCGCGATATCGCGACATTTTCAAAAATGGAAGTGTCGCGATATCGTGACACTTCCAAAAAAGGAAAGTTTTGGTTTTCAATGAATTTATCTGTCTGTTTTCTGCATTTTTCTCATACCGGTGTAAGATTTTTTTTATCCATGAATGATTCTAGCATGTAAAAAGTGAAGTCTGAGATAACAAAGCCAGAATGCAAGAAAACTTGGATACTTTGACATAGGCAAAACTTGAAGAAGAAAGAGGCAAGTAAAAATTTGGAATTAAAACTTGAAAATCATCAAGAGGGTCCCTACTGCAAAAATGAAAGCTCAAAGTTTTCAAAGGGTGGAAATTCATTTTTCAGTGGGGGTGTGTTGCTTCTCAACAAATGGCGATATCTACGGGTAAAATAGTAGCATTATTTTAGAACCCAGGACTCTAGTTTCAAAACAACATAGACCATGTATCTTGCCTTGCCACAGACATTCTTCACAATAAATTGACTACTAACTGATGTTGTTAAAATTTCCCAAGGACATACTAGGCTGAATTACTTAAGGAAGATTTCTGATGTGCAATTACAAGCGTATAAAACTGTCTTCAAGAATGACTGGATCGAATGTTGAACTCTGGATTGATCAGCTTTTCTAGATTGTAAAAAGGGGAAACCGAGTAGAGCTCTGTTTACTAGTTTAGCCTTTTACAGCCCCGACAGAGTTACCCTTTAGATTTACACGACCCAGATTTACAACTGTAAGGTAGAATCTACAACTTAGTAGAAGAAAAACATCTTTTGAAGTCTTGGCTGCCTCTTTGATTATATAACTCTTTTTTCTTTTTCTTTTTATCTCTTTTTTATTTTTTTTTCTTTAATATATATATATATATATATTGGAAATAACAGAGTGCCAATTCTATGGTGTCTTGTTCAACTCTCATCTCTTTCTTTTGAAATACACCAACATCTGAAAAGCCTTAGAAAGAATAACAATTTTCTTTTAATATTTCATCAATCTGGAACTGCTTCAGCCTGGTCACTGATAGCTTCTGTGGATACTCAAATAATTTACATGAATCATAGTCCCCTCTTATAACCAACTTTTCTTGGATTCCCCGGGAGTTTCTCCAACCAAACAACATAGCAGTTTCTTTATAATTAAAACAACTATGGCAAGCAAGACACAAAATCCAATCATCCTTCCACTGTTGTCCTGACTAAGAAAATAGTTCCACTGTTCAGTTCAAACAGACTATCTCACAATTATGATAATGAACACTGGATTGATCAGCTCAAAATAAAACAATTTTTAGAAGGCTGACTTTTCATTGATGCTCATGCAAAGGCTAAAGAACAGAATCTTAAAAGCTAAAGAACTTTGTACAGACTTCCAAGGATAGACACAGGCCTTCAAGAACAAAACAAAATAAAAACTGCACAGACTTTAAAATAAAACTGTACAGGCAGCAAAGAAAACAAAACTGCAGGGTTATTTACAAAGGAAACAAAATAAAACTGTACAGGCATTAAAGGAAATGAAATAAAACAAGACTGCAGAGCTATTTACAAAGAAAATAAACTGCACAGACCTTAAATAAAAAATAAAATACAGAACTTTAAAATAAAACAACTACTGTACAGATAGCAAAGGAAATAGAATACATAAATGTACAGACCTGAAAGGAAATAAAACTGCAGGGTTATTTACAAAGGAAATAAAATACAAAAATTCAAGACAGACTAAAACTGCACAGACAATTAGGATTAAATAAAACAAAAGAACACTAAAAACTATACAGGCAACTAAGCTAAAATTAAAACAACTACAGACATGAAAGTAAACTAAACTAACAACTGTACAGACATTAAAAGTAAACTAAACTAACAACTGTACAGACATTAAAAGTAAACTAGACTAAACAACTGTACAGACATGAAAGGTAAACTAAACTAAACAATTGTACAGAGATGAAAGGTAAACTAAAACTAAAACTATACAGGCAGCTGCAGAGCTATTTATAATGTATACACATGTTACAACTTCTTTGTGACTCAAAATATGTAGCAGATGGAAAAGCAGAGAACTAGTGCCTTAAAAAAAATTTGACCATTTGCAAGTAAATTTAGAAAAATTACCTTTCGGGTCCTGTTGACGAAATGCACTCCAGACTATGCTTCCAAATTTTTTGTTACCTGGGAAAAACTTGTGTTTACCGTCTTCCCTCTCTCCTTTTTTTTTTATTTTTTATTTTTTATATGGATCTTGTCCCACTGAAAAATAAATTTGCAACTCTTTCAATTTAAACAAATCATATAATAACAAATCATATGATAACATGTTTATGCTTCTACTTGAAGGGTTTGCAGAATTCTTTCAAAGGGACTGAATGTAAAACCCCCCAGGATCAAATACCTTAAAGCCTCTATAGACCCAGTCCATCACATCTTCAGATTTATGTGACAACTCAAAGAGATCATATTTTATCCGTATGTCCTGGTTCTTGACAACTTGAACATTTTGTGGTTGCTGTACTGCTTCAATATCCAAGACTTCAATTTTTATCCCTCTAGAAAAATTCTCATAATTTGCTTTTTCACCTGAGACTTGCTTAGATTTAACCCTATCAATGTGTAATGTCCAAATGTCATTGTTGTGATTGATTAGAGCTGTAATTATTCTCACCTTCTCAGCTGCCAAATTATAAGATCCAATATCTGCATCAACACAGTTTACAACCTTTTCTTTGATATTATGTTCAGTAGTTACAGGCTTATATTGAGACTCTTCACCTATTCCAAGTTGGCTGACCACATTCACATTTACTATATTTTCCTCCTCTTCTTGAAATTCAATAGGTGGTCCAGAGTAAGCTTCAATCAAGTTATCTTTTTGTTCAACAATCTGGGCCAGTTCATGGAGGGTGATGTCAGCTTCAATTTCCTTCATATCCTCAATGATGTTATCCTTCTCCTCGCTTACTTCGCATAGTGATATTGAATCCCACTTTCATCATCCTCTCGATGAGGAAGGATCATTATTAGGTTCGGACTCTCACATCTCAAATTATAACTCGTCCCTTTTGAACTCGTTGAAAATCTTGCATTTCATCCATAGGAGTCTCTACAAGACTTTCTCGACTCTTCGAGAAAAGTGAAAGAACTTGAAACCCTGGTTGTACTATTTTTGGATGAACCAAAAATATCAATATTTCTTTGGTTCCTAGGAAAATTTAACTCACCAGGAAAAACTTCAGATTTGGGTAATGCTAGATCACAAATGTTTACTTCAAGCACTTCCACTTTGAACTTGTCAAAACCTTTCTCTATATTTTGCACATGCTGAGTGGATGTTACAGTTAACGGAGTCTCTTTGGGTAGAGCATGACATGTTGGTACTAACTCATGATGTGGAATGGGATCCGAAATAGGCATGTTCTGTGTAACATAGGATATCAAAGGACTGCTCAAAATTTGAGGTCCTAACTGTCTTTCAAGAATTAATGCCTCTTTATAAGCCCCTGCCAGGGTTGTGATATTGATGTCTCTCTTGAGGAAAATAGAGGTCACTGAATCCAATGCATTCTTATAGATTTCTAAGGCCAGATTTGCATTTGGGATGTAATGACCAGTCATTCTATCGTAAGATCTTTGGAACCTCATATTGAAAGACCTGATAGTTTCTCCCGACTCTCTCTTGATGCTGGAAAATTGTTGGTATAACACACTGGGGTCTATCACTTCCCCAAATTATGATATAAAAACTTTCTTTAGGTCATCCCAACTGGTAACAGAATTTCTAGTGAGATTTAGAAACCAGTCATAAGCTCCTTCCTGGAGAGTGAACGGGAACAATCTGGCAGCAACATCCTCATGTCGTATATTTAATAATTTCAAAGCATTCTTGAATGCTAGCAGATGTTCCTCTGCTGTCCTTGTCCCATCATGTTTATATCTGGGGAGATATCTTTTCGAATTTTTGGGCAGGTCATGGGCTATACCCGGAATATTCAAAGTAGTGGCACCTAACCAGCTTGCCATTTTTTAAATGTTGGTGTTAAGTTCTGTTGTTCAGGCAAAACTCAAACAACAAAATTTTAAAGGCTGAGGAGGAAGGAAAATTGGCTACCAGACCTTGGATAAAATACAGCATTTGTCAAGTACCACATACAGTCAAATTTCTCAACTCAAGCACACTAAGAATGCAAGTTCAAGCCCTCCTTCTAGCGCCATTTTTAAATGTTGGTGTTAAGTCCCGCTGTTCAGGCAAAAACTCAAACAACAAAATTTAAAAGAGCCAAAGAGGAGGGAAAAGGATTCAAAAGATAAAATACCAGACTCAACACATACAACTTACAATACTTGAACGGAGTTCAAAAGGCCCTCCTTCTAGCGCCATTTTTAAATGTTGGTCCGACTTTCATACACACCCTATGAAGAAGGAGCATGAAACTCTGATAACACTTATACGGGATAAATCCCACTCACTTTAGGATCTAGCTGGTTATCCAAGGTGTGAGTTACAGAGTCGGGTCGAATGTCAATTCACTCTTTTCTGCTTCTGGAATAGTCTTCAATATGGACTGTCTGTTACCTTACAACGGGCTCTGAACTTGCTCAGTAGTGTTTAGGAGTTGTCACTTGTTGACAATCAGATTTAAAGTTAATTCTTTGATCTAGCTCTTATGGGTCAACAGATTTAAATAAAGGACAAATTAAAGAAAATAAAAATGGATCATTTCATGGTAAAACAAAGAGGGTAGGGTAAGGCAGAAAGAGAAGTTTATCAAACTTAACTGTAAAACAAAACCACCAATTTTACTTATACTATCAGGTTCACAACAGAACAAATCAAAGAAGAAAGTGTCTAGCTTTCTAAGATCACTTTCTACTAAGAGCATAAGGCAGAGATGGAACAGATCTAACAAAAAATTATAAACCGAAGGGAAGTCGGTTAAAATTGATATCTTTCACCGGCAGCCTAGCTCGCACAGTGAGGACAGAGCAATTAGAACAGACCTGAACCTCAAATCTGTAATTTTCCTTAGCATACAATAGAACAAATGAAGCCCAACAACATATTTAATCTTGATAACATAGATTCATAGCATATATTTAATAAACTTTAATGAAACGGATAACAAAAGAAGATGAACTTATTACAGTCTGCAAAATATTAGGCTCCTAGCCATGCTATCACAGAAAACAAAAGCACATCAACTCCAAGTCCAGAAACAAAGTATTTAACAATCTTTGCAAGAAATTGCTTCAATAGCCTTTTATTTCTAAGTTTTCGCCTCCTGCGATTACATTGAGAAGAAGTATTTATAGACTCAGGACAGACCCTGATATTTTCAAAAATATCTTCTTCTCCAACCGTAAATCTTATCATCTTAAACCCTAGGACCCGGGTTTTACAATATAAGGTCATTTAAAACAAAGTTCGGATAAAACTTAACCATTCTGCAAATCCATGCAGTCACTTGCCATAAATGGAGAAGATAGAATTTGAATGCCACTTGCATTCACCCGCAACTGTGAATAAATGTCTTCATTAATGCCCTCGGGTAATTTGGATGAATCACCACTTCTCTGACATTTCATCTCCGTAGAGCCATCCCCGAGTTGAAAATCTCTACAAGCTATTAATTCTACCATAAATTTTCATTAAATGCATTCACCGGAAAATTCTAGTAACTGTGTGTAGATATTTCCATTTTTCGGCCAATTCCCGACATACTCCATTAAAAGGGCAGCTGCTTAGTCACCGTAAAGTCTCTTTGCGGCCAGATCTGTAAAAATTGGATGAAACAACAATTTATAGCATCTTTTCTTTCCATATGGCTGTCTTTGATTAATTTGCACTCGACTTTGTCTTTATGGCCATTTCTCCGTTATCCCGTAAGTGCCAGATGGCTTCCTGCATGAAAGAACAAAAGATGGATTAGTATTTTAAAAATATTAAATCAGAACTTTAATATTAAAAAGAAGCCCTAAGGTTCAGTATATGCGGCATGCTTTGTTCTACTGTTTTGACACGTGTCGCAAAAATCATGACACGTGTCCATTTCCAGCTATTTTCCTTTGCTGAGCTGTTTTTCTGCCAGGGTCGTGAAAATGCGACATGTCACGATTTTGCGACATGTCGCGAAATCACGACCAGTTCTCCCCTTTCAGCACTTCTCTTCCACATGGCCGCAAAAACGTGACATGTCACGATTTCGCGACATGTCGCAATTTCGCAACATGTCGCAAAATCGCGACCTGTTTCTCTCAACTGGCAACTTTCCCTTCAAGTGCAGCGAAATCGCGACCGTTTTGCCACTTAGTCAATTTTTCACTTCAATGGCAGCGAAAACGCGACATGTCACGATTTCGCGACATGTCGCGAAGTCGCGACGTTCCGTACGATCCGGCTTTCTCTCTCCTAACCGGTAGCGATATCGCGACATTTTCAAAAATGGAAGTGTCACGATATCACGACATTTCCAAAAATGGAAAGTGTCACGATTTCACGACGTTTTTCACCCTTGCACCTTTCTTGTCACGATTTCGCGACATGTCATGAAATCGCGACGTTCTGTACGATCTTGCTTTCTCTCTCCAGACTGGTCGCGATATTGCGACATTTCCAAAAATGGAAAGTGTCGCGATATCGCGACATTTTCAAAAATGGAAGTGTCACGATTTCGCTACGTTTTTTTGACTTGGCGGATTTTCCAAAACCCGTCGCGATATCGCGACACTTCCAAAAAAAGAAAGTTTTGGTTTTCAATGAATTTATCTGTCTGTTTTCTGCATTTTTCTCATTCCGGTGTAAGACTTTTTTTATCCATGAATGATTCTAGCATGTAAAAAGTGAAGTCTGAGATAAAAAAGCCAGAATGCAAGAAAACTCAGATACTTTGACACAGGCAAAACTTGAAGAAGAAAGAGGCAAGTAAAAATTTGGAATTAAAACCTGAAAATCATCAAGAGGGTCCTTACTGCAAAAATGAAAGCTCAAAGTTTTCAAAGGGTGGAAATTCATTTTTCAGTGGGGGTGTGTTGCTTCTCAACAATGCCCTGAGTGTTTTGGCCATATCTCACTCATCTAGAGTCGGATTGGGCTGAAATTTTGAGGGTAGGTTCCTGACATGCCATATCATGTCTCCACAAATTTTTAGGTCAATCGGAGCAACAAAGATCTCAGAATGACTTCACCAAAATGCAGGCTTCCAAGTAAGTCCCATAACCCTAGTTTACGTATTCTATATTTTTTTGCAGTTTTTCATTGTTTTTGGGTTATAAAAAGAGCTTAACACTAAGTAATATGGGAAAGAATATTTATAAAATTACATTTAGGGTTTGTGTGCATCTTATTACATAAAATTCATTTCTTGTTCTAAAATTGTAGATCTAGGTGATTGTTTGCATTTTTGAGTGCATATGAAACAGAAAAGCATCCTAGATTTTGCATTTTAGGGTTAAATATCACTTTAATTTTGCATATCTAAATAGGAACAACATTTTGACGCATAAAGTAATCCTGCCCTAGGCTGGCCCCTTTGGTAGAGAGGTGGACGAACCCTCCGGTTGCTCTTGTGATATCATTTTGAATCACTTGTAGGTAGGGGATTTTAAGGGTGTACTCTATGCTCTTTAGATGAAATTTGTGTCTTTGTGTTGGATTCTAATTTAGATTAGTGAAATTAGTCATATTTAACATTGTCTGCACACCATAAAGAACAAGAAACATAAAATTAACATCACACACTGCACGCTCCACTTTTTAACAGTAGTAGTTGGATTTCATCACCAACTATTGCTTGAGGTTTGGTGACGGTGGCATTCATCTCCATCCATCAAATCTCTGCCCTTAGACACCATAGGATTACCCCCGAGCAAACTTGTTGGAGGTCATTACCAACAAGAATCTCGTAGCCCTATCCAACCATAGATTTTTCCTTTATTTCATTTAACAAAGATTAGGTAACATCAAACACACCAACCACACAATTTTAAAAGGAACCACACATTAATGAAGAAAATAATACGGAATGAGGTAAGCCACACAAGGTGAAACCTAGGACTGATTGTTTTCTTTTATCTTTAAATTCCTGTACAAGTTTTTACAGTTGGTTTTATTTTGATAAGCTTTAAATATTGGGTTTAAGTACTTTATGGTATTAACAAGACATCAGAAGAAAGTAATAAACCAAAACAACTTAATGGAAAATACATTTAACTTGGCTTTACGTTAACCATTTCATCATTTCATCATTAACATGGCTCAACCTTAGCCATTTCATCATTAACATTGCTCAACCTTAACCATTTCATCATTAACATGGCTCAACCTAAGCCATTTCATCATTAACATGGCTCAACCTTAGCCATTTCATCATTTCATCATTAACATGGCTCAACCTTAGCCATTTCATCATTAACATGGCTCAACCTTAGCCATTTCATCATTAACATGGCTCAACCTTAGCCATTTCATCATTTCATCATTAACATGGCTCAACCTTAGCCATTTCATCATTTCATCATTAACATGGCTCAACCTTAGCCATTTCATCATTTTATCATTAACATGGCTCAACCTTAGCCATTTTATCATTTCATCATTAACATGGCTCAACCTTAGCCATTTCATCATTTCATCATTAACATGGCTCAACCTTAGCCATTTCATCATTTCATCATTAACATGGCTCAACCTTAGCCATTTCATCATTTCATCATTAACATGGCTCAACCTTAGCCATTTCATCATTAACATGGCTCAACCTTAGCCATTTTATCATTTCATCATTAACATGGCTCAACCTTAGCCATTTCATCATTAACATGGCTCAACCTTAGCCATTTCATCATTTCATCATTAACATGGCTCAACCTTAGCCATTTCATCATTTTATCATTAACATGGCTTAACCTTAGCCATTTCACCATTTCATCATTAACATGGCTCAACCTTAGCCATTTCATCATTTCATCATTAACATGGCTCAACCTTAGCCATTTCATCATTAACATGGCTCAACCTTAGCCATTTTATCATTTCATCATTAACATGGCTCAACCTTAGCCATTTCATCATTTCATCATTAACATGGCTCAACCTTAGCCATTTCATCATTAACATGGCTCAACCTTAGCCATTTCATCATTTCATCATTAACATGGCTCAACCTTAGCCATTTCATCATTAACATGGCTCAACCTTAGCCATTTCATCATTTCATCATTAACATGGCTCAACCTTAGCCATTTCATCATTTTATCATTAACATGGCTCAACCTTAGCCATTTCATCATTAACAGCAACATTATACATTTCATCATTAACATGGCTCAACCTTAGCCATTTCATCATTTCATCATTAACATGGCTCAACCTTAGCCATTTCATCATTTCATCATTAACATGGCTCAACCTTAGCCATTTCATCATTTCATCATTAACATGGCTCAACCTTAGCCATTTCATCATTAACATGGCTCAACCTTAGCCATTTCATCATTTCATCATTAACATGGCTCAACCTTAGCCATTTCATCATTTCATCACTAACATGGCTCAACCTTAGCCATTTCATCATTTCATCATTAACATGGCTCAACCTTAGCCATTTCATCATTAACATGGCTCAACCTTAGCCATTTCATCATTAACATGGCTCAACCTTAGCCATTTCATCATTAACATGGCTCAACCTTAGCCATTTCATCATTTCATCATTAACATGGCTCAACCTTAGCCATTTCATCATTTCATCATTAACATGGCTCCCTTCACACCTTACCATTTCATCATTAACAGCTCAACCTTAGCCATTTCATCATTAACATGGCTCAACCTTAGCCATTTCACTCAACCAACCTAGCCATTTCATCATTAACATGGCTCAACCTTAGCCATTTCATCATTTTATCATTAACATGGCTCAACCTTAGCCATTTCATCATTTCATCATTAACATGGCTCAACCTTAGCCATTTCATCATTTCATCATTAACATGGCTCAACCTTAGCCATTTCATCATTTCATCATTAACATGGCTCAACCTTAGCCATTTCATCATTTGATCAACCTAGCCATTTCATCATTAACATGGCTCAACCTTAGCCATTTCATCATTTCATCATTAACATGGCTCAACCTTAGCCATTTCATCATTTCATCATTAACATGGCTCAACCTTAGCCATTTCATCATTTCATCATTAACATGGCTCAACCTTAGCCATTTCATCATTAACATGGCTCAACCTTAGCCATTTCATCATTTTATCATTAACATGGCTCAACCTTAGCCATTTCATCATTTCATCATTAACATGGCTCAATCTTGGCCATTTCATCATTAACATGGCTCAACCTTAGCCATTTCATCATTAACATGGCTCAACCTTAGCCATTTCATCATTAACATGGCTCAACCTTAGCCATTTCATCATTAACATGGCTCAACCTTAGCCATTTCATCATTAACATGGCTCAACCTTAGCCATTTCATCATTTACATGGCTTAACCAATAGCCCTTTCATCACTAACATGGCTTACACAATAGCCATTCCATCATTACGTAATAGGTGGATTTGATGTGTTTTCCATTAAGTTGTTTTGACTTATTACTTTTGTTTGATTTCGAGTTAGTACCATAACGTAAGTAAATCAAATAATAATAAAAAGGAATACATTTTAAATAATAATGAATGAGGTAAGCCACACAAGGTAAAACCTAGGACATTGTATTTTCTTTTACTTTTAAAAATTCCTACACAAGATTGTTTGGTTTGGTGTTATTTGGATTTAATTGCATATCTTTTGTTTACGCACTTCATAGTTCAAGCTAGAATGCAAAAGAAAACAAGTAACTTAAATTGTGTAATGGAAAACATACCCCACTCCCTGATCACTTCGGTGGATGATCAATTTCAAAAGGCTCCAAAGGTCTTAACCCCTTTGGTCACAACCAATTTCAAAAGGCTCCAAAGGTCTTAACCCCTTTGGTCACAATCAATTTCAAAAGGCTCCAAAGGTCTTAACCCCTTTGGTCACACATCAATTTCAAAAGGCTCCAAAGGTCTTAACCCCTTTGGTCACACATCAATTTCAAAAGGCTCCAAAGGTCTTAACCCCTTTGGTCACACATCAATTTCAAAAGGCTCCAAAGGTCTTAACCCCTTTGGTCACACATCAATTTCAAAAAGGCTCCAAAGGTCTTAACCCCTTTGGTCACACATCAATTTCAAAAGGCTCCAAAGGTCTTAACCCCTTTGGTCACACATCAATTTCAAAAGGCTCCAAAGGTCTTAACCCCTTTGGTCACACATCAATTTCAAAAGGCTCCAAAGGTCTTAACCCCTTTGGTCACACATCAATTTCAAAAGGCTCCAAAGGTCTCAATCCCTTTGGTCACATCAAATTTTCAAAAGGCCCCAAAGGTACCCAACTCCTTTGGTCATAAGCTTACTATGTTAGTGGGAGTAGACAAACCCGAGCTGATGAACATCATACACTTGAAAGCATTCCATGCTTATTGTGATTACTATATATGTACATACATGGCTAAAAAAAAAATCAAAACAACAAAACAACAAAATCAAATTGCATTTTCATAAGCATGCATACATATAGGCATTTGCATATACACTTCCACATTCGCATTCATAAGCATTTTTCACATGCATTTCATTTTCGCTTGCATTCATACATCTAGATTCATACATTCATAATTGCACATTTCATATACATTCCGCTATAGTCATTCATAATTGCATTCATCCCATCCCATGTTCGAATGATCTTACTTAGTAATGATGATATGGCCACAAATACAAAGTCAAGTTATAACAATTGGGGGTACCTAGTTTGAAGAAATCATGCAACCCTCACAAAAGCCATATGTCAAACCACATCCCGTGTCAAAAATCATAAAGCCTAGATTTTCAATCACTCAACCATTACTAGTGTAGCAAGCAACCTCCAAATGAATGTCCGATTTTCTTTGGGACCAAAAATACACTTTACACATTAAGAAGGTCTTGAGTATTGCCAATTGATTTCGAATACAATCTTGAACCAATCACATTCCATCACATCTTAAAAACATTATGAGCCAAAGAGGGTTAGTACCATACTTGGGTAGTACCTTGAAGCGAAAAGGGATAATCCTCGCTTGTCCCATCATGCAACATAGTCCAAAGAAAAAATAGTGGTTTTCACCACTACCTCAATTACTCTTCAAACATAAGCATAAAAACATAGAGTAGTAAGGATAGGGTCAAAATTCTCATCACACTTCGGTTGAGAATCCGATTCCCCAAAGCTCTATACAAAATTAACAAATAAAATCCCAAACACCCTTGATCCCTAAAGTCGTAAGGAATCGTACTACATGTCCCTGACAAGGATGGGTAGTCATCCCCAAGGCCTAAAAGATCAAATCCCATTGGACTATGGAGTGAATCTTCATCGGGGCTATAGACGCCTGGCTGGCAGTGGAGTAAGCTCATGCGGGGCGACATGTCTCCTTGGCAAACAGGAAGACCTCTGACCACACATAAGGACAGGCTAGCTTCAGGTCATCTCCATAACAGGTCATGCCCAATTTACTCATAGTGGGTCAATGAACTTCACATGCACACACACTGGTTCTTGATTAGATAGGGTCATTGTCACACTCAAGATTTGGTAATTGAACCTCACTTGCACACACATTGGTCCTAAAGAAAGTTAGACAACCCAAGTGAGTTTGATTGATAATACTAGTATGTTTGAGTTTTTGAAAATCATCTAGTTCCATATCAACATCCATATCTTCTTCCATATCAACATCCATATCTTCTTCCATGTCAACATTCATGCCTGCGTCATACGTCAAGTTGCATAAAGTCGTTAAAATTGGGTACCCCTGATTACAAAATAGTGGACATCAAACATGGCCAATAAAATTTTTGAACTATAAAAAGATCATTCGAACACCATGCATCCCTCTCATATAGCTTAGGTTCATTACACATTTACTTGCATCAATAATACATCATTTAGCTTGCATGAATCATCCATATAAGCATTAGGCACATACATCATTTAGCTTGCATTAATCATCCATAAGGCATTCCATAAAAACATTTTCATTAAACATGCATTGCATTCACATTAACACATTAACACAAAAGCATAACACAAACATAAAAGCCATGTATGTATATATATCAAACTCACATATGCAAAGATCGCTAGAAAGTTCAAACATCATCACAACTTGGGGGTGTTCAAGGTTTCACACCTTTCCCCCAATCAAGCAAGCAACATCACAACTAGGGGGTGCTCAAGGTTTCACACCTTTTCCCTAATCAATCAACATCACAACTAGAACTTGGGGGTGTTCAAGGTTTCACACCTTCCCCACACTTGCAATAAACAATTCAATCATTCAATCACATCACATCATCAACAAGTCAATTGCTAGGTTCAAAAGACTGCGTTCTTTTGTCAAAGGTTGCGCCCTTTGCCTTGCGTTCACATCATCCAAATTGCAAAAATCCCTTCATCTATTGGGGCAAAAATAGATCACATTTACGTTCTTTTATCATTATCCATTCATAAGTGAACCTTGTATTTAGTGGTTTATCCTATAAACCTAGCGGTTGCAATGACTAGTTATCCATGCAATCCGGTAGGATGGATAGACTACCATAAGGACACTTTCATCATCAAAAAACCCCTTTATCTGTTAAGGGCAATGAACAAACACTTTTTCATCTTTCATCATCAAAAATCCCTTTATCTATTAAGGGCAATGAACATACACTTTTTCATCTTACATCATCAAAAACCCCTTTATCTGTTAAGGGCAATGAACAGACACTTTTTCATCTTACATCATCAAAAACCCCTTTATCTGTTAAGGGCAAAGAATAGATACAAATCATGTTATTTTCATTCATTTCTCAAAAATCCCTTCATCTATTGGGGCAAAAATAGATCACATTTGCATTCCTATCAAGTGAACCTTGTATTTAGTGGTTTATCCTATAAACCTAGCGGTTGCAATGACTAGTTATCCATGCAATCCGATAGGATGGATAGACTACCATAAGAACACTTTCATCATCAAAAACCCCTTTATCTATTAAGGGCAAAGAACAGACATAATCACTTCATTTTCACATCATCAAAACCCCCTTTATCTATTAAGGGCAAAGAACAGATACAAATCATTTTATTTCATCACATTTTCACATCATCAAAATCCCCTTTCTTCAACCGTTAGGGCAAAAATAGTATCTCATCAATCATCATTTATCAAAAATCATGGTATTATACACCAACCCCCTTTCTTCAACCGTTGGGGCAAAAATGGTATCTCATCAATCATCATTCTTCAAAAATCATGGTATTATACACCAACCCCCTTTCTTCAACCATTGGGGCAAAAATGGTATCTCATCAGTTGGCTCTAAGTGAACCTCGTATCCAATAAATTATTCTATAAACTTGGTGGTTGCAGTGATAGTAATCCATGCAATTCGGTAACATGAATAGTTTATAATAAGGACACTTAATCATGATCATCACCAATTATCTCATTGCCAAGAATCATAATCATATCAGTAACCTCAAATTCTAAGTGAAACACTGCCAAGAAGAATTTGCCAAACAGGAATCATTGATGTCCTTTTCCATGGGATGTGAAATCATGGATAACTAATATCAATCACTCATTCATCTGACTATAGTCACAAAGTAGACAAGCTCACTAGGTTTGATTGGTTCCATTATGGAATTGATGAAGAATCTTCTACAGTCAATGGCCAGCCCCTACGGTGACTCAGTCATTCTGCATTTTCATATCTTGCATACTCAATGATGCCTGTGAGGCATATTTTTCAACAACATCGAATCACCCCCAAATTTGGGACAACCATGTTGATTTTGATTTCCCATGATGGGATACATCTTACATGATCATGGTTCATACACCAACCCCATTTCTTCAACCGTTGGGGCAAAAACATATCAAATCTCATTTCAATCATGTTCATACACCAACCCCCTTTTCTTCAACCATTGGGGAAAAAGTATCAAATCATCAATCATCATTCTTCAAGCATCATGGTTCATACACCAACCCCCTTTTCTTCAACCGTTGGGGCAAAAATGGTATCAAATCATCAATCATCATTCTTCAAGCATCATGGTATTATACACCAACCCCTTTCTGCAACCGTTGGGGAAAAATGGTATCACATCGCATCATCATTCATCCTTCATCCATCATTTGCACAAAATCCATGCTTTTTCAATTGGCTCATGAGAATTTTCTCATTCACCAATTGAGGGGGTAAGCTACGCAATGAACTCTAAAAATTCTTCATTCTTTTTGTCTTCAACGCCAATGTGCAATTCCAATGAGAGAAGCGGTTTCTATTGCCCATAGCCCATGCAGGTGTCTCATATTTTTGCACCATATTGTGTTTCACGCAACATGGTACAAAAAGGGGCATCTGTAGACACCAAATTGCAGCCATTCATCCACCTTCCTAGTCATCCCACCTTCCACTTGTCCTCCATCCCCCTTTCCCACCTTCAAAAGGCCCATTTTCCCTTTCCCACCTTCAAAAAGACCCATTTCCCCTTTCCCACCTTCAAAAGGCCCATTTTCCCCTTCCCACCTTCAAAAGGGCCCATTTTTCCCTTTCCCACCACAATAGGAATTATTTTAATATTTTATATTATATTTAATTTATTTAATATTATATTATATAATTATAAGTTCATTTAACCTCCACCATCCGATCAGATTAAATCCCTACCATCCATCCCACTCAATCCATGCCACTTCCATCATTTAATCTTAGCCCTAGGATATGACTTAATCTTAGCCACATGATCAAAAGTGTAAAGTTAAGAACCCTAAGTTAAACCCTAAAGCTAAGTTATAAATACAAGCCCCTCATATTGCCCAAAGGAGGCTAAAATACTGAAAGAATGGAATGTTGAAGAATCTTGAGGCCTCTCTACTGAAGAATACCCTGAGCACCTTTAGCATACCCTAGGATAGATCTCCATTTCATCCTCCATTGCCATCATAGCCCCCATCCATCCACCGCATCTCTCGCACCCCCCTGATCTACTTCTATAGATTTACCCTCACCCGCAGGCGCCATCCCGAGCTTCGCAAGCTCATCGTAGAAGCTTACGAAGCACTCTCCAGAGCCTGTAGATCCATAGGTGCACACCAGAGCTTGCCAAGCTTGCCATAGAAGCTTGCCAGATGCCCACCAGAGCCTGTTGTATACAATAGGTGCACTCCAGAGCCTATGAAGCTCATGTTAGAGCCTGCCAAGTGCACGTCCGAGCCTGCTACAACCATATAAACGTGAATTAGAGTCTGCTGCACCATGCTATCTGACATCAGATCTACAACAATGAAGCAAATAATCTTCACAAGCAAGGTAAATCTATATTTGGTTATCATTCATTGTTATTGCATTTTACATTTACAACTTACATCAGATCTAGGGTTTTAGTATTCATTTTAGAGGGTTCACATGGTGGAACCCTCATTTTGTTTACTAACAATTTTACTATTTGTTGTGTGTGTAGGATTGGGTAACATTGATCTAAAGAAGCATTGGAAGACTACTACAGTCAGAGTGGCCCGACATCGGATATCTCAGAATGTTGAGCAAGGTGCAACAACAGTATTGTCATTGTTGTCAACATAGTCAGATAGATCTGTTGATGTAGTGGATAAGAAGTTCAGAAGCTATTCAAATGTAGAAGACAGGAGTTCAAAGGTTATTCAGAGTATGTACAGTGATTTTCCAAGAAGACTAAAGTGGCCCATATGCAAAAGATCAAAGAAAAATACAAGTAAGAAAAGTGTCGCGATATCGTGACATATATAGTAGGCAAGAAAAACTATCACGATTTCACGACATGTTGGAAGAGAGAGAAAAAGCAAGAAAAACTATCGCGATTTCGTGACATGTTGGAAGAGAGAGAAGCAGGAAAAACTATCGTGATTTCGTGACATTTTGGAAGAGAAAAAGGCAAGTGGAAAAACTGTCGCGATTTCGTGACATATTGGAAGAGAGAGAAAGAGTAGGAAAAACTGTCGCGATTTCGCGACATGTTGGAAGAGAAAAAGGCAAGTGGAAAAACTGTCGCGATTTCACGACATGTTGGAAGAGCAAGAAAAAAGTGTCGCGATTTCGCGACAAATTCGAAGAAAGAGAACAAGTAAGAAAAGTGTCACGATTTTGTGACATGTCACATTTTCACGACTAAAATAGGAGAGAGAAAGTAAGTTGGAAAAGTGTCGCGATTTCACGACATGTTGCATTTTCGCGGCCAGAAGAGAAGAGAAAATGCAAGGAGAAAAAGTGTCACGATATCGCGACATGTTGCATTTTTGCGGCCGAAGCAAAGAGAAAATGCAAGGAGAAAAAGTGTCGCGATATCGCGACATGTTGTATTTTCGTGGCCGAAGCAAAGAGAAAGCGCAAGGAGAAAAAGTTTCGCGATATCACGACATGTTGTATTTTCGAGGGCCGAAGCAAAGAGAAAGCATAAGGAGAAAAAGTGTCATGATATCGCGACATGTTGTATTTTTGGGGGCGAAAGCAAAGAAAAAGCGTAAGGAGAAAAAGTGTCGTGATATCGTGACATGTTGTATTTTCGGAGGTCGAAGCAAAGAGAAAGCATAAGGAGAAAAACTGTCACGATATCGCGACATGTAGCATTTTCGAAGTCCGATGCAAAGAGAAAGAGAGAGAAAGAAAAAGTGTCGTGATATCGTGACATGTATTTTCGGGGGCCAAAGCAAAAAAAAAGAGAAAGAAAAGGTGTCACGATATCGCGACATGTTGCATTTTCACGGTTAAGTTGAAGCTGACGAATTTCGATGACAACCGACTAAAATTAGGGTTTACAGTTGTTATGAAAGCCGACTAAGATTAGGGTTTACTGCTGACTAAGATTAGGGTTTTCATCATGAAAATGTTGTTATAAAAGGAGGGCTGTTTGGAGAATTGGTGCATGTGGAATGTGTGCAAAATGCGATCGTTGTGCGCAGAGAGTAAGTTGTGTCGAATAGTGCTAAGTGCAAAATTTGTATAGAAAGCAGAGTGCGAAGAAGGGAGAATATGGTCATGAAGTTCGACTGTAATGAAGCAGAGTGTGCGAAGTGATTGCATAGAGAGTTTAGAGTGCGCAGAGAGTGAAAGAGGTTGAAGCTTGACCAGGTGCTACTGTGATTATGCAGAGAAAGCAAAGTGCTCAGAGAATGCAAAGGTGAAAAATACCAGTCAGGGTCTTACAAAAATAAAGGTATCTTACTATCAAACTTATAGATTCAGAATTGAATTCCAAGTTGATGCTTGGCATCAGGGGTTGGTGCTCCTTCCAAGTAGGGTGCTCGGTAAATTGATTGTAAAGTTGGTGCTTTGAAAAGACTGGATTTGGATGGTAGTCCAAGCAATCAATTTTTGAGGAGTAGCCACATTGGTGAACCTCGTTAAATCTTGTGTTGTGTGATGCTCTTGTGTTATACTAGCTGTATCTAGTAATAAGTTTTAATTACTATGGTTTTAAGAGCTATAAATTCAAGTTTAAAGAGCTACACTGATTCACCCCCCCCTCTCAGTGTCATTGTAAGACTAATAATTGGTATCAGAGCTAAGTTCATGTACAAGCTTAACCGGATAGGGTGATCTTGGAAGTAACACAATGGCAGGTGGTGAAGGCTTCTCATCGAATAAAGCACCATTGTTTGACGGATCTAATTATGCATTCTGGAGAATCAGGATGTAGACATATCTCTGTGCTTTGGGATATGACATCTGGGATTCAGTAGTTAGTGGATACACAATACCCATCAATCCTCCAAAAGAGGCTGACGAAAAGAAACTATTTGAAAATAACTCAAAAGCAAAGAATGCTCTCATGTGCGGATTAGCAGACAGTGAACTGGTAAAGATCATGAGCTGTAAAATGGCAAAAGAAATATGGGACAAACTAAGGAATATTCATGAAGGAGATGATAAGATCAAAGAGGTCAAGCTACAGACACATCGAGCTCAGCTCAAAGCTTTAAAGATGAATGACGATGAAAACATTGAGGCATATATGCTGAGAGTTAATGGAATCATTAATGCGATCAAAGGACTCAGCAAGGATATTGAAGACTCTGTCGTCATAAAAAAGGTATTAAGATCTCTTTCTCAAAGGTTTGATTCTAAAGTCTTAGCGATAGAAGAAGCTAAAAATCTAAACTATTTTAGTATAGATGAGATGTATGGTTCTTTGACTGCATATGAGATGAGGATAGGAAGATCTAAACCCACAAACAAATAAGCAGCTTTTAAAGCCCTTAAAAATAAAAATGCAAAACAAGAGTTCAAGGAAGAAGAGACATCAGATGAAACGAAAGTAAAATTTGTTAAAAAACTAAAAATGAGAAATGAAAAATACAGAGGAGTTTACATAGTACTATGAAAAATACGGTATTAGGAGACAGTTTTCAGCAGCCAGGACACCTTAGCAGAATGGAGTGGTAGAAAGAAAGAACAGATGAAGTGCAGAAATGGCACGGACTATGTTGGATGAAAGTAGAGTAGCAGACAGATTTTAGAAAGAAGCAGTCCATACTACGGTATATATCCAAAATAGGTACATGTTGAGAACACATGAAAGCAAAACTCCTTATGAGTTGTGGTTCGGTAAAAGGGCAACAGCAAAATACTCAAAATTTTTGGCAGCAAGTGCTACATCAAAAGAATTGAAGATAATCTTGGTAAGTTTGAAGATAGAGCAGATGAAGGTATTTTTGTTGGTTATTCATCAAAAAGCAAAGCTTACAAATGCTACAACAAGAGGCTAAAGAAAATTGTGGACAGTGCCAATGTTAAATTTGATGAAGGTAGAGAACGAGTAATTAGCTATGAAATGAACTACCCAATTTATGAAGAGGTCATTGAAGAAGATGAGGAAAATGAAACGGAAAAGATACAGAAAATTGACTCAGATGATTTAATTTGTGATTCGAAGTGGAAGAAAATAAGAAATTCAAAACAGTAAACTGGCAGTAAAAATCATCCTAGAGAGCAAATAATTGGAGACCCCAATGTTGGTGTTCAGAAAAGAAGAAGAGTAGTAACTACTCTCTATTATCTAGCATTGAGCCCAAAAATGTTGCTGACGCAAGTAAAAATGAAAGTTGGATGAAGGCAATAAATGAAGAATTAGATCAGATCGAGAAAAATGAAACTTGGGAGTTAGTACCTAGACCTGCAAATAAAAATATAATCGAGACTAAATGGATTTTTTGAAACAAATTGAATGAAGACGGACAGGTAGTCAGAAATAAAGCAAGATTGGTATGTAAGGGTTATGCACAAGTTGAAGGCATTGAATTTGAGGAAACTTTTGCACCAGTAGCTAGACTAGAGGTAATTTGAATGTCTACAAGAACTTCAAAGTTTATCAAATGGATGTGAAATCAGCATTTTTGAATGGGAAACTTGAAGAAGAGGTTTATATTGAGCAACCAGATGGTTTCGAACTTGGTGATGATCCCAACTTGGTTTGCAAGTTGAAGAAGGCATTATATGGCTTAAAACAGGCACCCCGAGCATGGTATGTAAGGCTAGACAACTATCTCATTCAACAAGGATTTAAGAAAGGCATGGTGGATAGTAATTTGTATGTCAAAACAGGAAATGGGCAGCTTATTTTTCTTGTTGTATACGTAGATGATATCATATTTGGTAGCAACAAAGATGAGTCGTGTAAAGATTTAGCAAATAAGATGTAGAAAGAATTTGAAATGTCAATGATTGGTGAACTTTCATATTTCCTCAAGTTGCAAGTTAATCAAAATAAGAAGGGCATATTTATTTCTCAAGTTAAATATGTGAAAGAGATGTTAAAAAGGTTCACCATGGAGGATTGTAAGCTAGTTAGCACTCCCATGATGACAGGCTGCAAGTTGAGCAAGGATGAAAAATCTTCACCTATTGATCAAACCATGTACAGATCTATGATTGGGAGCTTACTGTACCTGACAGCTATCAGACCAAATATTTTATAGGCAATATGCATGGTAGCATGATTTTAGGCTAATCCCAAGGAGACTCATGTGACAGCAGTGAAGAGGATTCTTCGGTACCTCAAGGGTACTATGGAGTATGGGTTATGGTATCCGAAAGGAAAAGACTTAACCCTTTTTTCGTATTCAGATGCAGATTGGGCAGGATATGTCGATGACAGAAAGAGTACCAGTGGAGGTGCATTCTATCTTGGAGACAGATTGGTCGCATGGCACAAAGAAGAAACAAGAGTCGGTTTCTTTATCGATAGCAGAGGCAGAATATATTGTAGCGACAACATGTTGTACACAGGTATTGTGGATGAAACAAACCCCGAAAGATCTTGGTATTAGCTTCAGTGAGCCAATATCGGTTAAGTGTGATAACACCAGTGCCATTAACATCTCCAAGAATCCGGTTATGCATTCACGTACAAAACACATTGCTATCAGGTATCACTTTTTGAAGGAGAAAGTTGTGGAAGGTGAGGTTGATTTGGATTTTGTTCCAACTACAAAGCAAGTAGCAGATATCTTCACAAAACCATTACCCAAGGAAGTTTTTGAGTACCTTCGCAACAAATTAGGAGTGGTCACATTTCCCAAGAATTGACTAGCTACAGGGATCACATTCTCAGGGGGAGCATTTAAGTATTTGATTATCTTTTTGCTCATGTTCATGATTTTTGCTAAGTGTAATAAATTTTGCCCGAGAATGTTGTGCATGGACTCGGGGGAGTCTGCAGGTAGCCCTTTGGTATTATTGTCAAAGGGGGGAGAAGAGTTACAAAAAATTGCACATGTGTTGCCAACAATTCCAAAGGGGGAGATTGTTGAGCAAGGTGCAGCAACAGTATTGTCATTGTTGTCAACACAATCGGATAGATCCGTTGATGCAATGGACAGAAGTTCAAAAGCTATTCAGATGCAAAAGACAGGAGTTCAAAGGTTATTCAGAGTATGTACAGTGATTTTTCAAGAAGACCGAAGTGGCCCATATGCAAAAGATCAAAGAAAAAGACAAGTAAGAAAAGTGTCGCGATATCACGACATATACAACAGGCAAGAAAAACTGTCGTGATTTCGTGACATGTTGGAAGAGAGAGAAAAAGCAAGAAAAACTATCGTGATTTCGTGACATGTTGGAAGAGAGAGAAGAAGTAGGAAAAACTGTCACGATTTCGCAACATGTTGGAAGAGAAAAATGCAAGTGGACAAACTATCATGATTTCGTGACATATTGGAAGAGAGAGAAAGAGCAGGAAAAATTGTCACGATTTCACGACATGTTGGAAGAGAAAAATGCAAGTGGAAAAACTATCGCGATTTCGTGACATGTTGGAAGAGAAAGAAAAAGTGTCGTGATTTCACGACAAATTCGAAGAAAGAGAACAAGTAAGAAAAGTGTCGCGATTTCGTGACATGTCACATTTTCGTGACTAAAACAGGAGAGAGAAAGTAAGTTGGAAAAGTGTCGCGATTTCGTGATTAAAATAGGAGAGAGAAAGTAAGTTGGAAAAGTGTCACAATTTCGTGACATGTTGCATTTTCGCGGCCAGAAGAGAAGAGAAAATTCAAGGAGAAAAAGTGTCGTGATATCGTGACATGTTGCATTTTCGCGGCCAGAAGAGAAGAGAAAATGCAAGGAGAAAAAGTGTCACGATATCGTGACATGTTGCATTTTCACGGCTGAAGCAAAGAGAAAGCGCAAGGAGAAAAAGTGTCGCGATATCACGACATGTTGTATTTTCGGGGGTTGAAGCAAAGAGAAAGCATAAGGAGAAAAAGTGTCACGATATCGCGACATGTTGTATTTTCGGGGGCCAAAGCAAAGAAAAAGTGTAAGGAGAAAAAGTGTTGCGATATCACGACATGTATTTTCGGGGGTCGAAGCAAAGAGAAAGCGTAAGGAGAAAAAGTGTCGCGATATCGTGACATGTAGCATTTTTCGCAGTCCGACGCAAAGAGAAAGAGAGAGAAAGAAAAAGTGTCGCGATATCGCGACATGTATTTTTAGGGGCCAAAGCAAGAAAAAAAAAAAGAGAAAGAAAAAGTGTCGCGATGTCGTGACATGTTGCATTTTCACGGTTAAGTTAAAGCCAACGAAGTCCGATGACAACCGACTAAAATTAGGGTTTATAGTTGTTATGAAAGCCGACTAAGATTAGGGTTTACAACTGACTAATATTAGGGTTTTCATCATGAAAATATTGTTATAAAAGGAGGGTTGTTTGGAGAATTGGTGCATGTGGAATGTGTGCGAAATGAGATCATTGTGCACAGAGAGCAAGTTGTGTCAAATCGTGCTAAGTGCAAAATTAGTAGAGAAAGAAGAGTGCGAAGAAGGGAGAAGACAGTCATGAAGTTCAACTGTAATGAAGCAGAGTGTGCGAAGTGATTGCATAGAGAGTGCAAAGTGTGCAGAGAGCAAAAGAGGTTGAAGCTCGACCAGGTTTTGTTGTGATTACGCAGAGAAAGCAAAGTGCTTAGAGAACGCAAAGGTGGAAAAGACCAGTCAGGGTCTTACAAAAGCAAATGTATCTTACTGTCAAACTTATATATTCAGAATTGAAGTCCAAATTGATGTTTGGCATTAGGGGTTGGTGCTCCTTCCAGTAGGGTGTTGGTAAATTTATTGTAAAGTTGGTGCTTTGAAAAGGCTAGATTTGGATGGTAGTCCAAGCAGTCAATTTTTGAGGAGTAGCCACATTGGTGAACCTCGTTAAATCTTGTGTTGTGTGATGCTCTTGTGTTCTACTAGCTGTATCTAGTAATAAATTTTAATTACTGCAATTTTAAGAGCTATAAATTCAAGTTTAAAGAGCTACACTGATTCACCACCCCTCTCAGTGTCATTGTAAGACTAACACAGAAGCCCACTCACCTTGTTGGGATCAAAGGCGCAATCTTCGAAAGACACTATTTTATTTTATTGCTAGGGTTTCGGAGAACCCTAGCCCATTGTAATATTGTATCAAAATACTCTTGGAGAGTAGCATTGTATAAAAGAGTTCACTTGGCTGCCCTCGATTTTCAATATTAAAATTAGAACATTTTGTGCAATATTTGTCTCTTTGTGCATTTACTTATAATTTTATTTTTAGTGTCATGTCTTTGCATCTACAGTTTTATAAGGGTTTGTGTTAAAACCATGGTGGAAAATTAAAAGGTTTTTATTAAAATCATTATAAGGATATAAAGGCTTCCTTAAACATTGTGATGGCAGAATTAAGGTTTTTATTAAAACCATGGTGGCAGAATAATTTACATCAAATCAATGGAGTTCAAAGAAAGGTTTAAAGTTTATCTCAAGAAGGCTTTAATTTTTATTAAAGTCAAAGGTTTATAAAAATAATTTATAAAATTTAAATTCTTTTAGAATTTAAATAATTTATAAATTATAAAGGTTTTAAAGAAGCACCGACATCATCAATTTAGTGGAGCACCGACGTCTATGGCAAAAGGTGGAAATCATGTATAAATACCATGCCAAAGGACATTAAAACTTACCCTTCTTCGATTAAATTTCATGCGACCAAGAGAAAGAATAATTCGTGCAATCATTGAGGAAGAAGACAAATTTATGTTGTCTTTTAGTGCAAGGAAGAAGATGAAAAGGGAGGGCTTAAGGCCTCACTCCCATTGGATAGGGTGGTCCATTGGTAGCATGCATTTTGTGAGAGCGTTGGGAGTGGAAGTGACCATGATCGATTCACATGGAGGTAGTTGGCATGTTTGTCTTGAGCACTGTGGAGGAAAATATTTTGGCATGCGCTCGTGTGAGCGCTAGGCTTAGAAGAAAGAGCACAAGGTGCTCTTAATATTCCAAGTGCATGTCTAGCACATGCGGTGGTCTAGCCCATGGCTAGGGTGCACGAGGAGGCAGATATTGGGGGTTCGAATCTCATAAGTGGCAAAGGTATTATTTTTGTTAAATAAATTTTTATTTGCCTAATGTTTTTCCTAAGGTAAAAAGGGAGTTATAAGGGTAGAATGAAAAGTTGCATGTTTGGTAATTGATTTATGTTATTGGAGTTATAAGGAAAGTGGATTTGATTTATGCCAAAGTTCTTCTTGCTATTAAAATTTAATTAAAGAGGTTTTTGAGTTAAATTTTGGTGGATGTTAAATTTATTTTAATTGGGAGATTATAAGGTGTTATTGGAAAATATTTTTATGTATGTTGATGGTTGTTTTTATAGATGGAGTGATAAGGTGTAATTGAGATTTTGCATTATATTGTGAGAAATATTTATCTTCTAACCTCTTTGAGTTTGGCATAGAAGTGGTTGTGGTTGTGGCAGATTTATGAGATCCCTTAATCATCAAGAAAAAGGTATGAGTACATTCTTCCATAATTGAGTTGATTGATTGATTTTCTGAAAATAAGTTTGGAGTGAAAAGGATTTGATTAGGGCTTCCTTATTGAGTGTGTTTGAGTTAATGCTTCAAGGTTTTCTGGGTTAAAGAGTTGTTATGTGAACCTTGTTTTATAAGCATTGTTGTTGAAGCCATTGGTTGAGAGAAGAACTTGAACTAGGGTTTGAGTATCATTGCTATGTGAGGATTGTTTTATAAGCATTGTTGTTGAAGCCATTGGTTGAGAGAAAAACTTGAACTAGGGTTTGAGTATCATTGCTATGTGAGGATTGTTTTATAAGCATTGTTGTTGAAGTGAGTTGTTGAGCAAAGAACTTGAACTAAGGTTTGAAAAGAACATGAGTATCATTGTTATGTGAGATTTGTGGTTGAGCATTGTTGGAAACATTTTGAGTTGATGTTTATATGCTTGGACTAGGGTTTGTGAGCAAGGATTATTTCATTGAGTGATTGGTTGAGTAGAGTTGGTTGAGCCTAGTCAAGTGGATGTGTGAAGTGATTGTTCAAGTTCCATAAAACAAACTATTCTATATTCTGAATTGAGTTGAGAAAGTGATTGAGCATTGAGTTGAATTTGAAGCATATTGAGTCTCTAACAATTCTCCTTATGTTTCTAAGAGAGTGATTGAAAGTAATTGAGCATTGTGATTAGTATAGAACATATTGAGTCTCTAACAATTCTCTTTATGTTTCTATGAGATTGGACAAGTTCTATGTGGACTTGTTGAGCAGATTTGAGGTAAGTCTTTGAGGAGACTTGTGGACTGATTTTGTGTGAGCTTTTGTGGAAGCTTACAATACAGATTTGGATAAGTTCTTGAGAGGACTTATTGAGAAGATTTGGACAAGTTCTAGAGAGGACTTGTAGAGCATATTTGAGCAAGTTCTAGAGAGGACTTGTAGAGAAAATTGAGAAAGTTCTAGAGAGGACTTGTAGAGCATATTGAGCAAGTTCTAGAGAGGACTTGTAGAGAAGATTTGAGCAAGTTCTAGAGAGGACTTGTGGACAGATTAGTGTGAGATTTTGTGGAAGCTTACAAGGTAGATTTGAGATAAGTCTTTGAGAAGACTTGAGAGCAGAGTTGATTGATTTGTTCAAACCTTGAGTTAAGGTTTAGGGTAGATCCAATAGAGTTGAGTCAAGCCTTGAGTTAAGGCTTGAGGATAGAGATCGAGGATAGATTTGTGCTAGACCGAAGGACTATGTTTAGTGTAGATTTGAGAGCAGATTTTGGTGTAGATTTGAGGATAGGTTTATGCTAGACCAGAGACAGAGATTGAGTAGAGTTGTACTAGATCGAAGGACTATGTTTAGTGTAGATTTGAGATAGATCTTTGGAGGTGATAGATCAGAGAGGACAGTAGTCTCTAGTGGATAGAGATCCATTAGCTAGGGTAGTGAGGATAGGTCTTCTGAGTGGGGACAAGAGTCTTCAGTGGAGAGAGATCCACAAGCCAGTGTAGTGGAGGTAGTAGTCTTCTAGAGGATCACCAGCCAGAGCAGAGGAGAAGGAGTTCTCCTATGGATAGAGATCCATAAACTTGATTTAGGGGATTGGTGTCTCCTTTGGACAGAGGTCCATAAACATTGTAATAGGGAAAGGATTCCCAAGAGATTGATTGAGAAAATTTTAGTGAAATATTTTCTCTGTGGAGTAGCCCACATTGGGTGAACCATGTAAATTGTGGTGTCTCTATTGTGTGTGGTGATTTATGCATTGCTTTGATTACTATTGTTGATATTGCTATCTATACATTGCATAATATTGATTTGGAAAGAAAAGTAAAAAGTGGTCTTATACTGTTCACCCCCCTCTCAATATAAGCTTGTGTTCTTCAATTGGTATCAGAGTGGGTTCCTTCAGAAGAGTTTAACAACTTGAAGGAAAATCTAACAAGAACACAATGGATTCTAAGAATGTGTCCTCGGATAATTCAACACTAGTATTTGATGGAAGTGACTATATATATTGGAGTATGAGAATGAAGATCTACCTGATGGCACTTGGCAATGAAATTTGGGAAGCAGTTGAATTTGGATATGATCCCTTAATTAATCCTCCTACAGATAAGGAAGGTAAGCTCCTACAACATTACAATTCAAAAGCAATGAATGCACTTTTGAGAGGTTTGCATAGAATAGAGTCTATGAAAGTTATGCATTGTCAAACTGCAAAAGAAATGTGGGATAAATTGCAAAATATATATGAAGGAGATAAATGTGTCAAGAAAGCAAAGATGCAAAATATCAAAGGACAATTTGAAGAATTAAGAATGAAGGATGAGGAAAACATTAGTACTTATCTACTTCGAATTGATGAGGTTGTTAATGCTATGCAAGGACTTGGAATGAAGATTGATGAATCGGATGTTTGTGATAAAGTTTTAAGAACTCTTCCAAAAATATTCAATGAAAAGGTTTCTGCTATAGAAGTGTCAATGGATGGTGATACTTTGACAAGAGATATGTTGCTTGGTATGCTCACAACATTTGAGATAAGAACAAAATATCCTATTCCCTAGAAAGAAGCAGCATTCAAAGCAATCAAGAAGACAAAGGGTAAGAAGTCAGAATCAAGCAATGAGTCATCCAATGATGAAGAAGCAAATTATGGTAGAAGGAATAAGGATTCAAGAAGATCTAGAGATACAAGATCTATTAAATGTTTCAATTGTGGAAAGTATGGTCATTATGCAACTGATTGTCAAGAAGCTAAGAATAACAATGATGAAGAAAAATAGGATCACAAGAACAGGGAATCAGAAAGATACAGGCACCAAAAGAAGAGTAAGGATGGACAAAGAAGACAAGGAAAGAAGTTCTTTCAAAGACAAAAGAGAAGCTACTATGCGGATAAAGCAAGTAAGTACTCAAGTGATAGTGATGCTAGTTTTTCAGACAATGATAGAGATGAAGTCCTATTTATGATTGAAGAAAAAGAACAAGTTAAGAAAAGGACTCCAGTAATTCTCAAGTGTTTTAGATGTGGTAACTTTGGACATCTTGAAGATAATTGTACAAGGGATGGTTATAGTTTCAGTGATGATGAATATGAGGATGCACTTGAAGGACCAGATGAAAACCTTCTAATGGCATTAGAAGAAGAAGTAGGTGATCCTATAGAAGACAAGCCAATAGAAAATAAAGATGTGGACAAAGGTAAACAAATAGAGGAATATTCAGAAAAGGATGGATATGATCTCAAGGGAGAACTTATTTATGCCCTTGACATGGTAAAGAAGGTAAGAAAGCAACACTCTAAACTTGAAATTCAGTTTCAAGAATGTGATGAAGAGAGAAGATTGCTTATAGAGGATTTAGAAAATTCAAAGGCTAAGGCAAAAAGGTTCAAAGATAAGTTAGAAGCAAAGATCTTAGAATGTGAAAAGTTAGCACAAGAAGTGGCACTACTGAGAGAAGATTTAGAAGACTCCAAATTCAAGCTAAAAGGGTTCAAAAATAGCTCAAAGAACTTGGATAAGTTCATCAAGATACAAAAGCCTACATCAAGCAAAACAGGTCTTGGATTTGAATAGGTTCAAAAGAAATGGGAAGGAAAGTCAACCTCAAGTTTTGGAGGAGAAGAAACTTCAGATGAAGATACTTCAGAAGAAGATAGTGTAAAAGAGAGTGAGACATCTGAGGATGAGTTGGACAATAGAGAGTTCAACAAGGACAGGAACAATGCACAAAGAAGATACAGATGGAACAACAATCAGAATAGGTCAAGAGAGACTAGGAGACCAATGAGGTCAAGACAAGGAGGCTTCAATGGAAGATGCTTTTCATGTCACAAGTTTGGGCACATGGCTTCACAGTGCAGGACACAAGAAAGACAGGAATATGGAAACAGATAACTTTTCCATGGGTATTGCTACTCATGTAATCAGTTTGGTCACAAAGCAATGAATTGTAGGGTTCATGACAGAAGAGGATATGGCTTCACTAGGAGAAATCCTAAGACATTTGCACCTCCAAGGAATAATAACATTAAGTGTTATAAGTGCAATAATGATGGTCACACAACAAAGTGGTGTAGAGCAGACATTCCAGAATCAAGCAGAATAGGAACATGGATATGAATAGAAATAAGAATATGGATATGAACAGGAATAGGAACAAGAATATGGACATTGAACATGGATATGGAAAGAAATAGTTAGAGGAATCATAAGGATCAGATAAGAAGAAGAGAGGATAAAGGTAAAGAATAGTGCTTTCTAGGAGTAGAAATACTCCCACCACAAAATTAACCACCTCAAGAGGAGGTGGGGGAGGGGCTAAGCTAAGAGGCTCATTCTTAGCCCCGAGCCCCAAAGGTGACCCTTTGCCATTGATGTCAAAGGGGGAGAGATTTGAGTAAGGGGGAGAGATTTGGTATTTGAGAGAGCATTGACCTAGGGGGAGCAGAACAAAGGAAAGGTCAAGTTTTCAATAAAAATAATTTGGGTTGCCATCAATGACAAAGGGGGAGATTGTTGGACATTTTGAGCTCATTTAGTTGTCATTGATGTCAAGATGAGAAGTTGTCATTGATGCCAAAGTGAACATATGAAGCTATCATTAATACCATGGAGTACACCATTACTACCACCAGGAACAATGCGAAGAGTTGAAGAAAAGTTGTCAAAATATTGTTTTATAAGGGTTTGTGTTAAAACCATGTAAAGGCTTCCTTAAACATTGTGATGGTAGAATTAAGGTTTTTATTAAAACCATGGTGGCAGAATAATTTACATCAAATCAGTGGAGTTCAAAGAAAGGTTTAAAGTTTATCTCAAGAAGGCTTTAATTTTTATTAAAGTCAAAGGTTTATAAAAATAATTTATAAAATTTAAATTCTTTTAGAATTTAAATAATTTATAAATTATAAAGGTTTTAAAGAAGTGTCGACATCATCAATTTAGTGGAGCACCGACGTCTATGTCAAAAGGTGGAAATCATGTATAAATACCATGCCAAAGGACATTAAAACTTACCCTTCTTCGATTAAATTTCATGTGACCAAGAGAAAGAATAATTCGTGCAATCATTGAGGAAGAAGACAAATTCGTGTTGTATTTTAGTGCCAAGGAAAAGATGAAAAGGGAGGGCTTAAGGCCTCACTCCCATTGGATAGGGTGGTCCATTGGTAGTGCATATTTTGTGAGAGCGTTGGGAGTGGAAGTGACCATGATCGATTCACGTGGAGGTAGTTGGCATGTTTGTCTTGAGCATTACGGAGGAAAATATTTTGGCATGCGCTCATGTGAGTGCCAGGCTTAGAAGAAAGAGCACAAGGTGCTCTTAATCTTCCAAGTGTGCATCTAGTGCACACGGTGGTCTAGCCCATGGCTAGGGCGCATGAGGAGGCAGATATTGGGGGTTCGAATCTCATAAGTGGCAAAGGTATTATTTTTGTTAAATAAATTTTTATTTGCCTAAAGTTTTTCCTAAGGTAAAAAGGGAGTTATAAGGGTAGAATAAAAAGTTGCATGTTTGGTAATTGATTTATGTTATTGGAGTTATAAGGAAAGTGGATTTGATTTATGCCAAAGTTCTTCTTGCTATTAAAATTTAATTAAAGAGGTTTTTGAGTTAAATTTTGGTGGATGTTAAATTTATTTTAATTGGGAGATTATAAGGTGTTATTGGAAAATATTTTTATGTATGTTGATGGTTGTTTTTATAGATGGAGTGATAAGGTGTAATTGAGCTTTTGCATTATATTGTGAGAAATATTTATCTTCTAACCTCTTTGAGTTTGGCATAGAAGTGGTTGTGGTTGTGGCAGATTTATGAGATCCCTTAATCATCAAGAAAAAGGTATGAGTACATTCTTCCATAATTGAGTTGATTGATTGATTTTATAAAAATAAGTTTGGAGTGAAAAGGATTTGATTAGGGCTTCCTTATTGAGTGTGTTTGAGTTAATGCTTCAAGGTTTTCTGGGTTAAAGAGTTGTTATGTGAACCTTGTTTTATAAGCATTGTTGTTGAAGCCATTGGTTGAGAGAAGAACTTGAACTAGGGTTTGAGTATCATTGCTATGTGAGGATTGTTTTATAAGCATTGTTGTTGAAGCCATTGGTTGAGAGAAAAACTTGAACTAGGGTTTGAGTATCATTGCTATGTGAGGATTGTTTTATAAGCATTGTTGTTGAAGTGAGTTGTTGAGAAAAGAACTTGAACTAGGGTTTGAAAATAACATGAGTATCATTGTTATGTGAGATTTGTGGTTGAGCATTGTTGGAAATATTTTGAGTTGATGTTTATATGCTTGGACTAGGGTTTGTGAGCAAGGATTATTTCATTGAGTGATTGGTTGAGTAGAGTTGGTTGAGCCTAGTCAAGTGGATGTGTGAAGTGATTGTTCAAGTTCCATAAAACAAACTATTCTATATTCTGAATTGAGTTGAGAAAGTGATTGAGCATTGAGTTGAATTTGAAGCATATTGAGTCTCTAACAATTCTCCTTATGTTTCTAAGAGAGTGATTGAAAGTAATTGAGCATTGTGATTAGTATAGAACATATTGAGTCTCTAACAATTCTCTTTATGTTTCTATGAGATTGGACAAGTTCTGTGTGGACTTGTTGAGCAGATTTGAGGTAAGTCTTTGAGGAGACTTGTGGACTGATTTTGTGTGAGCTTTTGTGGAAGCTTACAATACAGATTTGGATAAGTTCTTGAGAGGACTTATTGAGCATATTTGGACAAGTTCTAGAGAGGACTTGTAGAGCATATTTGAGCAAGTTCTAGAGAGGACTTGTAGAGAATTGAGCAAGTTCTAGAGAGGACTTGTAGAGCAAATTGAGCAAGTTCTAGAGAGGACTTGTAGAGCATATTTGAGCAAGTTCTAGAGAGGACTTGTGGATAGATTAGTGTGAGATTTTGTGGAAGCTTACAAGGCATATTTGAGATAAGTATTTGAGAAGACTTGAGAGCAGAGTTGATTGATTTGTTCAAACCTTGAGTTAAGGTTTAGGGCAGATCCAATAGAGTTGAGTCAAGCCTTGAGTTAAGGCTTGAGGATAGAGATCGAGGATAGATTTGTGCTAGATCGAAGGACTATGTTTAGTGCAGATTTGAGAGTAGAGTTTGGTGCAGATTTGAGGACAGGTTTGTGCCAGACCAGAGATAGAGATTGAGCAGAGTTGTACTAGACCGAAGGACTATGTTTAGTGCAGATTTGAGATAGAGCTTTGGAGGTGATAGAGCAGAGAGGATAGTAGTCTCCAGTGGATAGAGATCCATTAGCCAGGGTAGTGAGGATAGGTCTTCTGAGTGGGGACAAGAGTCTTCAGTGGAGAGAGATCCACAAGCCAGTGTAGTGGAGGCAGTAGTCTTCTAGAGGATCACCAACCAGAGCAGAGGAGAAGGAGTTCTCCTATGGATAGAGATCCATGAACTTGATTTAGGGGATTGGTGTCTCCTTTGGATAGAGGTCCATAAACATTGTAATAGGGAAAGGATTCCCAAGAGATTGATTGAGAAAATTTTAGTGAAATATTTTCTCCGTGGAGTAGCCCACATTGGGTGAACCACGTAAATTGTGGTGTCTCTATTGTGTGTGGTGATTTGTGCATTGCTTTGATTACTGCTGTTGATATTGCTATCTATACATTGCATAATATTGATTTGGAAAGAAAAGTAAAAAGTGGTCTTAGAAGACAATTTACGTGGTACGTGGTCTTAGAAAACAAAGATATGAGACACAATTTTGTTAGTCAAAGAAATATCTTGCAAAGAATCATGAAATGACTAACAATTTTCAAATGAATAATCATCATGTTCATCCATTATAATACATCAATTAAACCATAGCAATAAAGAACATTCTCCAATTTGCAAAAGGTTAGCATCAATGCATCGTCAATTAAAGAACTTTCAAATCAATGAATGTGATCAACAAAACCTCATTAGTCAAGACCAATGCCTTCAAATAAACCTTTCAAATAAACATGAACAATTTAGCATTTAAGTAGAAATTAATTTCACTAATTTAGGCTCTCCTTCTAGCACCAATTTTTTTGAGTGGTAATTTTGTCCAATTGCAAAATCACCATCACAGTCAGGGTATTGAAATGAAAACCCTCTCTTGCAAACAAATATGAAATTTCCCCAAGGCTCCTTTTAGCATAAAAAAATATGTGCTTGATAATAAATACAAATATGTAAGTCTGTATAAACTTAATGCTAAAAATACCTTAGTGATTGCAAGTAAATTGTTAACAAGGGGCCTATGATTTATGTGATTTTTGTGATGCTTTTATTATTCATTGATTAAAAGGGCTTTATTTCCCTTATATGCGAACATAAATGATGAATGAGTGCATGATATTGATCTCTTATTCACTTTATTTTTTATTTGCCAAGGTGATTTAATTCATTTATCTTGGAGTGTTTTAGGTAGATTTTGCCTTCTTTTGTTAAGCATATTTCAACAAGTTTTATTTGTTAAAATTTGCTTTGTGCATGAAAGAAAAGACTAAATCTATCTCTAAAATGTGAACATTGAATCATGAGTGGATTCCTTTTATGTTTCTTTGAGAATAAAAAGAAAATAATCTACATGATTAACTTTAAAATGTAGTGGCCTTTGAAAAACCATATAAATTACCCCCCTTTATTGAAATTGTAATTTTCATAAAGGGAAGTTAATTTATAGTCTTTAAAACGGAACTATAAAGATTGAAATTTAACCATGCAAAGCTCTTGAAATCACAAAATTCTCTTTTTTAATTGTAAACTTTACATAATTTTGGGAATTTTGAATTTGCTTCAAAATAAAATCAAAATTGATTTAAATGAAACTTTAAAGCTTATTCTTGAAATTCATATATCTATTTTTGGAATTTTAATTTTTTATTTTATTTGTAGAAGTTAAAAAAATGAAAAAGATAGGGTTAGAGAAATAAAAATAAAATATAGAATATGGACCAGAATGCTAAAAATATTAAAAGACAAACTACTATCAGTTTAATGCTACCCTATCTTGCAAAACTAGAGATGTGAGAAATTCTGAATGTAACCTAATTTAATTGAAGTTGCATTCGCACGGTCCAAAATAAACTAGGTGTAATCTTCTAAGTAAAAATAATATATTTCATGTTTCTAAACATTTGATAGTGCAAATATTAAACTGCATTAAACACTATCTATAAGCCTAAAAAGCATGGAAGGGAAAGATAAATATTTAGCCCAAAATTTCTCCCATGATTTTGCTTACAAGGCGCAAGTTTCTGGAGTGTTTTCCATTTACAAAAAAAAAATATTGTCCTTTTTTCAAAAAAATTCTAGCCCTCCTTTCATGTTTCACTGTTGTATTTAAAAATATCATAAGAAGCCTCTTCGTTTCCCTCTTTTGTGTCTCCTTTGTTGGTTCTTCTTTGTAGCATCTTTTCCTCTATTTATTTCTTGGAATTTTCTCACAACGAATTTGTTCCTTAATTAGGTAATGCTCTTTTTTGCATAATAAAACATAACACTTTGACAAGGGTATGTGTTGAGTGGTATTTTCACCCGATTTTGAAAACACACTCTCCGATAGGATTTGGGTTCTAAATCCTCTGCTTGCAAAGAAATTAAACATGTAATTTCTCCAAGGTTCCTGTTATGTTAGCATTCTGCATCTGTGTATTATAACCTTAAATGAAGATATTCATTTTAAATGCTTGGAACACCTTAGTGATTGCAAGTAATTGAAAACAAGGGGCACTGTGGTTTATTTTACTATGATAATTTAGTGATTGTTCATTGAACCCTGATAAAGTAAATGTGATTTGATCCTTAAATGACCATGTTGTAACTTCAAAATAAAATTTAATGAAATGCCATAACATGAATGGAATTATTTTTGGGTTTTGGAGTTTTTTAATTTTTTAATTTTATTTTAATGCTTGAAAATAAAATTGGAGTTTCTGAAAAATAAAATACAGCAAGAAGAAAAATAAAATGAAAAGAAAAGAAATTTAAAATTGCATCCAAGATCTGATGCTATCCCGTCCTGGCAAAACCGAAGCTATGAGGTTTCCATGCATGCAACCTAACTTACTGGACTTGCAAACATGCACAATCCCGATAAGCTAAGTGCTGATTCTAAGGGTTTTGAAATAAAATTCATATTTCGAACATTCGCCTAATGCAACCCACAACAGTGGCATTTAACATTATCTATAAATCCAAAATATGAAAAATGAAAGAATAAACATTAAATCTGTAACATGCACAGAAGATCTCCTTCTTTCTTGCCCACAAGATGCAAATTTTTGAACACTCTGCATTAAAAATATGTCATTTACAGCAGTAGAACTTTCTGGTTTTCTCAAAACCAGCAAAAGGAAGGAAAACAGCCTCAAAGCAGGGCCCGGGAATGACCCTCTGGCCTCTAGCACTGCAACTCTGCTCCAGCGGTTTTCGACCCTCTTACCAATCTGCGCCTATGCTTTTGCTTTTAAAGCATGGCAATGCTTTCTGTTTCGGCCTGTGATGCTTCGTTTCATCTTCCCGATCGATTCGTTTCATATTCCCGCCTTTCGAATTGTTCTTGAATTTATGCTTAATGCTGAAACGTTCGATAATATTCTATGCATGTAACGTTTCTGTAACCCTTATACATGTATGCCACGTGTTCTACGCTTTCAGCATCTTTCGTAATGGCTCCCATGAAAATCGTGACCAAAAATAGCATGCAGTTTGTTCGCCTTCCTGGCCGCGAAAACGCGACATGTCGCGAAATCGCGACATGTCGCGATATCGCGACGCTTTCCTGTCAGCAGCCTTTCTTGCCGTCACGCCCAGTGAAAACGTGACATGTCACGATTTCGTGACATGTCACGAAATCGTGACGCTTTCCATGTCCGTACGCCTTCGGCTGCTTCTTGTCGCGAAATCGCGACGATTTTTCATTCGGAGTATCCTACGGCTTTCTGTCGCGAAATCGTGACACTTTTCTATTCTGTACCATTTGCCCGCAACCTGTCGTGATTTCGTGACATTTTTTCCTTTCGTACGCCTCGGCTTGTTTCTGTCATGATTTCGTGATGCTTTTGTGCTTCGGACCCTTTCGCTCGATTTTGTCATGATTTCGCGACATTTCTTACACTTCATGCCTTTGGCTGCAACCTGTCACGATTTCGTGACGTTTTTCCCTTGGTGCTGCTTTGGCTACATGCTGTCGCGATATCGCGACGTTTTTCCCTCTTCGTGCTCATCCGCTGCTTTCTGTCGCGATATCGCGACGTTTTTCCCTCTTCGTGCTCATCCGCTGCTTTCTGTCGCGATATCGCGACGTCTTTCGGCTTCGTCCTGTTTGACCGGTTTGACCCGCGATTTTGCGACATGTCGCGATATCGTGACACTTTTCTGCTTCATCTTTCTCTCTCCTCTCTGGGCCGTGAAAATCAAACACGTCGCGATTTCGCTACGCTTTTCTCCCACCTGCTGCCGTTGACTGCGTTGACCGCGATTTTGCGACATGTCGCGATTTCGCGACATTTTTCTGCCTCCTGCCCCGTTTGACCGGTTTGACCGTGATTTTGTGACATGTCACGATTTCGTGACACTTTTCATTTTTTGGTAGCGACGGAGCAACCTGTTGCAATTTCGTGAAACTTTTTCATTTTCGGTCGTGATTTTGTGACATGTCGCGATTTCGCGACACTTTTCATCCTTGTGCAATTTTGCCCCTTTTTCTTGATTTTTAGCATCTGGGTCACTGAGATTGTCTGTGAAAGCATGCAAAAAAGGTGGGTCCCCAATTTTGGGGTGTGTTGTGGATCAGCCACAACAAATGGCGACTCTGCTGTCAAATGCTCCTGAGCATTTGGTGAGAACCCAACCTGGAAATATAAAAACTTGGAAACCAGCATTAGCACATAAGAAATATAAACAAATGCCCATAGATCAAAAATACATGAATCATCAGAATTATGAAGTATCAGCTCGATGTGTGCAATGTGTTTTCATTCCCTATCATTTGAAATTGATCAACATTCCATCGTCAGTTTTACATGAATGCATATGTGAGATTGTGAATGATTTGTGTAACCTAATGAATATGCTAGGAGATCTTGCTTTTATAAAAGGCATAGTCTTTCTTCTAGTATCATACACAAACATTCAAGATTGCCAAACCCTCTTAGGATCCACTAATTAATTACTTTATTATATCCCAAAGTTGGTTATGAGTCCCTACTATCTTGAACCCATGTGCAAGTGAATGTGAAATCAGAACTTTGGGGAATCAGACTCCCAACCAACCGAGATGGGAGTTTAACCCTATCCTTACTATTCTGATTTAGAGTTCATTACCTCACTTTGAGCAAAATAATTTAACCAATTATGGAAGAAATGGTCATGCTAGTCTAACCCTTTGGACAATCAGTGGTCTTGTTTTTTAGACAAGACATGTTGCCATGCATGGGCATACTTAACCCCACAATCCAAAACTTATCTTCATTTCTTTGGACCTTGGGGATGACTACCCATCCTTTGCAGAGGACAAGTAGTACGATCCTTCCAATCCAATATAAAGATGAGATGGGAAAAATTATTTTTTACTTCTCCCCCCCCCCCCCAAAGAAAATTCTTGGACCTTAGGGATGACTACCCATCCTTTGTAGAGGACAAGTAGTACGATCCTTCCAATCCAAGATTTATTATGAAATGAGACATAGGAGCTTTGGGGAATCAGATTCTCAACCTAAGCGAGATGAGAATTTATGCCCTATCCTTACTACTCCATGTAGGTCAAATCAAAGCTTTGGGGAATTGGATCCTCAACCTAAGTTCGATGAGGATTTAACCCTATCCTTACTACTCGATTTTAGGCTTTTAAGCTCTATGGAAGTGGTCAAAACCACTGTTTTAAGGATCATGTTGCATAAATAGGATAGACATGAAATACTTCTTTCGCCCAACCTTTTCTTCCAAGTTAGGTTTTGATCATTTTGCTCAAGATCCTTTTTAATGTATAAGACGTGCTTGGTTCAAGATATCTCAAGACTCAGTTTCCAACCTTAGGATTTTTCTTATTTATGTGATAGCATAACCTCAAGAGGATTTGACACACTTTAATGATTTGTATTTGAAATGCACTTGCAAGTACGATGGCATGTATGTGCAAAGTGAGATGTAATATGAATGCATTGTCTTTTGAATTGCAGATGAAATATTGCTATATAAAACTGACTACTTCATGCATCACAAGTTTCAAACGATATTATTAAACTGTTTGTGTTACTTGTGGAGCTTTTACAAGACAATTCCAATGTTTCATATTCTCCCGATCTAGAACATAAGTTAGCATCTCAAGGCAACTTTTTCATCATCATTTTTTTTTTTTTTATAGACAAACAAAACATGTCAAATAAACACACAACTTTAAATCCAAATCCAAATAGCAATCCCAAAATGAAACTTGAAAACACAAACCCAAAACCAGAAACCAAAATCTATATACAAATGTACACTATAATACAAAATGATGCAAAGCTTGGATTATCACTTTCCTGGATCCCACACATGATTAGAACATTTCAACAAAAATATGACATGATATGCATGCCAAATGTTGTGGGAATCCAACACAAACAAGACTAAACCAAACAATGCAACAAATTTCCACTTGCCATGCTCACCATACCAATTTGATTTAGTTCCAATAATACTCCCATAGGTGAGCATCAAATTACTAAAATGATTAGACAATAAATGATTTTCAATTTTATCTTGTCTATTCTTTAAAATGTGAACTTCATAATTCCCTCCTTGATTTAGAATTAGGCTATCCTTTTCAAATATGCAATTTTGTAAGTAAGAGCCTATTTCTACAAATTTTAAAGCCAAATTATTTTCCAAATTTGTAGGCCAATCAAATTTGTGTAACAATTTACAAGCATCTAGGATATTTACTAAATTAGGATCATTAAAAGTTTTTATCCTAGATTCAATTAGCAATTGTTGATGAATTTGATTTAACAATTCAAGTGCATCAACTTCTTTTCCATTCATTAAAACCATGTTATTAAAGGTGTGATTAAAAATTATACCTTGTTTTTCATTTACCTTTAGTGACATTTCATCATTCAAATTATTTAAATTCAAAATATGGTCATCCTTTTCAATCCTCAAACACTCTTGGTCAAAGTGTATGTCAAGTAATCTGTTTTGATGATCACTTATTTGAGTTGCTTCCAATTGATCCATCTCTTTGTCATTTGGTTCTAATTCTTTGTTCACTATCCATGGTATCTCTTCATTTGAATCCTCCAAATCATCATGCAAACTTGCATCCACACTTTCAATGAATTTATATTCGACATGATCAAATTTTGTCCCCTTTTCAAATCTTGTGAATATGATATCTTCATATGATGTAGAAGGTTCAACATCCTGCATATCAAGTAAAATATGAGTTTTATCTATAGGGATGTGAGAAAAGAATGCATCACCATATCTCCCCCAACCATTGTAAAAATCGTCATCCGAATCCATAGAATGAAAATCCATGATGTTTGTGACATGATCTCTTGATTCATTCATAAATTCTTTTTCTTCTTTGTCCTTGGCAATAAGATGGTTATAATCTTCCAAAATTTGATGAGATTTGAAACCCTCTTCCAAAACATCCTCAAATTGTACAGGAGTTGTAATATCTTCCTTTGAGTAGGCAATTATGTTGTCCTTTATATCAATTGGCACAAAAGTTTCATTAGTAGTTTTGGAATGAGTGAAGTCTTCCCACTTCTTCCAAGCATCATAATAATCCTCTTTCAAAATCAAGTGGTGGCGTTCAACTACTTCTTCAACATCTTCCAATTCATCAATGTGTTTCTCATCAAATTCATCTTCACCTTCCTTAGATGGTTCAATTATTTCCAAAAGTGGGTTATTTCTTGAATTCAAATTTATAAGGCTATCATTGTCCAAATTAGTAACCCATGATTCATTATCATAATTTGGAGGGTGAAGAATTTCTTGATCTTTAATTTTACACGCCTCATCAATAGTATCTTCCAAGAACAAGTGATGAGACTCTATCATGTCTTCAAATTTATTTATTGATTTTCTTTCCATTTCACTTTCAACCACTTCATTCAATTCTATGGTGGGTTCCATCCATTCACATATATCAAACATTGTTGAATTTAGAACCCCTTCATCTAGATAATCATGTATCTCTACATGATCCTCACTAGTGGATGTTGTCTTAGCAATTTGCACCTCCTCGTGGACTACATCTAAGGTGGTTGTAAGATTTGGATATTCAAATTCATCCCCTTGATCATTTACCTTAGATATCATTGGAGTGGAGGGTGCTATGTTTGATGGTTGGTGTAGGTTGGCATCAAAAGAACAATCTCTCATGTGAACATGTTGTGCCTTTTCTTCTTCAAGACCTTGTCGTTCTAACTCTTCTAAGACCTCATGGATTTTCTCTAGGGACAAACCACTCAGTTTTTTCCTCAATGAGTGAAGCAAGTGTGGGGTGTATGGCTCCTAGGTATACTTCCATGGCTTCTTCTTCCAATGTGTTAAAATTTTCCCACATTTGGGAGTGCAACTCCATGAAATCTTCCATTGAATTGACTCAAGGATTCATTAGACTCTTTACATATGGAGGTAAACCGATTTTTCAATATTTCTAAGTCACCTTGATTACCAAAATGATGAAGATAGGCTGCTTCTAGTTGTATCCAAGAAGTCCTAACCTCCATGGGTAGTTGGCTATACCAAAAGAATGGTCTATCATCCAAAATGTATGCAAATAACTTACAAGCTACCTCCTCATAAAAAATCTGGAATTTACATAATGCATCCTTGTAAACATGCAGCTTTTGCAAGTATCCTAGTGGCACCTCTTGATTAAAACACCGTAAAAAATCCAATAACATTGTAGGAATTTGATAGGGTACCACATGTATAGATAAACCCTCATAATGATCCTCTATCATTGATACCATTCTCTCTCTTAGAGACATTATTTCAGCTCTCAGGGATACCATTTGTTCCTCAAGTGTTGCCATTAGTGAAACTTAAAATGTAATTTCAGAACCAAATCGTTGAATATTCAACCTGCAATATAAAAAAAAAATCAAGTTAGCATCAACTAAGAGATGTATTCATTAAAATCAAATGAAAAGTAATTGCATGAGACCAAAATTCTGAAAAATTAAATCAAATCACTTTAATTCTCGTATGAACAATCGAAAAAATATACAAGATACCTGAATTGCTTAAAATAGAACAAGTAAATAAATTCAGACCGTCCTTTTTACAATCTGCTGAATGTTAGAGGACTAATGCATACAAAAATTTAAAATTATATTACACTAAAAATAAACCCGTACGGCCCTCCTAGCACCAATCCGTTGAGTGGTGTTAGAGGCCGAAGATGCTAATAAAATGTACTTAAAATATTTAGCAATGTAAAGCTCTTAAGTAATTAAAAACCCGTAGCATCTAAAAATCATGATAAAATAAACATCTTTTCAGGCCCTCCTTCTAGCGCCAATCTGTTGAGTGGTATTTTCACCCGATTGTGAAAACACACTCTCCGATAGGATTTGGGTTCTAAATCCTCTGCTTGCAAAGAAATTAAACATGTAATTTCTCCAAGGTTCCTCGTTATGTTAGCATTTTGCATTTGTGTATAATAACTAAAGAAGATATTTAATTAAAATGCTTGGAACACCTTAGTGATTGCAAGTAACTCGAAAACAAGGGGCACTCGTGGTTTATTTTACTATGAAATTTAATGATTGTTCCTTGAACCCTAATAAAGTAAATGTGATTTGATCCTTAAATGACCATGTCAGTAACTTCAAAATAAAATTTAATGAAATGCCATAATATGAATGGAATTATTTTTGGGTTTTGAAGTTTTTTAATTTTTAAATTTTATTTTAATGCTTGAAAATAAAATTGGAGTTTCTGAAAAATAAAATACAGCAAGAAGAAAAATAAAATGTGAAGAAAAGAAATTAAAAATTGCATCCAGTATGATGCTATCCCGTCCTGGCAAAACCGAAGCTGTGAGGTTTCCATGCATGCAACCTAACTTACTGGACCTGCAAACATGCACAATCCCGATAAGCTAAGTGCTGATTCTAAGGGTTTTGAAATAAAATTCATATTTCGAACATTCGCCTAATGCAACCCACAACAGTGGCATTTAACATTATCTATAAATCCGAAATATGAAAAATGAAAGAATAAACATTAAATCTGTAACATGCACAGAAGATCTCCTTCTTTCTTGCCCACAAGATGCAAATTTTTGAACACTCTGCATTAAAAATATGTCATTTACAGCAGCAGAACTTTCTGGTTTTCTCAAAACCAGCAAAAGGAAGGAAAACAGCCTCAAAGCAGGCCCAGAATGACCCTCTGGCCTCTAGCACTGCAACTCTGCTCCAGCGGTTTTCGACCCTTTCACCAATCTGTGCCTCTGCTTTTGCTTTTAAAGCATGGCAATGCTTTCTGTTTCGGCTTGTGATGCTTCGTTTCATCTTCCCGATCGATTCGTTTCATATTCTCGCCTTTCGAATTGTTCTTGAATTTATGCTTAATGCTGAAACGTTCGATAATATTCTATGCATGTAACGTTTTTGTAACCCTTATACATGTATGCCACGTGTTCTACGCTTTCAGCATCTTTCGTAACGGCTCCCATGAAAATCGTGACCAAAAACAGCATGCAGTTTGTTCGCCTTCCTGGCCGCGAAAACGCGACATGTCGCGAAATCGCGACATGTCGCGATATCGCGACGCTTTCTTGTCAGCAGCCTTTCTTGCCGTCACGCCCAGTGAAAACGTGACATGTCACGATTTTGCGACATGTCACGAAATCGCGACGCTTTCCATGTCCGTACGCCTTCGGCTGCTTCTTGTCGCGAAATCGCGACGATTTTTCATTCGGAGTATCCTGCGGCTTTCTGTCGCGAAATCGTGACACTTTTCTGTTCCGTACCATTTGCCCGCAACCTGTCGCGATTTCGTGACGTTTTTTCCTTCCGTACGCCTCGGCTTGTTTCTGTCGTGATTTCGCGACGCTTTTGTGCTTCGGACCCTTTCGCTCGATTTTGTCGCGATTTCGCGACATTTCTTACACTTCATGCCTTTGGCTGCAACCTGTCGCGATTTCGCGACATTTTTCCCTCGACGCTGCTTTGGCTACATGCTGTCGCGATATCGCGACGTTTTTCCCTCTTCGTGCTCATCTGGCTACATGCTGTCGCGATATCGCGACGTTTTTCCCTCTTCGTGCTCATCCGCTGCTTTTTGTCGCGATATCGCGACGTTTTTCGGCTTCGTCCTGTTTGACCGGTTTGACCCACGATTTTGCGACATGTCGCGATATCGCGACACTTTTCTGCTTCGTCTTTCTCTCTCCTCTCTGGGCCGCGAAAATCAAACACGTCGCGATTTCGCTACGCTTTTCTCCCACCTGCTGCCGTTGACTGCGTTGACCGCGATTTTGCGACATGTCGCGATTTCGCGACATTTTTCTGCCTCCTGCCCCGTTTGACCGGTTTGACCGCGATTTTGCGACATGTCGCGATTTCGTGACACTTTTCATTTTTTGGCAGCGACGGAGCAACCTGTCGCGATTTCGCGACACTTTTTCATTTTCGGTCGCGATTTCGCGACATGTCGCGATTTCGCGACACTTTTCATCCTTGTGCAATTTTGCCCCTTTTTCTTGATTTTTAGCATCTGGGTCACTGAGATTGTCTGTGAAAGCATGCAAAAAAGGTGGGTCCCCAATTTTGGGGTGTGTTGTGGATCAGCCACAACAATGATGTATTCCTTTTTACGTTACCCTTATTATTTTATTTCACCTAATTAGTGCCATGATGGGTAATTTATGAGAAGTTCGGCATGCTATCATATCGACCCCTCCAGCACCACGACTAGCACATCAATATGACCAGAATTACGATCTACATGTCATAGCAGAGGCTCTCTCCATTTCTTCATGTAACCACCTTGTTTTTACATACACTGCACCTATATTTAACCTCACTCCACACGCTTTACTGGCAAACACCAACCAATATCAATGTACCTACTAGCATCCAATTTTATGAGGTTACCATGTCCAACTCAAAGCCTGTGGTATCCATGGAAAATTCTAATATATAGTAGAGACTACGAATCCCATGCCACTTCATTCACCATTTTAACATATGTCAAGTAGTATGATCAGTGTGATATGCAAAATTAGCTCTCAATTTGCTTAGTGTGTTTGAATAGTCGTTAGGTTTTATAACACCTTCTAATGCTTCAAAAAGAACTCCATATCACAGTGTTCGGGACTGTATCTACAACCAATATCATATATTTTCTATAATCTCATCAAAAATTTAACACAAACTCCTTAATTTATGAGGTCAACTTTAGATGGTGAAACTTTGATCGTGTCGAGTCTTTCTTTTGCAACTCTCACCTATTCTCCTCTGCAGTGAAAATATCGACAATATTCTCCATCATATGTTGTACAAAAAATACCGTCCCTACATGGTGCCTCTGGCACTCATAAGATTTTCCTAAACAATGCTATGATATGCATTACATCCTTACACGTTAATGGTTCAATTCACCTCTATACTCCAAAAACAAACATGACTGAGCATCAAACTTGTTTCTTTTATCATTCACGGTGCCTCACCATTCTCTTCTATTTTTTGCTTTACTCATACATGATCATGTTTTTCAAGCTTTCACTTCATTGAAACTCTTCCTCCGCTATCAGGATGATCAACATTGTTGTTACACCTATAACAAGGGCAACCCATTCCACTGATGCATCATGGAAATGATGCCCACTTTAAACCAACTCTTGGTCGCAAGTTATTCTGAGATGGATTCCTATTTCTTTAATCCACGTAGTGAATATGGGTGTTATTTGACACAATGCTTATGATTCACATAGTCTGCATGTTGGCCAATACTCTATTAGTTTGAATTTGTATCCATCGTGACTTTCTTGATCATTGTCAAACTCGAAGAAACTTGACATGATGGAACAAATATCCTCATCACATGTTCATTCATTTTGATCCATGCTTACACTACCAAATAACTAGTGCATATACCTTCGGTTAAAATTTTGTTTGAATTTAGAATATTGGAAAAAAAATTCTCTATCGGTATCTGTATCTTTTAGTCAGTGCATACTGCTCTCTAATAACATGCTATCAACATAAATAAAACAAACAAGCATGCCAATACCCGTGTAATTTGAATCATGTGCCATCTAACCACCATGAACCTCCTCCATCAACCATCATATACCATGATGTCACCTCATGTGCGTTGTGTCCACGATGTTTGGTTGGGCCTACGTCCATAGGTCTATCATTATTTAACATTCGCGTAATATAATTCGTCTACCAAATGTTTTATCATACCCTATATTCATCCGTGTTAGCTTCTATAGAAGCCATTGCTACGTCTTACATGTCATGTTTATTCGAGTCAACTTCCACATGACTTCCCACATCTTTGTCATGTCCATGGGTCCCATAGTCATCCGTTGAGAATTGATGTCTCCAAGTCAACCGTCTTCGAACTCGCATTGAACCTGTTGCCCACTTCTAAAATTGTGACGACACCTTTTTTTCCCTATCACAACATAAAATAAATTAAAATTTCAAGCAACAAAAGAAACCTGACGTTATTCCAAAATAGGATATTTATAAACATTCACATTATATATAAATATATATATAGGTATAGATATGCATACATACATACACACACAGAGATAATATAGGTATAGACATGCATACATACATACACATACACACACATATATATATATATATATATATATATATATATATATATATATATATATATTCATTTTATTTTATTATTATTATTTTTATATTCTTTTATTATTATTTATATTATATATATATCATGTTTTCTTGATTTGATAAAATTAAGTGCTTAAAATGGTTAAAAATGACACATTATACTAACAAAAAAATAAAACCAAAACAAAGAAGCAAAACCTATCAAAGCTAGCACTCAAAGGCAATCAAAATTCCCAAAAACCAAATTTTTGAGGTGGGTCCTCAAATTTGGGGCTAGTTATGTAATGGCCACAACAAGACCTCGGCATGAATTATTGTCATGTATTTATATTCACAAGTGAAGGCTTTAACATGTATTTTCAAAATAGAAAAAAAATTTGCTTCTTGCTCATTGGTCAACTAGCTATTGATGTTCAAAAATTTTCCTGGTTGTACCTCAATCTGTTTAGTTCCTATATGCATAGAATTAACTTCTTCATATGTGCTTAATAAGGAGTTAAGTGGATAGTGGTGTGGCATAAAAGAGTGGAAGATTCATGTATCTTTATCAGTTGTAATTCTTATTGAAATTGTATATGATATGGGGCAATGAAAGGAGGAAAGAATATGATGATGTCATCCATATGGTAAGGTGAAGGGATTGTCTTGTGATGGAATGGGTGATATGTGTTTAGAGTTTTGACTTGCATCATTCCATAATAGATGATGAATAATGGTTAGTTCATATTCTACTCCTTCTTCATGCATTGTATTCAATTGGATGGTTTCATATTCAAAACATTCTCTTTCATGTGAATCTATCTCTTCTATGTGTTCTTTTACTACTACAGTGGCAAGTGTGGAAACAATTTCTTCATTTTCATCATCAAAATTAGGAAACAACTGACTTGAAAATTTGGTTGAAGGTTTTGCAGGGGGGTATAAATAAATATTTTTTAGATCAATGTCATTTGAGATAGTCATCTCCCTTGACCTACAGTCAATGAAAGCGACTGCAGTTGCAAGCCAAGGCATTCCCAAGATAATTGGATAACCATTCACATATTTGTGAGGCTGCAATACCAGAAATTCAATGGGATATTCCCATGAGAATACCATCATAGGGATATCTTCTATGATTCCTTCTAGTTTTACAATAGACCTGTCAACCATTTCCAAAATAGTAGATGTAGGATTCAAAATTTTTTAAATGTAATTTTTGCATTGTCTCTTTTTCATAACATTAATGGTTGCTCCAAGATCAATAAATATATTAGAAATCTATGTTGACCCAATGGTTATGGTGACAAGTGGACTTCTTGGATCACTATACTTTGGTGGGACAAGCTTCCCAGAAAACAAATCAGCCAACTTACCATCTACCTGTACATTTTTAGGAAACGATTTTTTTTCCTGCCTGATCTTTTTATGCAAAGTTCTTGAATATTTTTGTTAACTAAAGGTACATTCTTGATTTCTTGCAACACAGGAATTGAAATGGTCAAACATTTCAGTTCTTTTACCAAATATGATTCAGCAAAAAAATCAGATTTTACAAACCTTTTAGGTTATGGTATCTTTTCTACACTAGGTAAACTATCTTTTGGACAATCTTCTTCTTTTTCTTTCCTTTTCTCCAAATTTTATTCCTGTGGTTTTGGACTAAAGGTTTCTGGTTCTCTTCATCAATTTTTAGTTCTTAAATAATAGTCTTAGGAAGTATATTTCCCAAACACATTTAGATGTTACTGTAATCAATTGTATTAACTATGATATTTTCATCATATTTAGCTACATAGACAGAGGCTACCTAACTTGTATTATTAGAATTGACCATAGGTTGGACCGAAAGTGGTGGTTGCTTTACTTTTGTTTTTATTGTTGGGATATTCCTTGAGGGAAATTTTAAGTAGGACTAGGCAACAAATTTTTATTTTGACCTTGATATCTTCGTTGCCCCTGGTATGATGGATATTGATATCCCTAATTTTGTCCATGAGATTGGGCTTGCATCCAAGGTGGATGGGGTTGATTCCATTGTAGATTTGTCCACTTGGATTGTGATCAATCTTGAGAATTTGTCCATTGATGCTGATTCCAAGACTGTTGTAGTGGTTTTGAATAACCTCATGGCATAGTCCAATGATTTTGTCCCCAATTTGTGGGAAAATGTGAGGTATTTTGATATTGTGAAAATTTTCCCCCTTGTCTTTTCCCAATAAATTTGAGTTCTTCCATTTGTGTTTCAAAAATATTTTTGAGTCCTAGAAGTAGATGACATTGGTCAGTGATATGTCCTTTTGAACAAATGCTACAAATAATAGAGATAGAGAATTTATTTAAAGGACAGTCTTGAAGAGCATGCTTAGTCCTACATCTTGGACAATAAATAGCTAGGGGTGCTATAGAGTTGGATTTTGCATTCATTTCCCCTAATGTGGTATTAATATGTACCAAGATGTTAGTTTTTAGATTGGTAAATTCTTTAATAAGCTCTTTCAGTTCACTACCATTATTACTCTGCTTTCATCTTCTTTGTTTTGAGTGTGAGTAATTTTTGCATAACTCCAAAATTTCATCAATGTCAAGAGTGCTTAAATATCCCTTGCCCATTAAATCCAAAATTTCTCTAGAATCATTTGGTAATCCTCATAAAAATATGGCCTTACATATTTTTGTTTCAATAAACCCACATCTCTTTTGTACAAAGGCAAACCTATCCAAGTAATCCTCTAGAGTTTCATATTGTTCTTGTTTGATTCTAAATAGTTTATCCTTTTTGTTTTTCACTCTCCAGTATTCCTGGTATTTATCCAAAAATACTCTTTTCATTTTTTCTAGGTTTGGATTGATTCAGGCTCTAAGATCATAAACCAGTGCAAAGCTGAGTCTTTAAGTGTGGAAGGAAAAACTTTCAACTTTTGGTTGTCATTTATGTAATCGTCTGTTTGAAACACAACCTTAAATTCAAATAAGAATTGATTAGGATATTTGGATGCAATACCCCTAAAGGTAGGTAGCAATTAAGGTGAAATTGTTTTCATGGAAGAGTTTTGTGTAGGATTCAATCGAATAGGATATTTGAAAGTCCTAGTAGGAGTAGGATTGTCTACTTGAGGATGGACATTACTGCCCCTATCTAGGTTTCACTTTCTATCTACCATGATATACTTTCAAAGATTGTTATAAACTCATTTAAACTGTCCTAATGATGAGGAATTTTCAAGAGTGTCCGAGGAGGTACAAGCAAGTTGCTCCTCTACAATTTTTCTCTCAGGAGATTCAATATTTCCTAATGATGGGGATGTTCGTTTTCTTTCAAGTTTATCAAGAACATTAAATGTATGTAATTAACCACCTTCATGTGAGTATCACTTACCTATGGTAGGTAAATGGGTTTTAAGAAATCTTCCTTTTTTATCCCTTAACCTATTTATTCATTCTACTTGTGTTTCTAATTTTTGAAGTGCAACTATCAATTTTACAACTATGTTTCATGCGAGTTTTTCTATTTCAAGATTTTTTCTCTAAAGTGCACAGCTTAGCATAATAAATTTTTTTTTGACTATTTTATCTTCTAACAAAACCTATGTTCCTCAAAAAAGTTACCAAAAATTATGAGTGTCATTATTGTCATCATTTAATTTTTAATATTTATCAAATCCATGGCAGTGTCCAAGGTTGTTTACGATAGAATGTTTTGACAAGTTATAGTTTAGTCATTAATTCACAAGATTTATTTGGTGAAATAGAGGTTCATTTGGTCTTTCACGGTCACTCTAACTCCTAATTTGCAAAATTGAAACTAACTTAATTTGTAGGAATTGAAATTACTTCTAATTTGCAGAAATTGAACTAAATTAGAGAATTGGAAATTGCTGAAAAATAACTATTTTAAATTTTCTAATTCAAATTATATTAATTGAAAATTATAAATTAAAATAAAATTAATTCAACCATGCTAAATTTAAAATGCAATTTGTCAAAAAAATTGTTGCAAAACTTGTCAGAAAATGTTGTAGGAAACTGTTAAAAAAATGTTGCTAAAATTGAATTGCAAAAAATAGGGGAAATTAAAACACACAAAAATAGGGGTCAGCTAGATGTAAATAAATCCACACACATAAAAATTGAAACACACTAAAAAACATGCTAGAATCAAAGAAAATTGTTGTTACAATATTTTAGCAAGAAATTGGATAAAAACTACTAAAAACAAAAAACTATCAAAAACTAGAAAAAAAATGCTCCTTATTCCAGACCCAAGAGTGGTCCCTTGATCCCTAGTCTATAATAAGTTCTATTAAAACCAATTTTTAAATACTAAACACTCTCATACTCATGAATCAACACAATTGGATAAAAACTGCACTTTATTGAAAACTTGTTATTACAAAAGGTGATTGTTACAATTCAAAATTTCTGACTTCTGAATCTTATTCTAACTAACTCAACCAATGAGGGAGTAGTCCTATTTATATTATTTCATATGTACATATTTTTAACTACCAATTCAATTTTCTGTGATGTCCATGTGTGGTTTGCTCATTCTATTATAGTAGACTTGGTCTATTTTAGGACAAAATTTGCTACAACAACTATCTGTGCATCTTTCAGCTGGTGGGAAAAGGTCAAAAATAGGTGATATAAGGTTTTTACAGTTGTATTCATGCTATATCCTTTTATTTCCCATTAAATAAATGTAAACTATGCCCTTTTGTGTTGAAACAGACTATTTTTGCCCTTCATTTCGGAGAGCTCCAAAATATTAGGCAGAATAGTAGGAATATATTGTTGTCACCAATTTAGATCACCTGGGAACACTTCCAAGTGTGAAATAAATTATTTCTTTTCATTTTAAACATGTTCCAACCATTCACACTTGCCACTTTTGACCTGGTCTATGACTTCCTTTAAAAGTTGTAAGGGACTAGTTTTTGTATGTTGTTTACAATTGTACTACCCTGTTTTTCAACAGAGTAGCTATTTTGGTCGTAAATCACTTCAAAAAATCATATTTAAGGTGGTAAAAACATATGAAATGCTTCAACCAATCATATATGTCAGCATATTTTATTTACTATCAATTTTATTATGCAATTCTTCACTAAAACCATGCAAAAATAGTCATAAAATGCAGGAAAACAATAAAAATAGGGGTACAATATCCTTAAACATTCAATCATGTAAAAATCAACAACTAACATACTTTAATAAACTATTTTGCATAAAATAATATTAAATATTGGTAAATAGCAGTTTAATGTGTCAAAAATGTATAAAAAATGAGGCATTTCTTGGCCTCATCAACAGGCATCTGGTATGCTCAATTATAGTTAATTAATCTCTATATAGTATACTTATATTTTATTTTTTCATCATTTTATTTCAATATTTTCTAATAAATTTTATTCTAATTTTTTATAGGGTCCTTAACTCAACGACATCATCAAAGACAACAAATGATACCACCACCACCTCCACCTTGGCAACATCGCATAAAAACTTATGAACAATTGGATGAATCAAAACAAGAGACCACATTGGTATTAGGTATGGTATGGGTAATTAAAGTTACTTTATCACTATATAATACATTTATATTTTTCTTCATTTTATTTCAATATTTTCTAATAAATTGTATTCTGATCGTTTTGCAGGGGCCTTAGGTCAATCACAATGGCTAAGAAAATGAATTATGCCACCACCACCTCCACCATGGTAACAGTTGATAAGGGGTCAAAAACATATGCAAGTAAAGTAATTATTTTCATCAAGGATTTTAGGAGGAAGCCATACTCAAACTATTTCAATCTTTTTCAAAATTTTCATTCAAAAATATTTCCACTATTATGCATGACTTTCCTAACTTGGATAATCCTCCCCTAGATGAGGATTATATTTTACAAGGCAACATTCCTAAGTGTTTTAAAGCTTCTAATATGCTGCATCAAATTGAAGAATTACAAACTGAAGGAAGAATGGCCACTACTCACACCTCCTCTCCCTCCCGTCGAATTGGTGATCCTACTTAACTTACAAAATATGAAAAATTAAAAATTTTAGAATCTATTTTATTGGTAGATAATTATGAAGCCACAATAAAAGATAGTGTGCTTTAAGATATTGCAGAATTGAAAGACTAGGTGTGTTGAGCAAAAAATCTAATTATAGAAATTTTTGTCCGATACAAAAAAAAATCAAGAAGAGAGAATATTTTTTCATTGGTTGAGCAACAACCTAAAAATCTTGATGCTTTATTACATCAAGCAAAATTAGGAAATGTAAAAACCACTCATGTTTACAGTGATGAAATTTTAGATATCTTTTTGAATGGGTTGGAAAATATAAATATTGAAATATAGGCATATTTCAATAAATGGGCAATTGATAAGAAAAAGGTTAAAGTGGCAAAGGCTTCCAAAGTAGTTGCAGAGGTAAGTCATCAATATTTTGTTTAATAATTTTTTTCATACATTTAGACCTTTATTAACTAACATATTTTAATTTTTTTGCTATGCAGTCCAATTTTGACAATGTGAAGAATCAAGTGGAAAGCCTAAAGGTTTTTTGAACATGGCAAAGGAGAGTCTAGAAAATGCTATCAAATTTAAAGAATGATTATATCACATCATCCGAGAGAATAATTGTTAGAAATAGAGTCTATTCCATAATTTGGGTTATGTAAATGTATCTTCCAAGGTACATACTTAGATTAATTTAGGGGCAAGTTATCTAGTTACTTCATGCAATGTAATAAGTGCACAAGTGTTAATGTGCAAGTTGTCCCTTGCACAACTAGATAGAGTGTTGACCAAGTATCATATTTTGCCTATATAAGGATGGCCTCATAGATAGATAGAATACATAGAGCAACACAATCATAGAGATTCGGGGGACATCGTGTAGCTTAGTGTGCGATACCATCCAGTGGTGATGGGTGCAATGTAGTTCATTAGATTTATATTGGAGTTTTTATTTCCTCCATAGATACATTTTAACCTTTTATATTATATCGATTTATTGCATATTTTAATCATCTAGCAGATTTACTTTATTTCATTTTATTTTGCATCTTGTGATTTTTATCTCTCCATGCTTGCTACATCAAAATATAACAGTGGTATCAAAGCTACGATAGATCTAGTTTTTGTAGGTCTATAGGAAAGCCACCATTATCATTGAACCTGAACATTTTGACAAAATAACGTGTTGTTGGATCAACCACTAGCAAAAGCTCTCAATAGAATCTAGGTCATAGAATAAGGGAGAGTCATGAGTGAGAACTGAAAGAAATATTATTTCCAAGAAATACTAATATTGTAATTGACTATATTATTTCCATAGAGTTTCAAGAAAAACTCTTGAAGACCAAGACTCAACATTCAAGCCATTGGATTGATAAATCATTCAATGAGGATTATCTAGGATATCTGGAATTTGCTAACTAGTGCCTAAAATTTCTTTTTGTTGTAGAAATCTATTTCTCAGAGGATTGGGACTCCTCCTATGATAGAAAGCTAGGAGACTCCAAATCTGTTGCCTAAAGGTTAGTGTACCCTCATAGTGTAGATATTGGTTCCTTATGCAAGATAAAATACCATGGAATAAGACTTCTTGTGAAGAGTTGTGGTGAATTCAGGAGACTAAAGATATCCATTATTGAATCAAAGAAACTCATAGGTTGAAGAACAGGCCATAGAATCCCTGATATAGAAAGACCATAGAAGACTTGGAGAAAATGCCATAGGAGCCTTGAAGGAGAATATACATAATTTTTGATACTGAAAAAGGCCATAGAAGCCTTGGTACTGAAAAAGGCCATAGAAGCCTTGGTACTGAAAAAGGCCATAGAACACTTGATACTAAAAAAGGCTATAATAGCCTTGATCCTAAATTTAAAAATATGTAGAAGTAGACTAAATTTTTCAATACTAATACTTTATTGTAGGGAAATAAGATTCAGTGAGTTGGAAAACTTCCTACAAGAAAGTTAGGAAGGGTATCTTCTTTAGAATCAATTTAGCACCTAAAGAAAAATCAAAGAGATTGGGAGAAGATCTTATTGTATAACTTCTAGTCAAGTAAGGAGAAGGAGAATAAGGACTAGGTGAGTCCTGCTCAAATCCATAAGAAGCAGAATCAGAGATCCAAAGGTAGGTCTCATCACCAAAACTTCCAAGAGTATAAAGTTGAAGAAAAGGTCTCAAGGAAGACCATCAAAAGTTATCAGATCAAAGACCTTGAGAAGGTCTTATCGAGCATCCAAAAAGGCTAGGAGAGCCTTACTGAAGATATTTTCAAATAAGAACTCATTAAATAAATCCACTATCAAGGAGAAGCCTTTGATAGTGAATAACTTGGGACAATTTTTGCATTTCGACAATAAGCCCAAGAGAAGAAGAATTTGGCAAGGAGTACAAAATTTGTGAAGAATAATATGGCAAGGAGTTCCAAATATGAGAAGAAGAATTTGGCAAGGAGTACCAAATCCATGAAGAAGAATTTGGAAAGAAGTGCTAAATATTAGAATAAAATCTTGTTTTAAGCTATAAATTGATAAGATGACTTGAAGACAGAAGAAGCTCACCAAATATTGAAGATTTGAAGATTGCATCTCATAGAAATAAGGTATCACTTTAGATATAAATACTTCTCCAAATCTACATCATAAGGAGGAGAACATAAGAGGAGATCAATCCATAAAATCATAGGCTCATAAAAGAAAGGTCGAGACCATCATTTAGTGAAGAAGTAGCTATTCAAGATAGTCTACAAAGAGCTGCAAGGATATTATCATAGTAGCAACTTGGTGATTCTAGACACCAAGATCTACATCCTCTACAGAAGCGATAAAAGAGCTACTACAAAAAGGTATGCAACTTTTTGGTGCAAGTAGGTTTATTAATTCATCTACCTATTAGATTTGTTAGAAGCACCTAAATTTGGATTAAAGTTGTAAATAGAAAATTGGATTATAGTCTTTGAAAGTGCAAAAAGAAAAAGTTATTTTTAAGGTTCATTTGTACTTTTATTAGGATTTTATTAGATTTAAAAATAGCTTCTATCAACTACCTATTATCTATTTTGGAAAAATAAAACAATACTAAGCTCTACAATATTAGTTGTAGTGAAATTGTAGAATAACTCTTAAAGATTCATTTTAGGTTATTCTTGATTAGCTGTAGTAAATTCTTAGTGCATTAATTTGAGAGTTTATTGGAGTGATAAGGTGTAATATTAGTGCATTAAAAGTGAAAAAACTTGTACTATTACACTACTCTCAAAATAAATTAGTTTTGTGTTCTTGAAGGGCACAAAATCTAATTTGTATCAAGTGTCTAAAGATACTATTGAAGCACAAAAATATGCAACTCATAGTGGTCTAAAGAAGCCACCCAAAAAGGTTAGAATCCTCCAAAAATTGGATAAGAACACAACTAACCTAAAAAAAAAATAGAAGCTTTAAGGATTGAGACTTGGTGAGTCTCAAATCCAAAAGCATTACAATATTGAATGCAAGAAAAAAAAGGTGTAGAAAATTGCATAAAAATATTCTATCTACTATTATCTAAGCTTGGAGTTGTTAACTAAGTGTCCAAGCAAAAAAAAAGGGAAGTTGTCTACTCATAAAATACAACCTCAAAACCCTTGTATTGCAGGAGAAAAATCTGCCATAAAACCAGAATTTCTGATCTAAAATAAGTATGCAAAAGAAGATGCATCAAAGGAGGTTTATGTACATACTATAGTGCAATTTATAGCACCATTTTAATATGGTTTTCTACAGTATAAAAGCATATTTGAATGTGCCCCAAAAGGGCACAATAAACACAGGAAAAATAGCCAAGGGTTGTACGTAAGCACTCTTCCAAAGCAATAGAAGCCACTAAAAGAGGTTCATCTTGGATGGTTGAACCTACAGAAGACAAAGCATAGGAGAAGATAAAGCAGTGTGCAAAGTAGAAGATAAAACAAATGGATGTAAAATAAAAGGAGAATTCCTATCAAAGCATTTCTACCATTAGTAAATACTAACATTGGAGTAAAGCATCAAGGAATCTTCACCATTTAGAATCCATTGAAGGGCCACCAAAGCTACTCCATATCTCCACCATAGCTCTACCATATCCACACCACAGCTCAACCATTAGCTGGAGACACTTCAACATCTACATAAAACATCAAGGATTAAGGTGGAAAACACATTGGAGAGTATTCATATAAGCGGTGATCGAAAGAAAAGCATACAGTTGCCATTTTTCATCTTTTAAAATATCCTCTATAATGCTCACAAAGAAGATGTTACACTTATTGGCACCCATACTCCAAATAGTGGAGTTACATATAACTTGACATAGGTTACAATAAATCTAGCTTGGAGACATTAAGGATGGACCATTTCTTGGATCAAGAGAGAATCAAAATATTTTCAACCAAAAGGTGACACTTTTCATGAACAGTGAAGCGAGTTCGGCACCTCCACCAACCAAGTCAAAGCTTCCATGAGTGTTTAGAATATTATATAGTGACACTTGTCACTCATCATATCTTGTATTAAATATGGGTTGGACTTTGGAAAGAAGTGCAACAGTTGGAAACAACATGAGTAGCATTTGGAAGCTACTTAGCAAATCAACAATAGATGCTCGACAATAGTTCAAGTGTAATTTAGTAGAGTGACGATAAATGCTCGACTCCGATTTAGGTACGATTTGGTAGGTATTCGAAGCAAGACGGGTATAGTTCAAAAACTCTTGGTCAACCAGAATTTAAGAAGTGCATTAAATTCTTGGGAAACCATGCTCAAGAAGGAGGTTTCATTGTCATATTCACTTGAAGTCTTAAATGTACAAAGCCTTAATTTCTCATCTAATTTACTTTCAATTTTAAAGGGAGTTATAAGGTTGATATATCAATTAAAATAAATATTTATTTGAAAGAAAAACTTAGAGAAATTAATATAATATTTGCAAACTATAACGTAGGAGCAATAAGGGATTCTACTTGGAATTAATCCATTTAAAGTTCACAAAAATTAATGTGTTCTAGTTTTCCAAATTTGGGAGTGATAAGGGTTTCAACTTCAAACTAGTTTTTTGGAAATTAGAAACACTTGAATAAAATTCCTAAGGGTTTCAAAAGGGGTTATTAAAATATTTTATCAAATTTGGAAATTTATATTCTTGTCTTAGAAAATTTCTCTTTAGGGACAAAATAAATCCAACATTAAAACCTCTTCAAAATTGAAAAGTGCTTAGTTCAATAGGAGTATTAAGAATATTAAGAAGTTGATTTTTGATCATTATAAAACTTGTACAAAATCAACCAAAAATTGAACTGTATCTTACAAAATCATTGTATCATACTCCAAAAAACATTTGGGAGTCATAAGGAATTCTACAAAACTTGATAATAATATCCATCAAAAATTAAGTCTAAGGTGTAGACCAATTGGTTCTTCCAAACCCCATAAGGGGAGCGGAGGTCCAAGGTTAAAATATTGGGCCTCACCAGATTGAATACTTGTCCCTTTCCTGATGCTTTCAATGGTGTAAAAGGTTTAAAATTATTATGGCATGGTGGTTATAGGGGTGGACTATGCGAAGATCTCTGTGGTGGCTTCTGGGGAGGACAACGTAGAATATTGTGGTAGCCATAAAAGTTGGATAGCCTTCCCGGATTCATGCCAACTACCAATTCCACCATGTAAATTCAAATATATATATATATATCCATAAAAAATTATCAAGTTGTGAATATATAAGCTCTCTTCAAAAACATAAAATTAGGTACTCATACCTATGGAGACATAAAGAATCCTACATGACTAATAAAGGTTTTATCAAATCAAGCTTATATACTTCAATTAAGAAGCATATATCCTAAGACTAGGGAGCTATATAAGAATGTCTAATTCTACCAATAAGTTCTTCAAAAAGGGAAATCCAATGCCATAAAACTTGAGATCATGAATCTACTCATCAAATCAGAAGGAAGGTTTGATCTAGCTTCAAAAATAATCCATAGTGAAGCTTTAGAAGATAATTTTGATACTATGGAATGCCATCTTCAAACTCATATCAATGAAGCTATTTCCAATAAAAAAGTGATATTTTACTTTACTTAGACTTTGCAAACATATTATACATGACACTGCTCACATATAAACACTACAAGGTAGAAAATGAAGAACAAAAAGGATTGATATAACTACTCAAAAAGAAGTTTTAACTTGATGAATCATATTTGGAAGTGTATTCAATCCTCATGTAGCATCAACACTTCCTATTTTACTAACTCAAAATTTTATCATGATGCCTTAACTAGTTGTTCATAAGCTTTTGTATAGACTAAAGACAGGAAAGGAGAATCGTCTTCACAAGAACCTTGTAGTAGCTCAACCTCCTATGAGAACATAGAAATTAGAATTAAAGGAAAATCCAAAGATGAAGAAGAAAACTCAGTAGATAAAGTAGGAATACAATGCAAAGTCAATTGAAAGAAGAACACTTAGCTCTAGCTTAATATGCATCATATGAAGATACAAATTACCTACTAAACCAGAACACAAAGAATGCAGAGGATGAAGACAAAGTTCAGAAAGAAGAAGAAGATCCATATTAAAGACTAAAGTCTTCAAGATCCAAATAATGTAATATAGGGGGGTGTTAGAAATAGAGTCTATTCCATAATTTGAATTATGTAAATGTATCTTCCAAGTTACATACTTAGATTACTTTACGGGCAAGTTATTTAGTTCATGCAATGTAATAAGTGCACAAGTGTCAATGTGCAAGTTGTACATGTGCAAGTTGTACATGTGCAAGTTATCCCTTGCATATCTAGATAGAGTTTTGGCCAAGTATCCTATTTTACCTATATAAGGATGGCCTCAAAGATAGATAGAATACATAGAGTAACATAGTCATAGAGAGTCGAGCGACATACTATAGCATAGTGTGTGACACCATTCCAGTGGTGATGGGTGTAATGTAGTTCAGTAGCTTTACATTGGATTGTTCATTTCCTCCATAGCTACATTATAATATTTTATATCATCTCTATTTATTGCATATTTCAATCATCTAGTGAATTTACTTTATTTCATATTATTCTACATCTTGTGATTGTTATCTCTCCATGCTTGCTACATCAAAAGCTAAAAATAATACCCTTAGGATAATAATCAAGAAACATAATATGTATCTAAAAATTTTGCTTAAGGAATATGATAAATAAATTCCTTCGAGTTCAAAAGAAGATACATTTATAGAGGAAAAGACATTGATCATGAGTTTGACGAATGTAGAGGAGAACTTAAGGAGATATGGTGCCCTACAAGGAGAAACTTCTAGAACATGATATGAAGAAAGTTTGCTTGATCCTACATTAGAGGTAGCATCTAGGCAATGGTATGAGGAAAATCAGTTGGATCCTACATCGGTTCTCGTAACCGAATAGTATCAAAGTGGACTTACAATTCACAATTTTTGTAAAATTGTAAAAGAATAGTATCAAAGGGGACATAGTTCACTATTTTTATAATGAGAAGTGATTTCAAGTAAATAAAAAAGTATTTTCTAAATATGTGTCTTATATTTTTAAACCATTGTTTTCTTTTATTAAATATTTTTAAAGATTTACATTTGTTTGTTATTGTAACTATAGAAATTCATAAACTAAATTTTTTTAAATGATGCAATTATCTTACTTAGGTGTTGATTGAATAAGATCCAATTTCTTATATGTTTAATGTAGTTGTGCTAAAGGATTCTTTCAATTCAATACAAACAAATGTGCTATTAAGAATAAGTTTTATTTTATTATCAATAAGCCATCCAATGTTTACAATATTCAATAAAGCAAAGCAAGGCTATCATATAAAACATATAATTTTATGAACAAAGGGTATGATATAAAATAAAAAAATTCATTAACAAGTATGGCATATTATTTGAAAAACTCATCAATCCAAACAAAAATTCATAATATTGAATGAAGGGTATGACCTTATTTAAAAACTCATCAATCCAAAGAAAAATTCATAATCCTGAAGATAAATGTTTACAAAAATCATGCAATATGTTAAAAACTCATCTATCCAAAAAAAATCATAATCCTAAAGAGATGTTTGCAAAAATTATACAAAAATATTACAATGAAGGAATTTGAAACAAACACTTCCCATCTTATCCTAAATTAGTTGTATGCACAGTTGATATTTATGTATCAACAATTTAATCATTGCAGTTATCATTTTTCTCATATCATCAATATTAGTGATACCTCTTTTGTCTGCTATAGATTTCCAATATGCTAGAGCTCTCTCATAAGGATACTTATCCACCTCAGAAGATGAGACATATATTCTCAAGCAGTTTTTTAAATTTTTATCTAGTTTGTTATAAACTTAAGATTTCATAAAATATAATGCAATAAAATCCCTTTCATCTTCCATTGATCCCAAAATCATTATTTGACATAATTCATATAAGCAAAAATATTTTCTCATCATATATTGTAAAAAATTACTAGGGTACAAATTTTTCTACAAACGTATAATAGAACATGGTTGATTAGGATAAGTCAAATGTGAAATTTGATCAACCATTGTTATTCTAGAATATGAGGATTGATTGGTCAAAAGTTCTTTATTTAGAATACCATTGATCTCAATATCATTGAATTCCACATATTTAGTAAAATGTTTAACTAGTGTACCCATATATTTTATAAACAACTCACTTTTACTATTATCATCCATTCCTGGATCCCAAAACACAGGGTTAAGCACACCCATCGCTTCAAGCAACCCATCTCTTTGAAAATGGTCTATGGTTTCTTGTTAATGTTTCTACTATTTTTCTCAAATTAATATTTGTATTGATTAAAACTACATAAAATATATTGTATGTGATTGGCATTTGTTCAACATATTTAATAACTATATCCAATTGCTTTTCAAAACAATATAAAGGTATCTCTTTTTCGTGAACATTAATACAAAGATGATTGTTGATGTTGAACTTCAACAAATTATTTTGATCATTGACATTATTCTCCAATCATCAAACAAAGTATCCATAAAAAATTCACTGGATAAGTATAACCTATCAATATATATAACAAATTATTTTCTAATACTAATGAAATCAACAATATAAATAGATATTTCTTGCGCAAGTTTTATCAAAGTATTCATTTCATGCAACATTGGAATAATACCACATAAAGTGAGTAGTGTTTCCAAGTATATCATATGATATAACAAATATTTTACTTTATCTATTGCCCTTAAATTATCATACATATACCCTACTTAGGATTTATATTATTTGAGAACTCTTATTGCAGGTTGAAATAATGAAACGCACCTAGTATCTACATATTTTAATTTTTTTACCTTCTGTAACACCTAGTGCAAATATTTGAAACTTTGCAAACATTTTTGGACTACACAAAAAATAAACATGAACTTCACTAACAAGTTCTTTGACTCTTGCAACATTTTCAAATGTGCTCACAATTTTGCATGCAATATTCATTCTATGAGCCATGCAGTGAATTGGGATCAAATATGGAGCAACTGATGTTTGAAGTCAAATATAAAGACCACTTTTGTGACCTTGAATTAAAGCAACACCATCAGCTCCAACAAATATTAATTTATTGGCTATTATCATCCATTCCAACAATATATTTTAAGCTAATACCAACAACATTGTAAATATTTTCCACGTTACATTTTTCCACCATCTTATGTAGTGCTAAAAAATGAGGTTGTCTTACATGATTTTGAAAGGTGTAAACATGCATGCAAATCCAATATGTGTTGTCAATAGTAGTTACCTCATCAATAGAAAGTGAAATCAATTTAGAATTTTTAAATTTCTCTTTTAGGTCCTCCTTCTCAACCAAAGAGAAACATTTTTCCATTTTCCAACCACTTCAATCTAACCAATGGGTACTAGAGAGGTTACGTACATCATCTAGTTGAAAGAAATGCTTAAAACAAAAGAATCTGACATAGATCTACCCTTTTTAAGAATAGTATATATGAAAACAAACTACAAGCTTTTTGAAACTATGTTGGAATCGTTCTACCATTTTGGGCTAGTGTTTTTTGTTGCTTCATTTCTTTATCATAGTCTTTTGCATATCTGACATGTACGCATTCTAATGCATCCTTCCACCTAATTATTTTCTTAGTTGTTCCATCACTTTCTTTTACTATCACATAAAATTTCTCATAATGTTTTTCTATTGTATCCAACTTAAGTTGCATCTTATGATCTTTCCCTAATTTCCAACTAAAGTAATGCATCTACATTCTATTGATGTATCATTACTATTTTCTAGCTACACTAGTTAAATAAACATATATTTTGATGACCATTCAAGCCGAAATGTCCTTCCAATAGTCCACCTTGTTAAATTTCTATGTTTAGATTTGTGAGTAGAAGATTCCCCAGAAGTGTATATTTGGTTAGAATGATTACTTTCATTTTCGGTTGGTGTGCCACTTTTAGGATTTTGTTCAAGTTGTTGCATGTCATTGTTAATCAAATTTTCATGTTGAGGTATTTCATCCTCAAGAATATCATCAAGTGGAGGCATATTAGGATTAATTTTGTATTCTACATTCAATGTTCTATATCATTTTTTGAAATTACTTATCAAAATTACTATTAAGTAGGTAAAATGAGTATGTACCTTGCATTTGTATAGATTTCGATCCTCATTAGATTTCAATATATGGCTAAAATATTTTAGGATACTCTTTTTTCCAAAATATTTTTCTCCCTTATTTCCATTGGGAGTTGGAGCCATTGTACTTGTAAAGGAAAAAGTATTTCATGTTAGAAAAAGAATGTGATATTAAACAAAATTATGATAATTCTACAAGTGCTACAAGGGGCATCATGGTCTTCTACCTATCATTGGCCATATGTTCAATGGTATGGTCATATTTGTTTACACTCTACTATTGGTCGTCGCTCATTTCTTTGATATTATCAATTGTCATATCGTCTATCCTTTGCTACTGATCATCATATCTGTCATCTATATGATATTCTTTGGTGTTGGTAAATTTCTCTACGACTGGGCATCTTTTATTTTTTCTCTAATATCGATAGTCTTTCTATGGTGCCAATCATTTTTGGTCTTTCTCTGGTATCTATCATCTTTCATATTTCTCTAGTGTCTATCATCTTTTGTATATCTTTTGTGTTGGTTATCTTTGGTCTTTCTCTAGTGTCTATCGCCTTTCATATTTATCTGGTATCGATCATATTTCTCTAGTGTTGATAGTCATTTTTCATTTATTATGTTATCCATAGTTAATATGCTACTGGTCGTCTATGATTTATTGAATGCTATCAACTTTCTATCATTTATTCTCTATTATCAATCATTTATCTTTTATTCTACTATAATTCTCTACTACTATTCATTTTTTGGCTTCTTTAGTGTCGATTAAGAAGAACAAATGTTTAATGTGTATGATTTTCATTATCATATTAGGTATATATTGAAGGTATAATAGGTTATTTTTTTTATATTAATAAAATTATTTATAATTTTAAGGTGAAAAGGTCCAAATTTTAGGTAAGAATGTTGTCAATTTAAAATTTAAACCGTAAAATTATTATAAATTCGGGGCAAACTGACTCTAAAAAAATTTTGCTTCCAAAATTTTTGGGCAAATTTGCTCTGGTAAAGGGTCCTCATATTCACCAATTTAAAATTTCAAAAATCCTAAAATTCAATAATTAATGATAATTCACTGCTATGAATAACACTGCTTATCCCTTAGGAAGATAGAACAAGTGGTACAAAGGGAATACACCACTAGTGCATAAGGAGAATTTTTGACACAAATCCAATAATAAATTAGTAAGGAGATCATTAATATAAGCTTAAACTTAGATTATTTATTCACCAAGTTACTCAAAATAGAACAATGAAAGAAACAAATAAAGAAGACTATCAACAAGTTGGTTGTATTTTCTTCTAAACCTTCAAATAAAAATAATAAAGGGAAGGTCAAGGTATAATGGTAGGTGATCCTTCTAAATATGGTCTAATAATCAATATTGTTCAACCTAATACTAGAGTACTACCTAGAAATAAACCTTCTAGGGAAGATTATGAAGTCATGACCACTTCTCTTTCCCTCATGGATGCACAATAAATAATTAAAATGATAGATACTAGCACTATCATGACCAAAGGAACCATCAAGAAACTAAAAAATGAGACTACCAGGCGTAAATAGTAGGTCAAGTGTTTTAAATAGTTTGAAAAGAAATTTGTTAGGACCATGGATATTCCCAAGTCTATTACACTAGCTTAGGGAGATACCTAATAGGCTAATATCTAGGTTATAGGACAAGTGAAATTGTTGGAGCAATCTCATGAAGAGAAAAATATATTTGATTATACTAAAGTTAATAAAATTGTAGGAGTTGGGAAGCCATTTGTCAAATCTAATAAATAAGCAATGGGATTAATCCATCCAATGGAAAAAAACTAAGCAATATTATTTCCAATGATATCAATTTAAGGAGAAAGTCCTCATTGTTGTTCAAATGAATATACAATAGATAAGAATGATCTTAAGGTATGTGCTATGGAAAGAAAAGATACACCAATGGCCAATGAGAAGGAATGGGCAACTACTTAATTGGACTTCTGAGGTGACCTAGGAAACCTAGTGGAATAAATTGATCTAAATGATAAAAAATAAAGATATAATCAAGGATATAGTTTCTTTCTATATAGATAATAACAAGCAAATAACTATAACTAGATAAAACATGATGTCCTATTTGGTAACCATGGGGATAGGTATGGGTGATGCATAAGAAATGTTGGTCAAGCAACCTAAACAAAAGAACTTTGAGGAGATGGAGAGGCATTTGAAAAATATTATCCTTAGCCTACAAGGCTAAAAAAAATATAAGACCAAATTATTCATTCAAATTTACAATAATTTGTGATAGAAACGAGGTGGAAGAGGCTAAAATATTATCTAGCCAACTAAAGGATTTCTAGTTGGTTTTGTTGACTATTTAAAATTTGTTGATGTTGGACATAAAGCAAATTGATGACTAACTTAGCTAGTAGAACATTTATGTGGGAAAGAATAAGGTTAAAGCTAAGAAAGAAGAGTTGTTGTGCAAGGAAAGTCGTAAAAGCAATCCATCAACTTAATAGATTCTCCTTAGGGAATCTAAAAGGACTTCTTTATATTTTTTAAATTTTTTAGTAATTAATAAGTCTCATGATGGTGTAAGGGATAGTTTTGTAACAACTTGTTAAATCCCATCATGTTAGTTAGAATAAAAATGTTTGAAAATAGAATTAGTGTAGAATAGTAATGTTTAAATATAGGCTTGGTGTACTAATTAATGCATTGCATGCATGCATGCATAAATACCATATTCATATTTTTATATATAGAGATAGAGATGAAGTACAAACACTCTTTTTAGCATTATAAAAAGAGTATATTGTGTTAGCTTGTAGACTTGATATTGGATATAGTTGAAGAATGTTTCAATATTGATACAAAGAGAAGTCTATGACTCTTAATATTGATTCATCCTTGCATGTATCAAAGCTATTGGGTGTAAATGATATTTGATTGCATTTCTCCATTTTACATTTATTTCAATCTTTGAATCAAAACTACTTGATAAGAAACTCTAGTTTGATTTTTATCAGCTATAAGTGGTTTGTGTATTAATTTCTTTATATTTCTCTTGCTTGCTAATCTACTCTAGTTTTATGGAGAAATTTTATTGAAAATCTCAGTAATGACTGTTGAATTAATGAGTAGCAATATATTTCCTTAATAATTTCATATCTAACAATTGGTATCACTTTAAATTCAATATTTATACCTTCATGCATGTTTAAGTCATTTATATACAATGGAGAAGACCCCCTAGTTTATCACCTATAAATTATGTAAATAATTTTTGTTTTCCCTATTTACATATTATAATTTTGTTGTGTTAGATTTTGAATCTTGGGTTACACTATAGTTGGTCCCATCCTTAGTTTTTAGGCTAAATTTGTTTGAGTTCAGTTAGGTTGAAAAAATGCATAAACCTAAAGAAGGAAGCTTCCCCTATTTCTAGTAAGTATAAAGGAGTTCATTTCAAATTTTCTAAACCACTCACAAGTCCAATTTGCAATCCAACATTATCCAATTACTTTAAAAGGATAAATGTGAAGCCTCGTATTTACAAAGACATTAAAGAAACATATCTAGTGTTTGTTATCCTTGAAACTATAGACAAGGACATCATATTTTAAAAATTTTATTTTTTAAGCGAATTATTTTATTGAAAATAAGTTAACATAATTAAATAGATTTCATGATAATATAATTACTTAAAATATAATTTAATCATAATAGTCAATTTATTTTCAAAACATTGATTATAAATAAATATCATATTCATAATTAATCTTATTAAACTATAAATTATTATTTTATTTAATACTGAATTAGGGAAAAATGGTGCACCTAAATATATATAACAAATTGCATCTATCCCCTATGTCTAATGAGCATCAAATCGGAAGCATGCAAGTAAGATGGAAAAGATAGCGAGTAACAAGAAATGAAGCAAAGAAAATTGATTTCTTATTAATTGGGTGGATAAAATCTAGGTTACATAGATGTCCCCTTGAGGGCTCAAATTATTGATACAACTATTACAAATTTTGGGTGCCCGAGGATCGAAATCCTTCAAGAGAATCTGGTGCACATCCAATGTCTTTCCGCGTACCCACACTCAAAGTGGGTGGGCCAAAGGTTTCCGCCACTTGTATTGTTGATATTTATGTCCTACGATGCTTCCCCAATGTGTTGTATGACCTGCATATGCACACAAGGAAACCAGAAATGTCAAATAGCAAGTGTGTATGATCTAAAACATGTAATCCCCACAGGCAGGAAAGGGGCATATGTGGCGCGCCTATACCAAATAAAATCCAAATGCTATGAAATTATAGAGGTAAGTAAAATAATAGGTTTTGGGAAGATATCATCAAAAATTGCACTAAAATTGCATCCGTAGGTATGGTGTAATCGCAATGTGCTTCTCCAACCTACAAAACCCAATCCAAGCAATTTATGCCCCTACACATATCCAAAACATACAAAACTTGGAAAGAATGCATAAAATAACATTTTAGGGCAACCCATATGGTCATATTCCAGAAATCAGGCTCAGATCCTGATGTATGCTCCAATGGGTCCCACAAGCCTACAAAAACTTCAAATCACGATATCTCGGCCAATATAACTCAAAAAATCATGAAATTTAAACTACAGCATCATATGATAATATAAAAAATTCCTATTTAAAAATAGTAACAAATTTATGTATATATTTGTATTCATTCTAGGGTGGGATGAATTTAACTGTCACAAATTAGGGGATGCCCACCGAATCCACCTTAATTTTGCCACCAATTTCACTAGGGAATGATCCAAAACACTATGAGAGGTATTTTAATAAAATTTGGGGTGGAAATTCACTTTATTGATAGGTTTTTGTAAACAAATTGCATCTCTTTGAGTCACTTGATAACCTCCTTCGCTAAGAAGATATTTTGAGGGAAAGAGAGCACAATCAGGTGAGGGGAAATATCGGTAGTGCTCCATTGCATAAACCTTAAAATCCTCTTCTATTTTGGTGTGGAAAATGCATCCAATTTATAGCCATAGGGGGATCATGTGAAAAAGGGCATGCAAGGTCATGTGTGGCAAGAGGCGCCACTTGGACACTGGACTGGTATGCATTAGAGGAGGAAGATAATCTCCCAATTTGGCCTCCCTTATGAAGCATGTCATATATTTGCTGCATGATCTGACCTGCATGCTAGGCTAGGTAGGGAAAATGGTAGTTTTTGGGTGCCATTTGTCTAAAATTTGACTTTTTGCTAGTCAAACCTGCTATTCACCCCACCCTAGGATGAATGCTACTATTTGCTCTAGGGTGGGACAAATAGGATCTGTATTCATCCCAGGGTGGTACGACCTTGAATAAGAGCCAAAAGGTCCCAAAAATAGTCCAGGACCTTCCAAAACCTTGCACAAAGTGGCTAGAACCATTGTATACCTTCTGAGGGTTGCCTTAGGGGCCTTGGTGTGTCAACTTAGTCATTGCTTTCAGTAGCATACTCAAATTGATCAAATTTTAGTGTCTACAGATGCTCCTTTTTGGGATGTGTTGTGTGCAGCAAAGCACTGAGAAAAAATAGATGACTAAAATGCTCAATGATTGAGGTTATTCAGTTATCAACTTAAAATGCCCCAATCCTAGAAAGAGCATGTGTTCTTGAATCCTTGCTTCCAACGAGCTAAGGAACTTGATTGATCTTGGCTATTGTTTAGTCATGAAGCAGGAGGTCCAATTTTTCATGCTTACAGAATTCCAAGCATTTTTATTTAATTTTTTATGCTTGTCTGTTGTCCCAAGTAGGAGCATGATTGTCTTTTTCAATGATTCTTTGAACGAATGCAATTTTCCTGATTGAGTGTGTGCTTGTTGATTTGGAACTGAGTATGACTACACCTCAAGTGATGATTTGATGAGGGAATAACCTAGTGATAAAAGCGATGAGTCTCTTGATCTAGATGACTGTTATTAATATTACCTTCAGTTGTACTCATTGAAAAATGAAGCAATTTTAGAAGGAATTTGACAATGTTTTGGATGCTTCATGGAAGAAAAGAGTTGGAAAAACCTTATTCCCATGGGATAGTCCAGACATCATGGCCTTCTTAGGGATTATATTAGTAACTCTTCAGTGTATCCATGGCAACTTTGGGTTCCATATTGAACTTGAATGAATTCCATCAAATTTGAATTATTTTTGGTAGGTTTTGGACCCTTTTTTGGTGCCTTTTGGAGAGGAAAGGAAGGGGAGTGGTCTGACTATGCTAGCCTTCTTAGGGAGTGAAGTGATATCCTTTCATGACCTCTACGGTGGTTTATTCTTGCTAATGCAGGCAAAATCTTGACCAAAATTGAGATATTTTGGTGGGTTTTTGGATCCTTTTTGGTATGGGTGAGGTCTGAGGACCCACTTTATTGTAGCCTATGGTCAATTTTGGAAAATATGATGTATACTTTTGCCCCATATATCTATATATGAGATTTTTTGTTTATTTCTATCATGTGTTTCCTTTATTGCTTTATGGATGAATGCAATGTATGTATTTATGTTTAGATGCTTATCATGTATGCTTATGGATGCTTTTATGATATGATGGAGTGTTGATGGATGTTTATCATGTATGCATATGTTGAGGTTTATGGTAATATGTTGTGATTTTGATGTTATGTATATGCATGGATGTATAGTGTTTTAATATGATTTGACTTAATGATGAAATATGACTAATGATTTGACATACTATGTTAGCACCATAAACTGTATAGAATTCATCAGTTCATGCATAATGTTGTCATGAGACTATGTAATGGGTTTGTAAAAATGGAAACTGACATACATGTGATAGAATGGAATGTATAGAATGAATGTTATAGAAGGTCTATGAGGTTTTCATGAGACTCAAACACGCTAGTCAACTGATCAAAAGTTATATACTAACCACGCAAGACTTTTTGACAAGGTATGAATCTACAAGGATGACCAAGATACTTCATATCCCTGTGTGTGCAAGTGAGTTCATTTTTGTGAGACATATAAGGATACCACCATTGTCAAATAGGCTATCCACCAAACCTATAATGATGATAAACCTATGAATGTCACAATCCTAGGTTTTATACTTAGTAGTATTACACCACTAGGTAGTATAGGCTACCAAAAGCTAGCTTATCAGCATGCAAACATTGGTCTGCACACATGCAAAAGCTAATGTGATAGAAATATCATCATGCGTAAGGATACCACCATTTCCAGGTAGGCTATCCACCAAACCTGTAATGAGGATCACCTTATGGCTTGTCAAATGCTGAGAATTCCAGGGATTCAAGCTCAACATCCTTCTTTTCTTTTATTTGAATTCAGGGAAATTTGCTCATACTTAGTGATGATAATCACTATTTATTTTGTATTTTGTTTTCTTTGAGCAAGGGATTTGGGGAGTGGTGATAACCACTGTTTATTTTTCTTTTTATTTTTGCCTTTTTGGGATTTTTATTTGGATTTTTGCTTTTTTGGGATTTTGATTTGGATTTTTGCTTTTTGGGATTTTGCTTTTGATAGTGGTGAAAACCACTATTTATTTTGAGGAATTGGGTAGGGAAGAGCTTGTACTTTTGCCAATTCTCAGCATTCTCAAACCATTCACATAGGGGGATGAGCAGGATAATATTTTTGCTTAAAGCGACCTAGACCACTTCGTGGGTTTCATATTTCCTTACACAAAACTTGGATTTATTAATGTGAAAATGTGTTGGGATTTGATACATACAAGGTACAATCTAAAAAAGACTCTACCTCCAAAAAATTAGGATAGTTTTCTACAAAATATAAAAAGAAAACTAGAGATGGTTGAGTGATCGAAACCCTAATGACATGCTAGAACAAATGGCTAGGTGAAGGGAATGGACACAAATATGCAAAATGGGAAATGTGGGTAGAAATTATAAGTGAAATATTGAATTATGTGGATGATTACTTAAACAAAATTGATTTTGAATGATGACTTATGTACAGCCTCAGTACTAGACACGTATGAGCAACTCTAAAATATGAAGTGCAATGATGAATATGCCTAGTGCAAGCGATGGTAAAATGTAATGGGATGCAATGTGGTGTGATGCAATATTTTTTTGTATTTTTGATGTTTTAAGGATGTTTTTGAATTTTTGATTGATACATATGTATATACATGTGACCAACAAGCTCATTGGGGGAAATTGGGGTATTTTGGGTGACCAAAGGGCTTATGGATGCCTTTGGGGATTTTTGAGGTGACCTAGATGGTCATAGACTACCTAGGAGTGTTTTAGGTTGACCAAGCAGGTTGTAGATACCCTTGAGCATTTTGGGGTGACCTAGATGGTCATAGACTATCTATGGGTATTTTAGGTTGACCAAGCAGGTTGTAGACACCCTTGGAGCATTTTAAGATGACCTAGATGGTCATAGACCACCTAGGGGCATTTTAGGTTGACCAAGAATGTTGTAGACACCCTTGGATAATTTTGAGATGACCTAGATGGTCATAGACCACCTAGGAGCATTTTAGGTTGACCAAGCAGGTTGTAGACACCCTTCGAGCATTTTTGGGTGACCTATATGGTCATAGACCATCTAAGAGAATTTTAGGTTGACCAAGCGGGTTGTAGACACCCTTGGAACATTTTGGAGTGACCTAGATGGTCATAGACCACCTAGGGGTGTTTTAGGATTACCAAGCAGGTTGTAGACATCCTTGGAGAATTTTGGGGTGACCTAGATGGTCATAGACCACCTAGGGGTATTTTAGGTTGACCAAGCGGGTTGTATACACCCTTGGAGAATTTTGGGGTGGGTCACAACACTCTAGGCATGGAAAGGCCACAAATGAAGGATGTTCAAGGGTTCGTGATTCTTTATTCCCTCAAGGGAGGATAGGTAATAAGTTTTGGGTTCGATCTGACTAGTGATAATAAAAGGACCTAACCAGTTTACCATAAACTTATCCCTTATATGGGGTGGAAAATTAGAAATTTTCTAGTTCTCTTTCAGAACAAGGTCACCAACCTAAAATTCTCTAAAATGGACTTTCATATTGTAGGCTCTCTTAAGTCACTCATGATAAATGTGTAGGTTCTCAAGAGCATTGACGTGTTTTTCATCAAGTAACATAAGCTGATCTAGGTGAGTCTACCATGTGATGTCATCATCGATGAAATCCTACATGGATATGCATGGTGATGGGATCTCTAGCTCTAGAGGTATGACTACCTCGGTGTCATACACTAGTGAAAAAGGAGTTGCCCCAGTAGGTGTCCGAATGCTAGTGCGATAGGCCCATAGAGCAAGGGGTATTTGCATGTGCCAATCGGTGTGATTCTCTTTAACTATTTTCTTCAAGATTGCAATCAATGTTTTGTTTGATGTCTCCGCCTACCCATTTGCTTATGGATAATAGGGCATTGAAAAGTTGTGCTAGATAATATATTTTATTGTCAAAGCATGTACATATTTATTCTTGAACGATGTCCCATTATTAGAAATGATCTTGGATGGAATACCAAAATGACAAATGATATTATGTAATATGAACTCCACTATGCGGGATCCTGTCGTGGTGGTAAGCGGAATTGCTTCCACCCACTTTGTAAAATACTTGAGAGTTGTAATGATAAACATATTATGACCCAAGGAGGTAGGTGAGATTTTTCCAATTAAATCCAACCCCCATTGCATGAATGACCAAGTCGACTGGGCCGGTTGTAGGGCCTGAGAAGGTACGTGTGTCAAGTTAGCATGGTGTTGAGACTTCATGCACTTCTTAATATACGCACAACAATCTCACTCTAAAGTTGGCCAATAATATCCCATGTGAATAATGCAATTTGCAATGGCCATGCCATTGAAATGGCCACCAAGGGTACCATCGTGTGCTTGGGCCATTGCCCAAACTGACTCTTGGTGATCTAGGCAGTGAAGGAGGATACCTTTGTAGCACCGACAATACAAAATATCTCCAAGAAATACATACTTTTCTAACTTTTGTTTAAATATCCTTTTGGTGGCGTGTGACAATCCAAGAGGGAGATTACCAAGCTTTAGATACTCCCTAATTTGTGTGGACCAGTCCTATTGTGAGGAAGCCTCGATTGTATGAATTGTTTGTCCCTCTTGAAGTTCCTCATAAGGAATGTTGATTGGAAAAGAACTTGTAAGAATAGCATTGTACTACTATCAAAATGGGTATGAGGGAACAAAGTTCCCCATGCAACATGATTCAAGTGCTCGTGAATGTGCAAGAATATCTCTTGATGAGGTTTAATTTGAATCAAGTGGATCTCTAGCGTGGCTTGAGTACTCTCACGCTCAACCATAGATTGTGATAGCATTTTGACCTGAATGGTTGTCATCTCATCAACAGGGTTCTATGGGATCAAGGACCTTAGGGAGGCCATTGTATCCACAAAATAATTATATGATCGATGGAGTGCCTCAATATCATACCATTCAAACTTTGCTAGGATTTTATCCACAAGGGTTTTATAGGCTTGCAGAACTGGGCACTTGCACTGGTAAATTCCCTTGACCTAGTTTACAATGAGCAAGGAGTCACCAAAAATATTGAGCTTGGTTATTCTCATGGTGACAGTCGTTTGAAGACCTCTGAGAAAGGCTTCATACTTGACATTTTTTTTGGTGCATGGGAAATTGAGTTTAAATGATAGGGGTATGGGATCCCCATGCGGTGTGAAAAACATGATCCCTGCACCACCCCCTTGCTTGCACTTGGAGCCATTGAAGAACATAGTCATATCGACCTACAACTCAGGCTTGTCAGAATCAAGCAATTCTGATATTTGGAAGACTCCTTCATCGGGAAGCTCCATGCTAAGAGGCTAATCATCCTGGAGAGGAACCTCTACGAGTTGATCGGTGATGACCTAAACCTTGATTGATATTTTTACAATAAATTCTAGGTCAAAATCTGTCAACAAAATGATCCATTTTGTTGCGTGACTATTGTGATAAGTGTGACTCATCATGTATCATAATGGATTCTCTTTAGATACAACATACGTGGTGTGGCTAAGCATGTAATATCGTAGCTTCTTGGTTGCAAAGACCACTTCTAGGTATAACTTCTTACTGTATGCGTACTTGATCTCATAACTGACTAGGGTGCATCTAAGATAGTAAGTGGCATATTCCTTATGCAGTTCATTGTTCTAGGCTAACATAGTGTCCAATGCAATCTTAGTGGCTAAGATGTATAAGCGAAACAACACTCCTAGTTGAGGTGGATCCAACATGTTGGCAATTTTGGGTTTGAGATCCTAGCTTCTTGTCTATGAGTTGTCATTGATGTCAAAAGGAACTGGCATTAATGTCAAGAGGATTTATTGGCTTCAAAGGTTGAAGATTCCAAAGAATATTTTCTAGAAGATTCCGGAGAGATTCCATGTGGCAGATGAAAAGGTTTTTATCAAAACCATGGCAGGTTTAAGGGTTTTTATTAAAACCAGGTGGATGCATTAAGGGTTTTTCTCAAAACCACTCTCACCTTAATGCAAAGGCTGGAGACACTTATTAATTAAATAACTTAATTAATAAAACCTTTTTAAGGTTTTTTAATTAATTATTTATTTGATTTAGTGATTAAATTATTTTAATAATTTAATGGGTTCTCCACCTAAGGTCTAAGGTCTAAAAGACCTTTGATTATTTTTTAAATAATCAAAAGGGTTTCATAAACCCTAAAGTTGTTTCGAAGGCGCCAAAATAATATTAATTCGAAAAGTTTGAATTATCCTCCCGTCGACGTCGTGCATAGCATGGAAGTTTGGCTATATAAGCCATAACCTATAGTCCAAAGCAATGGTGTGAAAGAAATTCGAATTGCGCAAAGGTTGGGAAGTAAAAGCTACGGCTATCATTTTTTTTGCCACGTTTATCCGCCGCCAAAGGGTTAAGGAGAAGGAGACTCTTGCTAGCCTTCAAGCTAGCGCCGTTGGCCTAGTGGCAATGACTGTTCTGCGAAGGCGCTTGAAGGGAGGTCAAGCGTTCGACTCCCGCCGTGGAGTGTGAGAAGAGTTTTTGCGCTCCGATTTTTTCGGAGGCACTGTTGACCCGCGATTTTCGGAAGCATTTTTTTTGGTAAGGTTTTTTAAATAAAATCTGCATTTTGTTAAAGAAGAAGTGGTTGGGCAGATTTATTTAAAATTATTTTTAAGGTTAAATGCTTCTTTGGAGATATAAGGTTGATAGTGTGTGGTTGAGATTTTTGGCTTGATTGTTGAGTGAGATTTGCTTAGAAGCTATTATTCCTTGAGCATGGTTTAATTAATTTGGAGAAATAAGGTGTAAAAGGATATATTGTTTGTATGCTTTATATTTTTGGTAGTTGACTTCTAAGGATTGGAGTCATAAGGTGTTTTATGGAATAAATATTTTTGTGGTTACTTTTATGATCTAACCCTAACTTGGTGGCAAAGTTGAGGGTGGTGTTGGTAACAAGGTTGAAGAACTATTCTCTTCTTCCTCAAACAAAGGTATGGGCAACTTCTTCCATGTATATTGTTGATGGTGTATTTTCTGAAATTGAGTTTGGAGTGAAAAGGTTGTCTACTAGGTATTCTTGTTGGTGTAAATCCCATTTTCTGGATATTGAAGATTGTTTATGCATTAAAATCATTGATGAGTTTTTTGGGTGAATGCATAATTCTGGTTGAGGAAGAGGAAGCATTTTTGCACTAGGGTTTATGTTAGTAAGTCTTGCTACTTGCATTGAGTTGGTGAAACCCTTAGTTGGCTGTTTTGAGATTGATGGTTGAGTTGCTTCCATAGAGGTTGTTTTGATCAAGTTAATGCTTTACTTGATACATGATTTGGGCTTACTCCATTGAGATTGATTTGAGCAAGTTATTCTTTGCATTGGTGATTTATGTTGGTGGCTGTTTTGTTCAAATATCTTTGGAGGGAAAAGGATGTCTACTAGTTTCCTTTTCATGTAGTGATTGGTTGAATGCTTCAAGGTTAATGTTGAGTTGAATGATGTTGGTTAAACCTTGTCTATAAGCATTGTTGTTAAAGCCCTAATTGGTTGAGAAAAGATATTGGTTGTGGAAAGAACATGAGTATCATTGTTATATGAGATATTGCATGGTTGGCAATTGTTGGGTTGTGTTTCATGTTCTTGAGAAAAGCATACTACATCTATCTTATTCTTTTGAGATTGAGATTGAGTTGAGATTGAGATTGGGAGTTAAGTATAGAACATATTGAGTCTCTAACAATTCTCTTTATGTTTCTATGAGATTTGAGATTGAGATTGGGAGTTAAGTATAGAACATATTGAGTCTCTAACAATTCTCTTTATGCTTCTATGAGGTTGATGAATCACATTGGGTCTCTAACAATTCTCTTTGTGGGTTCATGCTAAGCAAGTTTTTCTTGATGAACTTGTGAGCTGATTTGGACAGGTTCTAGTGAAGACTTGTGAGCTGATTTGGACAGGTTCTAGTGAGGACTTGTGAGCTGATTTGGACAAGTTCTAGGGAGGACTTGTGAGCTGATTTGGACAGGTCCTAGCAGAGGACTTGAGGACAGAGTTGAAGTGGTTCTTTGAGAAGAACCTGAGGACAATTTTGACAAGTCTTTGAGAAGGCTTGTGTGCAGCAGAGATTGATTTGTTCAAGCTTTATGAGTTGAGCTTGGGACAGATCTGACAGAGTGAGGAAGACTTGTGCTGGACCGACTGACTGTGTTTAGTATAGGTTGATGAGTTGTTGTGGAGGTGATCAATGAGGACAGAGGTCTCTTGAGGCTGAGCATTGAGGACAGGAGGTCTTCTGTGGAAAGGAGTTCCACGTGCTAGCGGAATAAGAGGTAGGTGATCTTCTGAAGTATCATTTCCAGAGCTGAGGGGAAGGATTCTCCTTTGGGCAGGAGGCTCATAAATTTGGGAGGAGGGGAAGGATTCTCCTTTGGGTAGGAGGCTCATAAATTCATGAGGAGGGGAAGGATTCTCCTTTGGGCAGGAGGCTCATAAATTCGTGAGGAGGGGAAGGATTCTCCTTTGGGTAGAGGCTCATAAATACTTGAGTAGGGGAAGGTTTCTCCTTTGGGCTGAGGCTCATAAACATTGTAATTGGGAAGGATTCCCAAAGAACTTTGAGAAAGCTTTTTAGAGAAAAGTTTTGTGGATGTAGCCCATGTTGGGTGAACCACGTTAAAATTGGTGTCTCATTGTGTGTTGCTTTATGCATTGCTTTGATATTGCTATTGGTTCATTGCTTTGCGAAGTTGAAGTTAAATAGAGAAAGTAAAAAGAGGTCTTATACTGTTCACCCCCCTCTCAGAGATAAGCTTGTGTTCTTCAATTGGTATCAGAGCGGGTTCCTTCGAAAAGTTTAACAACTTGAAGGAAAATATTGTAAAGAACACAATGGAATCTACAAGTGGTAATGCAACACCTATTCTTGATGGGGCAGATTTTGGGCTTTGGAGTGCTAGGATGAAGGTTCATCTTATGGCTCTTGGAAATGAAGTTTGGGAAGTGATTGAGGATGAGTATACCATTCCTGAGCATGGTCCTTCTACTAAGGAAGAGAGGCTCCTACATCATAGCAATTCAAAGGCAATGAATGCAATCCTGAAGGGTTTATAGAAGGCAGATCTTACCAAGGTGATTCACTGCAAGACAGCTAGTGAAATGTGGAAACAGTTGAAGGTGGTTCATACAGGTGATGCAAATGTCCGAAAGGCCAAGTTGAGACACTTCAAAGGTATGTTTGAACAACTCAAGATGAATGATGAAGAAAATATTAGTGACTATATGCTTCGTATGGATGAGATTGTTAACTCTATGAAGGAACTAGGTCTTGAGCTTGCTGAAAATGATATTTGTGATAAGATTTTGAGGTCTCTTCCAAATAGATTTAGTGAAAATATTTTTGCTATTGAGGAAGCTAAGGATTTGGATAAGTTGAAAAAGGATGAGCTTCATAGTATACTTGCAGCATTTGAGTTGAGAACTCAAGTGAAGGTTGATGTTAAGAAGGAGGCAACTTTCAAGGCTACCAAGAAATCCAAGGGTAAAGAGCTTCAAGATAGTGATGAGTCTTCTAGTGATGAAGAGGCATATTACAACAAGAAGGGCAAGTTCTCAAGAAAGCACAAAGGTATGAAATATGTCAAGTGTTTCAATTGTGGAAAGTTTGGTCATTATGCTACTAACTGTACTACTGCCAAGGATGAAAGTGATGAAGATAAACAGGATTATAAGAGCAAGGATTCTGAAAGGCACAGGCATCAAAGGAAGAATAAAGATGAGCAAAGCAATCAAGGAAAGAGGTACTCTCACAAACACAAGAAAAGTTTCTACCTAGACAAGGCAAGTAAGTGTTCTAGTAGTGATAGTGAAAGTTCTTCAAGTGATGTTGGAAATGAGATGTTGTTCCTAACGAAAAAGAAGAAGAAAAGAAACATAGATTTGTCCTTATGAAATGTTTTAGATGTGGAAATTTTGGACATCTTGAGGATGATTGCACAAATGATGGATTGATTTCTAGTTATACTATGTATGAGGATGCTTCGAAAAATTGTAAGGAAGATCTTTGTATGGCTTTAGAAAAGGGTAGCACCTCTAGTGATAAGAAATCTGAAAAAGTCATTGATGTTTCAAAAGGCAAACAAATAGAGGAAGTTATAGAGGATGGTGAAGTAGATCTTGAAGCTGAACTTGTTAGTGCTCTTAGTGCTTTGAAAAAGGAAAGAAAGAAGAATGCTAGACTCAATGATAAATTGGATGAATGTTGTATTGAGAGAGATGAGCTTATAGAAAGTCTTGACTTCTCTATAGCTAAGACACATAAACTTAAGGATAAGTTAGAGTCTAAGGTTCTTGAGTGTAGAGAGTTGGAACAGAAAGTGGCTTCCTTGAAAGAGGAAACTAAAGAGTACAAGGAGAAGCTTTACAGGTTTGAAGATAGCACCAAAAAGGTAAAGTCAATCATCAAAGATCAAAGAAGGACAACAGATAAAACAGGTCTTGGTTTTGGTAAGAAACACATGGAACAAAGTTGCCGGGAATCTAGTAAGAGATTCCGAAAGGAAGAGAGTTCTGATGAGGAAAGTACTTCAGAAAAAGAGTCCTTGAGTGATAGATGCACAGAATCAGAAAACAAGAATCAAAAAAAGGGGAGAAAGTTTACAGGACCTAAGAGGTCAAATCAAGGAAAGTTTAATGGCAGATGTTTTGCTTGTCACAAGTTTGGTCACATGGCTTCACATTGCATGACTCAAGTGAGGAAGGTAAATGACAGATTCAGAGGTGGTAATTTCTTTCAAGGGTATTGCTACTCTTGTAAACAGTTTGGGCACAAGGTTGTTTATTGCAAGGCTAATAACAGGAACAGGGTTGGTCAGAATAGATGGAGTCAAAGATCAGTGTATGCCTCAAAGAAATAACATTGTTAGTTGTTATAAGTGCAACAATGAAGGTCACATAGCTAGACAATGTAGAGCTGAAATTCCAAGGTACAGGAATAGGAACATGGGTATGAACAGGCACAAGAATCAAGACATGGATAAGAACAGGAATGATAACAAGAACAACAAAAGTGACATGAACAGGAACAGGAATATGGACAAGGAGAACAAGAGAAGACATGGTAAGGCAGCTATAGACACTGATGAAGATCAGTGCCTAATGGGAGTTTTACTCCCACCCCGAAATTAATCACCTCAACAGGAGGTGGGGGAGGGACTAAGCTAAGAGGCTCATTCTTAGTCCCAAGCCCCAAAGGTGACCCTTTGCCATTGATGACAAAGGGGGAGAGATATGAGTAAGGGGGAGAGCCTCAAGTCAGGGGGAGCTGATTTCTATACAGCAGTTTTGAGTTTCAATGTTGTTGAGAAGCATGGTTTGCCATCAATGACAAAGGGGGAGATTGTTGGCAATTTTGGGTTTGAGATCCTAGCTTCTTGTCTATGAGTTGTCATTGATGTCAAAAGGAACTGGCATTAATGTCAAGAGGATTTATTGGCTTCAAAGGTTGAAGATTCCAAAGAATATTTTCTAGAAGATTTCGGAGAGATTCCATGTGGTAGATGAAAAGGTTTTTATCAAAACCATGGCAGGTTTAAGGGTTTTTATTAAAACCAGGTGGATGCATTAAGGGTTTTTCTCAAAACCACTCTCAGCTTAATGCAAAGGCTGGAGACACTTATTAATTAAATAACTTAATTAATAAAACCTTTTTAAGGTTTTTTAATTAATTATTTATTTGATTTAGTGATTAAATTATTTTAATAATTTAATGGGTTCTCCACCTAAGGTCTAAGGTCTAAAAGACCTTTGATTATTTTTTAAATAATCAAAAGGGTTTCATAAACCCTAAAGTTGTTTCGAAGGCGCCAAAATAATATTAATTCAAAAAGTTCGAATTATCCTCCCGTCGACGTCGTGCATAGCATGGAAGTTTGGCTATATAAGCCATAACCTATAGTCCAAAGCAATGGTGTGAAAGAAATTCGAATTGCGCAAAGGTTGGGAAGTAAAAGCTACGGCTATCATTTTTTTGCCACGTTTATCCGCCGCCAAAGGGTTAAGGAGAAGGAGACTCTTGCTAGCCTTCAAGCTAGCGCCGTTGGCCTAGTGGCAACGACTGTTCTGCGAAGGCGCTTGAAGGGAGGTCAAGCGTTCGACTCCCGCCGTGGAGTGTGAGAAGAGTTTTTGCGCTCCGATTTTTTCGGAGGCACTGTTGACCCGCGATTTTCGGAAGCATTTTTTTGGTAAGGTTTTTTAAATAAAATCTGCATTTTGTTAAAGAAGAAGTGGTTGGGCAGATTTATTTAAAATTATTTTTAAGGTTAAATGCTTCTTTGGAGATATAAGGTTGATAGTGTGTGGTTGAGATTTTTGGCTTGATTGTTGAGTGAGATTTGCTTAGAAGCTATTATTCCTTGAGCATGGTTTAATTAATTTGGAGAAATAAGGTGTAAAAGGATATATTGTTTGTATGCTTTATATTTTTTGGTAGTTGACTTCTAAGGATTGGAGTCATAAGGTGTTTTATGGAATAAATATTTTTGTGGTTACTTTTATGATCTAACCCTAACTTGGTGGCAAAGTTGAGGGTGGTGTTGGTAACATGTTGAAGAACTATTCTCTTCTTCCTCAAACAAAGGTATGGGCAACTTCTTCCATGTATATTGTTGATGGTGTATTTTCTGAAATTGAGTTTGGAGTGAAAAGGTTGTCTACTAGGTATTCTTGTTGGTGTAAATCCCATTTTCTGGATATTGAAGATTGTTTATGCATTAAAATCATTGATGAGTTTTTTGGGTGAATGCATAATTCTGGTTGAGGAAGAGGAAGCATTTTTGCACTAGGGTTTATGTTAGTAAGTCTTGCTACTTGCTTTGAGTTGGTGAAACCCTTAGTTGGCTGTTTTGAGATTGATGGTTGAGTTGCTTCCATAGAGGTTGTTTTGATCAAGTTAATGCTTTACTTGATACATGATTTGGGCTTACTCCATTGAGATTGATTTGAGCAAGTTATTCTTTGCATTGGTGATTTATGTTGGTGGTTGTTTTGTTCAAATATCTTTGGAGGGAAAAGGATGTCTACTAGTTTCCTTTTCATGTAGTGATTGGTTGAATGCTTCAAGGTTAATGTTGAGTTGAATGATGTTGGTTAAACCTTGTCTATAAGCATTGTTGTTAAAGCCCTAATTGGTTGAGAAAAGATATTGGTTGTGGAAAGAACATGAGTATCATTGTTATATGAGATATTGCATGGTTGGCAATTGTTGGGTTGTGTTTCATGTTCTTGAGAAAAGCATACTACATCTATCTTATTCTTTTGAGATTGAGATTGAGTTGAGATTGAGATTGGGAGTTAAGTATAGAACATATTGAGTCTCTAACAATTCTCTTTATGTTTCTATGAGATTTGAGATTGAGATTGGGAGTTAAGTATAGAACATATTGAGTCTCTAACAATTCTCTTTATGCTTCTATGAGGTTGATGAATCACATTGGGTCTCTAACAATTCTCTTTGTGGGTTCATGCTAAGCAAGTTTTTCTTGATGAACTTGTGAGCTGATTTGGACAAGTTCTAGTGAAGACTTGTGAGCTGATTTGGACAAGTTCTAGTGAGGACTTGTGAGCTGATTTGGACAAGTTCTAGGGAGGACTTGTGAGCTGATTTGGACAGGTCCTAGCAGAGGACTTGAGGACAGAGTTGAAGTGGTTCTTTGAGAAGAACCTGAGGATAGTTTTGACAAGTCTTTGAGAAGGCTTGTGTGCAGCAGAGATTGATTTGTTCAAGCTTTATGAGTTGAGCTTGGGACAGATCTGACAGAGTGAGGAAGACTTGTGCTGGACCGACTGACTGTGTTTAGTACAGGTTGATGAGTTGCTATGGAGGTGATCAGTGAGGACAGAGGTCTCTTGAGGCTGAGCATTGAGGACAGGAGGTCTTCTATGGAAAGGAGTTCCACGTGCTAGCAGAATAAGAGGTAGGTGATCTTCTAAAGTATCATTTCCAGAGCTGAGGGGAAGGATTCTCCTTTGGGCAGGAGGCTCATAAATTCATGAGGAGGGGAAGGATTCTCCTTTTCTCCTTTGGTAGGAGGCTCATAAATTCATGAGGAGGGGAAGGATTCTCCTTTGGGCAAGAGGCTCATAAATTCGTGAGGAGGGGAAGGATTCTCCTTTGGGCAGAGGCTCATAAATACTTGAGTAGGGGAAGGTTTCTCCTTTGGGCTGAGGCTCATAAACATTGTAATTGGGAAGGATTCCCAAAGAACTTTGAGAAAGCTTTTTAGAGAAAAGTTTTGTGGATGTAGCCCATGTTGGGTGAACCACGTTAAAATTGGTGTCTCATTGTGTGTTGCTTTATGCATTGCTTTGATATTGCTATTGGTTCATTGCTTTGCGAAGTTGAAGTTAAATAGAGAAAGTAAAAAGAGGTCTTATACTGTTCACCCCCCTCTCAGGATAAGCTTGTGTTCTTCAATTGGTATCGGAGCGGGTTCCTTCGAAAAGTTTAACAACTTGAAGGAAAATATTGTAAAGAACACAATGGAATCTACAAGTGGTAATGCAACACCTATTCTTGATGGGGCAGATTTTGGGCTTTGGAGTGCTAGGATGAAGGTTCATCTTATGGCTCTTGGAAATGAAGTTTGGGAAGTGATTGAGGATGAGTATACCATTCCCGAGCATGGTACTTCTACTAAGGAAGAGAGGCTCCTACATCATAGCAATTCAAAGGCAATGAATGCAATCCTGAAGGGTTTATAGAAGGCAGATCTTACCAAGGTGATTCACTGCAAGACAACTAGTGAAATGTGGAAACAGTTGAAGGTGGTTCATACAGGTGATGCAAATGTCCGAAAGGCCAAGTTGAGACACTTCAAAGGTATGTTTGAACAACTCAAGATGAATGATGAAGAAAATATTAGTGACTATATGCTTCGTATGGATGAGATTGTTAACTCTATGAAGGAACTAGGTCTTGAGCTTGCTGAAAATGATATTTGTGATAAGATTTTGAGGTCTCTTCCAAATAGATTTAGTGAAAATATTTCTGCTATTGAGGAAGCTAAGGATTTGGATAAGTTGAAAAAGGATGAGCTTCATAGTATACTTGCAGCATTTGAGTTGAGAACTCAAGTGAAGGTTGATGTTAAGAAGGAGGCAACTTTCAAGGCTACCAAGAAATCCAAGGGTAAAGAGCTTCAAGATAGTGATGAGTCTTCTAGTGATGAAGAGGCATATTACAGCAAGAAGGGCAAGTTCTCAAGAAAGCACAAAGGTATGAAATATGTCAAGTGTTTCAATTGTGGAAAGTTTGGTCATTATGCTACTAACTGTACTATTGCCAAGGATGAAAGTGATGAAGATAAACAGGATTATAAGAGCAAGGATTCTGAAAGGCATAGGCATCAAAGGAAGAATAAATATGAGCAAAGCAATCAAGGAAAGAGGTACTCTCACAAACACAAGAAAAGTTTCTACCTAGACAAGGCAAGTAAGTGTTCTAGTAGTGATAGTGAAAGTTCTTCAAGTGATGTTGGAAATGAGATGTTGTTCCTAACAGAAAAAGAAGAAGAAAAGAAACATAGATTTGTCCTTATGAAATGTTTTAGATGTGGAAATTTTGGACATCTTGAGGATGATTGCACAAATGATGGATTGATTTCTAGTTATACTATGTATGAGGATGCTTCGAAAAATTGTGAGGAAGATCTTTGTATGGCTTTAGAAAAGGGTAGCACCTCTAGTGATAAGAAATCTGAAAAAGTCATTGATGTTTCAAAAGGCAAACAAATAGAGGAAGTTATAGAGGATGGTGAAGTAGATCTTGAAGCTGAACTTGTTAGTGCTCTTAGTGCTTTGAAAAAGGAAAGAAAGAAGAATGCTAGACTCAATGATAAATTGGATGAATGTTGTATTGAGAGAGATGAGCTTATAGAAAGTCTTGACTTCTCTATAGCTAAGACACATAAACTTAAGGATAAGTTAGAGTCTAAGGTTCTTGAGTGTAGAGAGTTGGAACAGAAAGTGGCTTCCTTGAAAGAGGAAACTAAAGAGTACAAGGAGAAGCTTTACAGGTTTGAAGATAGCACCAAAAAGGTAAAGTCAATCATCAAAGATCAAAGAAGGACAACAGATAAAATAGGTCTTGGTTTTGGTAAGAAACACATGGAACAGGTTGGGGAATCTAGTAAGAGATTTCGAAAGGAAGAGAGTTCTGATGAGGAAAGTACTTCAGAAAAAGAGTCCTTGAGTGATAGATGCACATAATCAGAAAACAAGAATCAAAAAAAGGGGAGAAAGTTTACAGGACCTAAGAGGTCAAATCAAGGAAAGTTTAATGGCAGATGTTTTGCTTGTCACAAGTTTGGTCACATGGCTTCACATTGCATGACTCAAGTGAGGAAGGTAAATGACAGATTCAGAGGTGGTAATTTCTTTCAAGGGTATTGCTACTCTTGTAAACAGTTTGGGCACAAGGCTATTTATTGCAAGGCTAATAACAGGAACAGGGTTGGTCATAACAGATGGAGTCAAAGATCAGGTATGCCTCAAAGAAATAACATTGTTAGTTGTTATAAGTGCAACAATGAAGGTCACATAGCTAGACAGTGTAGAGCTGAAATTCCAAGGTACAGGAACAGGAACATGGGTATGAACAGGCACAAGAATCAAGACATGGATAAGAACAAGAATGATAACAAGAACAACAACAAGTGACATGAACAGGAACAGGAATATGGACAAGGAGAACAAGAGAAGACATGGTAAGGCAGCTATAGACACTGATGAAGATCGATGCCTAATGGGAGTTTTACTCCCACCCCAAAATTAATCACCTCAACAGGAGGTGGGGGAGGGACTAAGCTAAGAGGCTCATTCTTAGTCCCAAGCCCCAAAGGTGACCCTTTGCCATTGATGACAAAGGGGGAGAGATATGAGTAAGGGGGAGAGCCTCAAGTCATGGGGAGCTGATTTCTATACAGCAGTTTTGAGTTTCAGTATTGTTGAGAAGCATGGTTTGCCATCAATGACAAAGGGGGAGATTGTTGGCAATTTTGGGTTTGAGATCCTAGCTTCTTGTCTATGAGTTGTCATTGATGTCAAAAGGAACTGGCATTAATGTCAAGAGGATTTATTGGCTTCAAAGGTTGAAGATTCCAAAGAATATTTTCTAGAAGATTTCGGAGAGATTCCATGTGGCAGATGAAAAGGTTTTTATCAAAACCATGGCAGGTTTAAGGGTTTTTATTAAAACCAGGTGGATGCATTAAGGGTTTTTCTCAAAACCACTCTCACTTAATGCAAAGGTCGGAGACACTTATTAATTAAATAACTTAATTAATAAAACCTTTTTAAGGTTTTTTAATTAATTATTTATTTGATTTAGTGATTAAATTATTTTAATAATTTAATGGGTTCTCCACCTAAGGTCTAAGGTCTAAAAGACCTTTGATTATTTTTTAAATAATCAAAAGGGTTTCATAAACCCTAAAGTTGTTTCGAAGGCGCCAAAATAATATTAATTCAAAAAGTTTGAATTATCCTCCCGTCGACGTCGTGCATAGCATGGAAGTTTGGCTATATAAGCCATAACCTATAGTCCAAAGCAATGGTGTAAAAGAAATTTGAATTGCGCAAAGGTTGGGAAGTAAAAGCTACGGCTATCATTTTTTCGCCACGTTTATCCGCCGCCAAAGGGTTAAGGAGAAGGAGACTCTTGCTAGCCTTCAAGCTAGCGTCGTTGGCCTAGTGGCAATGACTGTTCTGCGAAGGCGCTTGAAGGGAGGTCAAGCGTTCGACTCCCGCCGTGGAGTGTGAGAAGAGTTTTTGCGCTCCGATTTTTTCGGAGGCACTGTTGACCCGCGATTTTCGGAAGCATATTTTTTGGTAAGGTTTTTTAAATAAAATCTGCATTTTGTTAAAGAAGAAGTGGTTGGGCAGATTTATTTAAAATTATTTTTAAGGTTAAATGCTTCTTTGGAGATATAAGGTTGATAGTGTGTGGTTGAGATTTTTGGCTTGATTGTTGAGTGAGATTTGCTTAGAAGCTATTATTCCTTGAGCATGGTTTAATTAATTTGGAGAAATAAGGTGTAAAAGGATATATTGTTTGTATGCTTTATATTTTTGGTAGTTGACTTCTAAGGATTGGAGTCATAAGGTGTTTTATGGAATAAATATTTTTGTGGTTACTTTTATGATCTAACCCTAACTTGGTGGCAAAGTTGAGGGTGGTGTTGGTAACAAAGTTGAAGAACTATTCTCTTCTTCCTCAAACAAAGGTATGGGCAACTTCTTCCATGTATATTGTTGATGGTGTATTTTCTGAAATTGAGTTTGGAGTGAAAAGGTTGTCTACTAGGTATTCTTGTTGGTGTAAATCCCATTTTCTGGATATTGAAGATTGTTTATGCATTAAAATCATTGATGAGTTTTTTGGGTGAATGCATAATTCTGGTTGAGGAAGAGGAAGCATTTTTGCACTAGGGTTTATGTTAGTAAGTCTTGCTACTTGCATTGAGTTGGTGAAACCCTTAGTTGGCTGTTTTGAGATTGATGGTTGAGTTGCTTCCATAGAGGTTGTTTTGATCAAGTTAATGCTTTACTTGATACATGATTTGGGCTTACTCCATTGAGATTGATTTGAGCAAGTTATTCTTTGCATTGGTGATTTATGTTGGTGGCTATTTTGTTCAAATATCTTTGGAGGGAAAAGGATGTCTACTAGTTTCCTTTTCATGTAGTGATTGGTTGAATGCTTCAAGGTTAATGTTGAGTTGAATGATGTTGGTTAAACCTTGTCTATAAGCATTGTTGTTAAAGCCCTAATTGGTTGAGAAAAGATATTGGTTGTGGAAAGAACATGAGTATCATTGTTATATGAGATATTGCATGGTTGGCAATTGTTGGGTTGTGTTTCATGTTCTTGAGAAAAGCATACTACATCTATCTTATTCTTTTGAGATTGAGATTGAGTTGAGATTGAGATTGGGAGTTAAGTATAGAACATATTGAGTCTCTAACAATTCTCTTTATGTTTCTATGAGATTTGAGATTGAGATTGGGAGTTAAGTATAGAACATATTGAGTCTCTAACAATTCTCTTTATGCTTCTATGAGGTTGATGAATCACATTGGGTCTCTAACAATTCTCTTTGTGGGTTCATGCTAAGCAAGTTTTTCTTGATGAACTTGTGAGCTGATTTGGACAGGTTCTAGTGAGGACTTGTGAGCTGATTTGGACAGGTTCTAGTGAGGACTTGTGAGCTGATTTGGACAAGTTCTAGGGAGGACTTGTGAGCTGATTTGGATAGGTCCTAGCAGAGGACTTGAGGACAGAGTTGAAGTGGTTCTTTGAGAAGAACCTGAGGACAGTTTTTGACAAGTCTTTGAGAAGGCTTGTGTGCAGCAGAGATTGATTTGTTCAAGCTTTATGAGTTGAGCTTGGGACAGATCTGACAGAGTGAGGAAGACTTGTGCTGGACCGATTGACTGTGTTTAGTACAGGTTGATGAGTTGCTATGGAGGTGATCAGTGAGGACAGAGGTCTCTTGAGGTTGAGCATTGAGGACAGGAGGTCTTCTATGGAAAGGAGTTCCACGTGCTAGCGGAATAAGAGGCAGGTGATCTTCTGAAGTATCATTTCCAGAGCTGAGGGGAAGGATTCTCCTTTGGGTAGGAGGCTCATAAATTCATGAGGAGGGGAAGGATTCTCCTTTGGGTAGGAGGCTCATAAATTCATGAGGAGGGGAAGGATTCTCCTTTGGGCAGGAGGCTCATAAATTTATGAGGAGGGGAAGGATTCTCCTTTGGGCAGAGGCTCATAAATACTTGAGTAGGGGAAGGTTTCTCCTTTGGGCTGAGGCTCATAAACATTGTAATTGGGAAGGATTCCCAAAGAACTTTGAGAAAGCTTTTTAGAGAAAAGTTTTGTGGATGTAGCCCATGTTGGGTGAACCACGTTAAAATTGGTGTCTCATTGTGTGTTGCTTTATGCATTGCTTTGATATTGCTATTGGTTCATTGCTTTGTGAAGTTGAAGTTAAATAGAGAAAGTAAAAGAGGTCTTATACTGTTCACCCCCCTCTCAGTATAAGCTTGTGTTCTTCAATTGGTATCAGAGCGGGTTCCTTCAAAAAGTTTAACAGCTTGAAGGAAAATATTGTAAAGAACACAATGGAATCTACAAGTGGTAATGCAGCACCTATTCTTGATGGGGCAGATTTTGGGCTTTGGAGTGCTAGGATGAAGGTTCATCTTATGGCTCTTGGAAATGAAGTTTGGGAAGTGATTGAGGATGAGTATACCATTCCTGAGCATGGTCCTTCTACTAAGGAAGAGAGGCTCCTACATCATAGCAATTCAAAGGCAATGAATGCAATCCTGAAGGGTTTACAGAAGGCAGATCTTACCAAGGTGATTCACTACAAGACAGACTAGTGAAATGTGGAAACAGTTGAAGGTGGTTCATACAGGTGATGCAAATGTCCGAAAGGCCAAGTTGAGACACTTCAAAGGTATGTTTGAACAACTCAAGATGAATTATGAAGAAAATATTAGTGACTATATGCTTCGTATGGATGAGATTGTTAACTCTATGAAGGAACTAGGTCTTGAGCTTGCTGAAAATGATATTTGTGATAAGATTTTGAGGTCTCTTCCAAATAGATTTAGTGAAAATATTTCTGCTATTGAGGAAGCTAAGGATTTGGATAAGTTGAAAAAGGATGAGCTTCATAGTATACTTGCAGACATTTGAGTTGAGAACTCAAGTGAAGGTTGATGTTAAGAAGGAGGCAACTTTCAAGGCTACCAAGAAATCCAAGGGTAAAGAGCTTCAAGATAGTGATGAGTCTTCTAGTGATGAAGAGGCATATTACAGCAAGAAGGGCAAGTTCTCAAGAAAGCACAAAGGTATGAAATATGTCAAGTGTTTCAATTGTGGAAAGTTTGGTCATTATGCTACTAACTATACTGCTGCCAAGGATGAAAGTGATGAAGATAAACAAGATTATAAGAGCAAGGATTCTGAAAGGCACAGGCATCAAAGGAAGAATAAAGATGAGCAAAGCAATCAAGGAAAGAGGTACTCTCACAAACACAAGAAAAGTTTCTACCTAGACAAGGCAAGTAAGTGTTCTAGTAGTGATAGTGAAAGTTCTTCAAGTGATGTTGGAAATGAGATGTTGTTCCTAACAAAAAAAGAAGAAAAGAAACATAGATTTGTCCTTATGAAATGTTTTAGATGTGGAAATTTTGGACATCTTGAGGATGATTGCACAAATGATGGATTGATTTCTAGTTATACTATGTATGAGGATGCTTCAAAAATTTGTGAGGAAGATCTTTGTATGGCTTTAGAAAAGGGTAGCACCTCTAGTGATAAGAAATCTGAAAAAGTCATTGATGTTTCAAAAGGCAAACAAATAGAGGAAGTTATAGAGGATGGTGAAGTAGATCTTGAAGCTGAACTTGTTAGTGCTCTTAGTGCTTTGAAAAAGGAAAGAAAGAAGAATGCTAGACTCAATGATAAATTGGATGAATGTTGTATTGAGAGAGATGAGCTTATAGAAAGTCTTGACTTCTCTATAGCTAAGACACAGAAACTTAAGGATAAGTTAGAGTCTAAGGTTCTTGAGTGTAGAGAGTTGGAACAGAAAGTGGCTTCCTTGAAAGAGGAAACTAAAGAGTACAAGGAGAAGCTTTACAAGTTTGAAGATAGCACCAAAAAGGTAAAGTCAATCATCAAAGATCAAAGAAGGACAACAGATAAAATAGGTCTTGGTTTTGGTAAGAAACACATGGAACAGGTTGGGGAATCTAGTAAGAGATTTCGAAAGGAAGAGAGTTCTGATGAGGAAAGTACTTCAGAAAAAGAGTCCTTGAGTGATAGATGCACATAATCAGAAAACAGGAATAAAAAAAAGGGGAGAAAGTTTACAGGACCTAAGAGGTCAAATCAAGGAAAGTTTAATGGCAGATGTTTTGCTTGTCACAAGTTTGGTCACATGGCTTCACATTGCATGACTCAAGTGAGGAAGGTAAATGACAGATTCAGAGGTGGTAATTTCTTTCAAGGGTATTGCTACTCTTGTAAACAGTTTGGGCACAAGGTTGTTTATTGCAAGGCTAATAACAAGAATAGGGTTGGTCAGAACAGATGGAGTCAAAGATCAGGTATGCCTCAAAGAAATAACATTGTTAGTTGTTATAAGTGCAACAATGAAGGTCACATAGCTAGACAAGTGTAGAGCATGAATAGGCACAAGAATCAAGACATGGATAAGAACAGGAATGATAACAAGAACAGCAACAATGACATGAACAGGAATAGGAATATGGACAAGGAGAACAAGAGAAGACATGGTAAGGCAACTATAGACACTGATGAAGATCAGTGCCTAATGGGAGTTTTACTCCCACCCCGAAATTAATCACCTCAACAGGAGGTGGGGGAGGGACTAAGCTAAGAGGCTCATTCTTAGTCCCAAGCCCCAAAGGTGACCCTTTGCCATTGATGACAAAGGGGGAGAGATATGAGTAAGGGGGAGAGCCTCAAGTCAGGGGGAGCTGATTTCTATACAACAGTTTTGAGTTTCAGTGTTGTTGAGAAGCATGGTTTGCCATCAATGACAAAGGGGGAGATTGTTGGCAATTTTGGGTTTGAGATCCTAGCTTCTTGTCTATGAGTTGTCATTGATGTCAAAAGGAACTGGCATTAATGTCAAGAGGATTTATTGGCTTCAAAGGTTGAAGATTCCAAAGAATATTTTCTAGAAGATTTCGGAGAGATTCCATGTGGCAGATGAAAAGGTTTTTATCAAAACCATGGCAGGTTTAAGGGTTTTTATTAAAACCAGGTGGATGCATTAAGGGTTTTTCTCAAAACCACTCTCGACTTAATGCAAAGGCCGGAGACACTTATTAATTAAATAACTTAATTAATAAAACCTTTTTAAGGTTTTTTAATTAATTATTTATTTGATTTAGTGATTAAATTATTTTAATAATTTAATGGGTTCTCCACCTAAGGTCTAAGGTCTAAAAGACCTTTGATTATTTTTTAAATAATCAAAAGGGTTTCATAAACCCTAAAGTTGTTTCGAAGGCGCCAAAATAATATTAATTCGAAAAGTTTGAATTATCCTCCCGCTGACGTCGTGCATAGCATGGAAGTTTGGCTATATAAGCCATAACCTATAGTCCAAAGCAATGGTGTAAAAGAAATTCGAATTGCGCAAAGGTTGGGAAGTAAAAGCTACGGCTATCATTTTTTTGCCACGTTTATCCACCGCCAAAGGGTTAAGGAGAAGGAGACTCTTGCTAGCCTTCAAGCTAGCACCGTTGGCCTAGTGGCAATGACTGTTCTACGAAGGCGCTTGAAGGGAGGTCAAGCGTTCGACTCCCGCCGTGGAGTGTGAGAAGAGTTTTTGCGCTCCGATTTTTTCGGAGGCACTGTTGACCCACGATTTTTGGAAGCATTTTTTTTGGTAAGGTTTTTTAAATAAAATCTGCATTTTGTTAAAGAAGAAGTGGTTGGGCAGATTTATTTAAAATTATTTTTGAGGTTAAATGCTTCTTTGGAGATATAAGGTTGATAGTGTGTGGTTGAGATTTTTGGCTTGATTGTTGAGTGAGATTTGCTTAGAAGCTATTATTCCTTGAGCATGGTTTAATTAATTTGGAGAAATAAGGTGTAAAAGGATATATTGTTTGTATGCTTTATATTTTTGGTAGTTGACTTCTAAGGATTGGAGTCATAAGGTGTTTTATGGAATAAATATTTTTGTGGTTACTTTTATGATCTAACCCTAACTTGGTGGCAAAGTTGAGGGTGGTGTTGGTAACAAGGTTGAAGAACTATTCTCTTCTTCCTCAAACAAAGGTATGGGCAACTTCTTCCATGTATATTGTTGATGGTGTATTTTCTGAAATTGAGTTTGGAGTGAAAAGGTTGTCTACTAGGTATTCTTGTTGGTGTAAATCCCATTTTCTGGATATTGAAGATTGTTTATGCATTAAAATCATTGATGAGTTTTTTGGGTGAATGCATAATTCTGGTTGAGGAAGAGGAAGCATTTTTGCACTAGGGTTTATGTTAGTAAGTCTTGCTACTTGCTTTGAGTTGGTGAAACCCTTAGTTGGCTATTTTGAGATTGATGGTTGAGTTGCTTCCATAGAGGTTGTTTTGATCAAGTTAATGCTTTACTTGATACATGATTTGGGCTTACTCCATTGAGATTGATTTGAGCAAGTTATTCTTTGCATTGGTGATTTATGTTGGTGGTTGTTTTGTTCAAATATCTTTGGAGGGAAAAGGATGTCTACTAGTTTCCTTTTCATGTAGTGAATGGTTGAATGCTTCAAGGTTAATGTTGAGTTGAATGATGTTGGTTAAACCTTGTCTATAAGCATTGTTGTTGAAGCCCTAATTGGTTGAGAAAAGATATTGGTTGTGGAAAGAACATGAGTATCATTGTTATATGAGATATTGCATGGTTGGCAATTGTTGGGTTGTGTTTCATGTTCTTGAGAAAAGCATACTACATCTATCTTATTCTTTTGAGATTGAGATTGAGTTGAGATTGAGATTGGGAGTTAAGTATAGAACATATTGAGTCTCTAACAATTCTCTTTATGTTTCTATGAGATTTGAGATTGAGATTGGGAGTTAAGTATAGAACATATTGAGTCTCTAACAATTCTCTTTATGCTTCTATGAGGTTGATGAATCACATTGGGTCTCTAACAATTCTCTTTGTGGGTTCATGCTAAGCAAGTTTTTCTTGATGAACTTGTGAGCTGATTTGGACAGGTTCTAGTGAAGACTTGTGAGCTGATTTGGACAGGTTCTAGTGAGGACTTGTGAGCTGATTTGGACAAGTTCTAGGGAGGACTTGTGAGCTGATTTGGACAGGTCCTAGCAGAGGACTTGAGGACAGAGTTGAAGTGGTTCTTTGAGAAGAACCTGAGGATAGTTTTGACAAGTCTTTGAGAAGGCTTGTGTGCAGCAGAGATTGATTTGTTCAAGCTTTATGAGTTGAGCTTGGGACAGATCCGACAAAGTGAGGAAGACTTGTGCTGGACGGATTGACTGTGTTTAGTACAGGTTGATGAGTTGTTGTGGAGGTGATCAGTGAGGACAAAGGTCTCTTGAGGCTGAGCATTGAGGACGAGGAGGTCTTCCGTGGAAAGGAGTTCCACGTGCTAGCGGAATAAGAGGCAGGTGATCTTCTGAAGTATCATTTCCAGAGCTGAGGGGAAGGATTCTCCTTTGGGCAGGAGGCTCATAAATTCGTGAGGAGGGGAAGGATTCTCCTTTGGGCAGGAGGCTCATAAATTCATGAGGAGGGGAAGGATTCTCCTTTGGGCAGGAGGCTCATAAATTCGTGAGGAGGGGAAGGATTCTCCTTTGGGCAGAGGCTCATAAATACTTGAGTAGGGGAAGGTTTCTCCTTTGGGCCGAGGCTCATAAACATTGTAATTGGGAAGGATTCCCAAAGAACTTTGAGAAAGCTTTTTAGAGAAAAGTTTTGTGGATGTAGCCCATGTTGGGTGAACCACGTTAAAATTGGTGTCTCATTGTGTGTTGCTTTATGCATTGCTTTGATATTGCTATTGGTTCATTGCTTTGCGAAGTTGAAGTTAAATAGAGAAAGTAAAAAGAGGTCTTATACTGTTCACCCCCCCTCTTAGTATAAGCTTGTGTTCTTCACAACACTCGCGATGAATCCAAGTATTGTTTAATTGCATCAAAGGCATCCTGATACTCATCATCCCAATGGAATGTGACCCTCTTGTGCAATAATTTGTTCATGGATCAATACTTTTTTGACAATTACATTATAAAGCATTTGATGGACGTGATATTACCCTGCAAGCTACAAAGATGCTTAATATTAGTTGGGAGAGGCATCTCGAGGATTACCTTGACCTTGTTGGGGTCCACTTCGATGCCTCATTTAGAAACTATAAATCCCAAGAGTTTTCCAGATGTGATACCAAATATGCACTTCTTGGGGTTCAATATCACGTTATGCTCAATAATATGATCGAGGACTTTGCGCAAGGCATCGAGATGTTCATGGCATAATAAATATTTAGCCAATAAGTCATCCATGTAATCTTCCAAAATGTTATGCATGTAGTCATGGAAGATGTATTTCATGGCACACTGGTATGTAGCACTAGTTTTTCTAAGGCGAAAGGGCATGACCTTATAGCAAAAAGTTCTTCAAGGCATTATGAATGTCATTTTAAGTTGGTCCTATGGATTGATACAAATTTGATTGTATCCATAGAAACCATCCATGAGTGATAAAATTTCATGGCCCGTTGTGGCATTTACTAGGGCATAAATTATCATAAAAGTAAATTCATCCTTAGGACTCGCTTTTTTTAGTTCTCAAAAATTGGTGCAAATGCAAATCCTCCCATCAAGCTTCTTAATGGGAACCATGTTGGACAACCATGGTGGATAGTCTACTGAAATGATAAACCTAGCATCTAACAGCTTTTTTAGATCATCTTTGACCATTAGGGCTACTATGGGATGCATCTTTCTCAGCTTTTGCTTGATCAGCTTGGCCTTGGGATCAAGCATCATATTATGGATGACTAGATTTGGATCTAGTCTTGGCATGTCTTTGTAAGACCATGCAAAAGCTACTTTCTTATCTATAAGAAGAGCTATGTAATAATCTTGTTCTTTAGGGGATAGGATTTACTCTAACTTGATATACTATGGATTCTAAAGATCTGAGCCAATGTCTTTGTTAATCATGGGCTCGATTGACATATGGGATCCCTCTAACTAGTGAGGAGTAGGGATCAAGTGGATGTTGTCAGCTAGGTTTATATCAGCGATTGAAACCTCAGGTTCCTCCTCATCATGGAAGATATCATGAGTAGGTATTGAAGAGAAATGAAATGGATGTAGCATCTCATTGCAAGGCCAATACTCAGAAGGTGATGGGGGTGAATCTCCCTAATTCAAGTCAATTACCCCAAAATCGAGGTGCAATGACTCCAACAGGTTATTCGGATCTCACAAGGGCACGAAAATATCTATGGAAATAATATTTATGGATGGATGATTTTAACCTATGTGGTCGATGATGTTCATGGACATTAGGCTATTGCAAGGCTTCTGAAGGTGGTTGTGGTGGAGGTTGAATAACCGAAGGTGGTCGGTGTGACTACGGGTGAGCTTGCTCCTCGAGAGGCAAAAGTTGTTGCCAAATGGGATCATTAAAATAGAACTCATCCTCATCATACAAAGGGATGACTCACACGTACTCTCCATCATAGCTATCAAATTCAATCAGTGCAACTCCATAGTTCAATTCATCATCAGATGTCCACTCATAAGGGGACCCTAGATCCTCTTCCTCATTAATATGGGGAAGAGTGTGTGAACCTTCACCTCTCTCATAATATTGGATAACATCGTGAGGTGGGTCATCCTCTCTAAAGGGTATAGGGAAGTAGTACCCCAGTGAGTAAACATGATGGGGTTGGTGAAAGGGTCTCACGCAAGCTCATACCTAAATTCTAGAGTCATGCGCTATAAGCTTTCTATGAGGATGTCTAGGGGCACAGGCTTGTTGTGTCCCAAACCAAACTTGTAGGCCTAATCCATAGCCATGCCAATTACAGAGGTGAAGGTACTTCATCATAAAGTTAGGGTTGGACATGTAGTTGATGTCCTTAGAAAAGGGCCTTTCATCCTCCTCCTACTGCTGATAAGATTTGATACCATAATCAAGGCCCCCATAGACAAAATTTGTTTAATTAGGGGAAGACCGAGAGGTACGATAGTACCTATGGGAAGATGAGGTCGACCAATATCCTGCATTGAATATATAGTAGGGGTAGTTGTAACATCCATAACCATGTACTCCCCTAATTTGGTAGTAGCTAGGTGTATTGTGACATAAGTCTATGGATAGAAAAGGGATGAGAGCGAGAGTTGGAATGATTCATCATTTGCCTCTTGTGGTAGATCCTTATCAACTTGGCTAGGAATATCCTCTATGGAGATGGTGGATATGGTTGGTTGGACCACATAAATAGGTTGCTTCCTCGGGTTCCTAGGCAAAGGATCCATAGGTGTGATAGGCATCTTAGGGGGTGTCGATGATGAGGATAGTATGGTATGCTATGGTTATGGATTTCTTGAAAGCGATGGTGATAGAGTTAGACTTGGGCCAGATTTATTCAATTGAAAATCCATATGGGTTGATGGCAAGGTTGAATCAAGGAGTTGCTGCACCATATTGTAGTACTTGAAAGTCTCTAGGTCTATAGAGATGGCAAGGACTTGCCCGAGTGTTCTTGAGGCATTGGTGAGTGATGGAAGGGACACACTTCATGTCCCTGATCCATGGTCTACCTAACAAGATATTGTATGCCATATCACCCTCTAGGATGTGGCACAATGTTGGGATGGTATTTTTTCCTACCTAGATAGGCAGGATGATCGTACCAACCGTTGATCATATGGCATCATTGAATGCTCAGAGGATGTAGGTAGATGCAACAATATAGTATGTTGGGAGCTTCAAATTTTTGAGAGCTTTTGTAGTGATGATGTTGCTAGAAGACCCAATTTATATCAACACTCTCTCGTATGGCATCCCATTTACACATGCAATGATGTGCAAGGGAGGATCCACCATATCATTTGGAACTGGTTTAAGTTCATCTTCTCAAAAGTTAATCATCGATTCTATGCATTATTAGACATGCCCCACAAAATTATTGAAGGAGTTAGACTCATGGGGATGAAGCTCTATTGCCTTAAGGATCCATCAATGCTTCTCTATTAGTTGGTGATTGTTGAATGATATCATAGATGGAGATCCAGGAAAATGTCATTATTAAGCTTTGATCGAGCTTGCTCTTAATGATGATCATAGGCCTAGGTGGGAGGCTCAACACAAGAGGTGGTAAAGGCTACGATGTCGAAGGAACATCACCTTGAGTCATAGGTGGTGTGACTGGACTTGGGCATCGCCTATTCCTTGTTAAAATGTTGATCATGTTGATATACCCTTGTTTAGGGGGTGCATGATGAACTTCATTTACCTGGGGTACTGGCTTAGTCTACTCTACATGTGCAGGCAAGGGGTCTTTAAATACCTCTATCTATTGGTTGTTTGGAGTGATAGGATTTTATACCTTAAGGGCATTCCTATTGATCATGTCTTGCACCACATGCTTGAACTTATAACACATTTGCACATCATGCCCATTTTACCTATGAAAATTGCAATATAGGTCTTCTCTGTATCCTTTGGGCTTAGGTGCATTTGGATCGACAGGTCGACTCTCAGGAAGATTGATTGAATTAGCCGCTAATAGGTTCTTAAATAATGATTCCATAGACTCCACAATGGGCATGAACTGTCACTTGGGGTGACACTATTGATTTTTCCCTTGAATATTCTAGTTTTCTTGGGCATAGTTCCCAGGTGTGGCTTGATAATTAGGCTTTTGAGGTGGCATTGCTTGCATTGACCCTAGGACACTAATGGCAACCTGATTCATTACTGCTAGCTTAAGCTACACTGGGGTATTCTTAGAATTCTTGTTCCAATCCTTACGAGGCTTCACAATATCTCCCTCTTGAATCTTTATGTCTTCAATGGTCCTAGCCTATGTTAGGGCATCTTCAAGAGTTAGATATTATAACAGCTACAAAAATAAGGATATCAAATTTAGGCAGCTCTTGGCAAACATCTAAGTCAAATCCGACATGGGGAGTAGATAAGGTAGTTTGGAGAGTAAGGCTCACCACCTATTGCCATAATTTTCTATTGACCCATTGTCATACTATTTCAACCCAATGTGATCAGCCAACGTCACCTTCCTCTTTGTGTTGAAGGTGAAGCATTCTAGGAACACATATACAAGTTGGTCCAAGTTGTGGATGCTATGCTTTGGAAATTGGGTAAACCACTCTAAGGTGGGACCAGATAGGGTGGTCATGAACATCCGTAAAATAAAAGCATCGTTATCCTGAATGCCAAAGCATTAACTCATGAATTTGGTGCCATGCTCCTACACATCTTCCTTTCCCTTAAAGGTATCCAACTAAGGTAGATTAAATTGCTCTAGATAGGGACAGGTAGGAACCAAAGGATGAAGGGGTTGACTATGTAATTGGTGTAAAGTGGGATTTTGAGATCCAGACCCGAAGGTCTTGTTCTCTACTAACTCTAGGTGCTCTAGAAATACCCGATATGAATCCATGGATTTAATCTCCTCATATTTACTCTTATATTACGATGGAGGTCAAGGATCCTCCAACCTATTATGGGGTGGTGGCATGTCACCCCCCTACCTTGGTAAGGCATTTCCAAGTACTCTACCTCTAGCTCATGCTCGGTGTAGGCCCCATAGGGTATCTCTCGAGCCGATATATAAAGAGATGTATCTTCCCACTGGGGGTGCCCTATGTTTGGCCTAAGAGGTCATGGAGGCAACATTGGATAAGGTCTAGGAGACCTATATTAAATGAGTGTGGGTTGCCTCAGGTGGAATTCTTGCCTATTTGTCTTAGGGGTAGAAACCCTCTCTCACAAATTTTTTTGGAATAGCTTGTTGGTATGCCATTCAATTCTTTCTTTCTTAATTTGATGCAAATGGTCTAGTTGTTCTTTGTCCCATCGAATCTGCTTGAATTGTGCTTGACGTTCTACATATCTTGCAACCACCTGATTGATCTGTCCCACTATGCTAGATCTAGGAGGCCTAGGATTCTCACCCTGAGGTCGACCTCATTCAAGATAATCTATGATATCTATCATGCACTTCCATCGATTGAGGGCCATCATATTGACCTGAGGTTTGGGCCTGAGCATGGACTCATTTTACTCAATGAGAGTAGAGGCACATCATGCATGCATGGTATACTACTATTGAGGATAATAAAGGATTTCCTCATGCCTTTCCTTGTGAATGAGGAAGGGAAGGGCAGAATTAGCTCATCCCGAGTGATGAGTATCATACTCGTCAGGTTGCCTAAGATTTCAGACCCTATCAAGGTGATGTAGAGGTGAGGTCAGATCAACCTACTCTATCCAATGTGTGAAGTCATGTTCTAGCCTATGAATAGACATTTTAGACCTAATAGATATGCAAATGCATGACACCACTCTTTCTACTAGCACCTCAATGCATTATTGCCTTTCATAAAATAAGGCATGTGATGTATCTAAATACTGGGAACACTCTCCCCGATAAGGTCCATCACCCATAAGGGTGTCCCGCATAGGGCTCCCTTGTAAGTGTAGTTCTCATCCCACTTTTGAGGACTTGGGTGAGTAGAGGCTCGCTTAGGAGGTATGATCAAGTCCTTGGTGCTATAGTGAAGATGAATCATGTCTCCTAGTCCACTCTCCATAGCTTTCACCTGTGATTGGGCTTGGCTGTGGGTGCACACCATTGTACTTATATACCAAACCCTAGATGATTATCTCCTTTACAAATTATTAATGAAAAAACAAACAAGAAAAGGAAGCACTCGTTAAGATAGATGATTACCTCATTTAAGTTTTAAATGTGAATCCCTAAACTATTTTTTGTGTTTCAAATGTGTTGTTTGTAAAATACGACCTTGTATCACATGTTTAAAATCTTGTTGAATGATAATATTGTGTTTAATTGGATTTCACCTATATACTCATAGCTCTACAATCTTGTGATGAACTCCAGGTTGTATTATCCCATCTATAATGTGTGGTGATGAAGTCCACACATGTCTAGGGAGTACATGTCCTACTAGTTCCTCACCCAGTTCACCCGCATTCTGCAATATACCTCTCCGAAGAGAGATACGTGCTATAACCCATGAGATATGATGGATCTTGGAACCGTCCTTGGAAAATAATAAGGTTCATGGGATTTGAGACAATAGGTGGAGATGAAAGCCACCTCATTGAAATATACTAGTGGATGGTTATGAAATCCACCTCACTAGCGTTTAAGTGAATCATGGTGTGTGTGGTTCTTTTTAATCCAAAGAAATCAAACAATAAAGCATTCAATGATCATTCACTAAATGCATGCAAAAGTGCATTTTAATTTTAGAGAGTTAGGATAAAAGGAACCTACAAGTGAATCTTACAAATGCAAACCCTAAATGCTAACCTACCCATTGGGTAGACCACAAGCAATCAGACCATAAAGATGCATTGCTACTTTGATTTTCTTTGATTTTTCTTCTTTTTGTTATTTTGCATTATGGGAAAAGTAAATCTACTTTTAACCTTTCTAGGAAAACAAATGGTGCGATAAAAACCAAACTAAACTACTTTTGAAAGTACAAAAATGAAAACAGAGGGTTTAGGTACCTACCTCATCACTTCTGGAACCTATCATTTTTGGAATTCTGACCCGAAAACTCTTTAGTTTCTATTAACTCCAGGGTGTGATTAATAGCATGTATGTATTCATCCCAAGGTGGGACAAATTTGCATCCATCCCAGGGTGGCACGAATAGCAGGTCAAAATTCATTTTAATCCAGAGAAACTAGCACCTACAACATAAAAATATGAAATATGAGCTTCAAAATTCACCTAAGAAAAAAGGGAGTAGGTCCCACTATGATCACCATTGAAGTAGGGAAAAATGGTGCACCTAAATATGGATAAAAAATTTCATCTATCCCCTATGTCTAATGAGCATCAAATTAGAAGCATGCAAGTAAGATGGAAAAGATAGCGAGTAACAAGAAATGAAGCAAAGAAAATTGATTTATTATTAATTGGGAAGATAAAATCTAGGTTACATATATTTCCCCTTGAGGGCTCAAATTATTGATACAATTGTTACAACTTTTGGGTGCCCGAGGATCGAAATCCTTCAAGAGAATCTGGTGCACATCCAATGTCTTTTCGTGTACCCACACTCGAAGTGGACGGGCCAAAGGTTTTTGCCACTTGTATTTCTGATATTTATGTCCTAAGCTGCTTCTACAATGTGTCGTATAACCTGCACTTACACACAAGGAAACCATAAATGTTAAATAGCAAGTGTGTATGATCTAAAACATGTAATACCCACAGACAGGAAAGGGGCATATGTGGTGCGCCTATACCAAATAAACTCCAAATGCTATTAAATTACATAGGTAAGTAAAATAAGAGGTTTTAGGAAGATATGACTAGAAATTTCACCAAAATTACATCCGTAGGCATGGCGTAATTGTAGTGTGCTTATCCAACCTGCAAAACCCAATCTAAGCAATTTATGCCCCTACATATATCCAAAACATATAAAAATTTGACATAATGCATAAAATAACATTTTAGGGAAACCCATATGGTCATAATCAGGCATATATCCTTATGTATGCTCTAGTGGGTCCCACAAGCCTACAAAAACTTCAAATCGTGATATCTCGGCCAATATAACTTAGAAAAGCATGAAATTTAAACTGCAACATCATATGATAATATAGAAAATTCTTATTTAAAAATAGTAATAAAATTATGCACATATTTGTATTCATTCTAGGGTGGGATGAATTCAACTATCACAAATTGGGGGGCACCCTAGGGCGGGATGCCCAATGAATTCGCCTAAATTTTTCTACCAATTCCACTAGGGAATGGTATAAAACACTATAATAGGTATTATCATAAAATTTGGGGTGGAAATTCACTCAATTGATAGGTTTTTGTAAACAAATTGTGTCTCTTTGAGTCACTCGATAACCTCCTTTGCTAAGAAGAGATTTCGAGGAAAAGAGAGCACAATCAGGTGAGGTTAAATCTTGGCAGCACTCCATTGCATAAATATTAAACTTCTCTCCTACTTTGGTGTGTAAAATTCATCCACTTTATAGCCATAGGGGTCTCATGTGCAAAAGGGCATGCAAGGGCATGCGTGGCAAGATGCACCACTTGGCCACCAAGGTGGCATGCATTGGAGGAGGAAGAGAATCTCCTAATTTTCCCTCCCTTATGAAGCATGTCATATGATTGATGTGTGCTCTAACTCGTATTCTAGTCTAGGCAGAGCAAATGGAAAATTTTGGGTGCCATTTATTTGAAATTTGACATTTTTCCAGTCAAACCTACTATTCGTCCCACCTTGGGATGAATGCTACTATTCATTCTAGGGTGGGATGAATAGGATATGTATTCATCCCAGGGTGGGATGACCTTGAATAAGGAGCCAAAATATCCCAAAAATGGTCCAGGACCTTCCAAAACCTTGCACAAAGTGGCTAGAACCATTGTATACCTTCTAAGGGCTGCCCTAGGGGCCTTGGTGTGTCAACTTAGTCGTTGCTTTCGATAGCATAATCGGATTGACTAGATTTTAGTGTCTACAAATACACACATATAAGATAACACAATATGATATTTGGTTTCAAGAGCTAGTGTGAGCTAAAGGAAAACGTGAGGTAGGAGCAAGTAGAAAGTACAAGCAAGAAGAAAGAAGCAATAAGCAAGAGTAGGAAGTAGAAAGTAAACTAAAATCAAGGAGCAAGTGTTACTTCTTCTTTTTTTGGATCTTAGGAGAAACTCAAAAACTAAAGGATTCATATGAAGAAAGTCTAGGTAACATGGAAAGAAAATAATTTTTGAAAGTCCATTCTAAAAGTAAGGATGTCCTAGTTTGAAGTAAGGAAGCCTTAGGTGTAAGTATGGATGCTCTAGTTAGCAATAAATAAAATAGTGAATCTATGGAAAATCCTAACTAGGTAGTAGATACTACATCAAAAGTGATTATAAAGGGTGAGATGATTGAGCATGATATAATGGTTCTTAAAACTAAAGGTTTAATATGTGAGTTCCATATATATTGACAAGGATTTTATGAGATTCAAAATTGGATCAAGTGGAATTAGGGATTGAATTAAAATTACTCCAAAAAAATTCTTTCAAAAGGAATTTTCATCATTATCTTCTCTACTTCATAAATAAGGGATAAAATAATAGATGGAGGCCCTTGGTTTAAGGTTAAAGATGTATTTTATTTAATACCATGAACTGAGAATTTTTATGGAGAGGAAGACTATTAAAATACTTTTGGTGTGGATTAGGCTTATTAGATTTCCTTATCAACTTATCAATAAATAGGTTTTGAAGAATATTGGAAACACTCTAGGTGAATTCATCCAGGAGGGACCAGCTACTAAGGATAGAAGGTATGCTATATATACTTGAATATGCATTTGCATGGATATTTCAAACCTTTTATTACAATAAATTAGGATTAAATATAAGTCAAGATAATTGTGTAAACAAGTGGATTATGAAAACATTACATATCAATGTCATAAACATCATGACACATGGCAGGAGACTCCAAAGAAAAAATAATGGAAAAATATAAAATTTTGGACATGAGGGTAACTTCAATATACAACAAGGAGATAATATAATAGGAGAATCTAGATCATATCAAGTATTTTACACTCCTAAGAAAATGGTAAGAAAATCCTCTTTGCATCATCAAATGAAAAATGTCATTATAGTTCACTTGAATCAACCATTAGAAGAAAACAATGATATAGGGGACGAGAAAGTAAAATGCACAAGTTCAAATAAGGAGTTAAAGGTGGGTAGGAATATGGGAAGGCAAATTTTTAAGTAAATGAGGTGAAGGAGGTCAAGCTTAATCTAATTAAATCATCTTCATTTTCCTTAAGTAGCATAAAATCTTCTCCTTACAATGAAAATGATAGTACATAGTGTATTCCTTGCGCTTTAGGGTTTCAATATCATCATAATAAAGAAAAGCATATGGAGGATATCCAAGGAAATTTAGGATTTCTAGGGAACTGTAATAAAGTAATGACTATGGAGGATCATCTATGAACTTTAATATTTTTAGGGTAACATAAAGAAGAAAGTGTTAATGAGACTATTTCTTGCATTTTATATTCTTTAAGGTAACATAAATCTTTAGAAGATAAGTCTCATTATGAACAATACAAAAAAAATAGAAGAGATTGATGAATACGAGAGTGTTGCTGGGAATTGAAAAAAAAAAAATAGGAAGACCATTAAAGCATGAACAAAGAATCAAAAGGATATTGATTTGGGGAGTCAAATAAAAATATCATAGGTGTTAACAAGAAGTTGAGCTAATCTCACTAATAAAAATAAAAAGTGATGATGATGAAAATGATATCATGGAATATTAGGGGTATGAAGAAGACCCCTAAAAAAGAGTTATTGATGAAGTAATAGGTTTTTCTAGTCTTTAGTTTATTTTAATACAAGAAATAAAATTAAGTAATGAGAAATATAAGGATGCTTGTGTAAATATTTGGAAGATGGGTGATTGTCTAGTAGTTTCTTCTACAAGAGTTTCAACTGGTATTGCAATAATGTGGGATAAATAAAAAAAGGATGGGCAATTATTAGAAGTAAAAAGTAATTGGGTTGATAGACTATTTTACAAGAAATAGGAAAACATCAAAGTTGGGATTATAAATGTATATGTTCCAACTATAGTTACTTCACATGAAATATGTTGAAAGGACCTTACCATATTTTTATCAAATACAATGATGATTCATTATGATCTATGGATTCTTGGTGATAATATCAAAATTTATCTATCTCCTTTGGAAAATAAGGGTGGTGTTCTAATATGGTCTAAATCAATGCAATATTTTGTTTCATTTGAATTTTATCAATACAAATGACCTTTGGAATGTTAGTCCTTCAAGTTTTCAATATACATGGGATAATAGATGCATTGGGTAAACTCATATAGTAAAATGATTAGATAAATTCTTATTATTAAACAAATGGTTGCAAATAAAGTATACAATCTATTTAGATATTTTATTATAAGTAGGATTAGATCACAAACCCATTCTTTTGACTTGTGATTTACCTAATAATAGTCATCCAAAGTTATTTTTCTTCTATTCTATGTTGTTATAAAATGAGCTATACTAAATAATATTAGTCTTAATATATCAAGCAAGGATATTAAAATACTCTATCAAGGTTACAGAGAATATACCAAAATAGAAATATTACTTATATTCATGCCATGAATCAAAGTAAATAAACACTCAATAATCAAGTGGATTATATTTTCATTACAATATAAAATAATGCATTGCAATTCGATACATACAATATTACTTGTAATCAAGGTTATGCACGGTGGTGAATATTCACAAATTGGGTGAATATTAGGATTTCCAAAATTAAAAATTGGCAAATATGAGGACCCTTGATGTTGGCTCATTCGCTTGAAATTTTTGGGACCAATGTTTTCTTAGGGTCAATTCACCAAAATATATATCCAAACATAGATATATTTGTACTTGTTGGAAAGCTCTTTTCAAGCCTGATCTAATGGTGGTGTTTTTATGAAGTTATAAGGTTATATAATAGGTCAAAATTTTACCCAAATATGAACTTACTTTTTAGAACTTCAAGTGCACCAAATTTTGGTGTGAATATGATTGATTTTATTTACTTACAATTCACCTTGATTTCGATTAGGATTATCAATTTTATCACAAGTACATTTCAAGTCCAACCCCTTATGCATAACCCTGCTTGTAATCCCTACGTATAGCATTTACATGGAGTCTCTTGGTATTTCATCTTATTCTTCTCTGCATATTCTATCAAAATCATAGTGTTGGCAATTTTGGGTTTGAGATCCTAGCTTCTTGTCTATGAGTTGTCATTGATGTCAAAAGGAAATGACATTAATGTTAAGAGGATGTGTTGGCTTCAAAGGTGGAAGATTCCAAGAGAATCTTTTTAAGAGAATCCGGAGAGATTCCATTGGCAATGGTTTTTATTAAAACCAATGGAGGTTCTCTTTATTATTTATTTAATTATTATTTAAAACCCTTCAAGGTTTTAATTAATTAATTATTTAATTAATTAAGGGATAAATTATTTTTAATTTATTAAAAATACTTTAAGGGTTTTTAAACCCTTTAGAAAGCAAATTTCGATTAAATTTGAAATTACTTTTCTTTGCAGCCGACGTGTTCTAAAGTCCACGTATGGACTATAAATATGAGAAGGTTCCTAAGGTTAAACTCTCTTGGAAAATGGAAGGCAATTAATTGGTTTGGCTACGATCGAATGTTCTGTTTACGTTACGAAAGAGGAGAGCTCATGCTTTGAAAAGCTTTCGGAAAGCTTGACCGTTTATGTGGAAGGAAGTCCGTCTTGGACTTCGCAAGCCCCTTGTGGGCTAGTGGCAATGAAGGCTACGTTTGGGCCTTGTGTAGGTGGAGGTCTGCGTTTCGATCCCCGCGGAGGGAGCTGTGCATGGATTAGTCACGTTTTTATTAAAACATGTTTTGTGCCTCGAATTTCAGATTCTTCAAGGGTAGCCAATATAAGGTGTGATTAATTTCTTGATATGATTTTTGGCATTGTTTAGCATTGTTTAAAAGACATAGGAGAAATAAGGGGATATTTCTTTGGTTGTATTTTTGAAATTAGTCTTTTGCTATGCTAAATTTAAAAATGGAGATATAAGGTGTAAGTTTTGGTTTTTGTGTTTTTGGCTTCTTTGGTGGTTGTTTTTAAAGAAGAGAAGCTAAAAGGTGTATTAAGGAAAGTTTTTATATATGCTCATTTATCTTGGTTCTAACCCTAAATTGGTTGGAAGTTTGAGGGTTGTGTGTGGTGACAACTTTAAGGATCAATTTTCTTCTACTCCAAAAAGGTATGGGCACATTTTCCTTATGAGTATGATTGGTGTATGTTTTTCTGAAATAAGGTTGGAGTGAAAAGGTTTTCAACTAGGTTTCCTTTGTTTGGGTGTAAATCCTATTTTTTGGTTTGTTGAAGACTTCTTATGCATTTTTATCCTTGATGAGATTTTTGGTGAATGCATAATTCTGGTTTGAGGTAGTGGAAGCATTGTGCACTAGGGTTTATGTTTGTGAGTCTTGCTACTTGCATTGAGTTGGTGGAACCCTTGGTTGGCTGTTTTGAGTTTGATGGTTGAGTTGCTTCCATAGAGGTTGTTTGATCAAGTTATTGCTTTACTTGATTCATGATATTGGGCTTACTCCATTGAGTTGATTTGAGCAAGTTATTCTTTACATTTGGTGATATTGTGTTGGTGGATGTTTTGTTCAAATATCTTTGGAGGGAAAAGGATTTCTACTTGTTTCCTTTTCTTGTGATGATTGGTTGAATGCTTCAAGGTTGATGTTGAGTTGAGTGGTGTTGGTTGACTAAACCTTGTTTGATGAGCATTGTTGTTGAAACCCTAATTTATGGTGAAAAGAACATGAGTATCATTGTTATGTGATTCTTTGCATAGTTAGCAATTTTTGGGGTTTCATGTTCTTGAAAGAAAACATTCTATCCTATCCATTTTAGATATTGAGTTGAGTTTTCAGATTTGAGATTGAGATTGAGCTGAGTTGATTTGAGTTGAGTTTTGAGATTGGGATTTGAGTATAGAACATATTGAGTCTCTAACAATTCTCTTTATGCTTCTATGAGTTTGACAAATCACATTGGGTCTCTAACAATTCACTTTGTGATTTCCTACTAAGAAATTTTTTCTTGGTGAGCTTGCTGAGTTTTTGGACAGGTTCCGGTGGGGACTTGTGAGCAATTTTTGGACAGGTTCCGGTGGGGACTTGTGAGCAATTTTTGGACAGGTTTCGGTGGGGACTTGTGAGCAGTTTTGGATAGGTTTTGGTGGGGACTTGTGAGCAGATTTGGATAGGTCCTAGCAGAGGACTTGTGAGCTGAGTTTGATAGTTCTATCAGAGAACTTGAGGACAGAGGTGCATTGGTTCTATGAGAAGAACCTAAGGACAGTTGGCAAGTCTTTGATAAGGCTTGTATGCAGAGGATTGATTTGTTCAAGAGTTGGACAGATCTGATAGACAAAGGAAGACTTGTACTAGACCGAATGACTATGTTTGGTATAGGTTGTTGAGCTTTTGTGGACATGATCATAGAAGGCAGAGGTCTCTTAGGCTAAGCATTGAGGACAAGAGGTCTTCGGTGGAAAGGAGTTCCACGTGCTGGCAAGAGGTAGAGGTAGTTGATCTTCTAAGGGATCATTTCCAGAGTAGAGGGGAAGGTATCTCCTTTGAGCAGAGGCTCATAAATTTTTATTGGGGGAAGGTATCTCCTTTGGGCCAAGGCTCATAAACATTGTAATTGGGAAGGATTCCCAAAGAACTTTGAGATAACTTTTAGAGAAATTTTTTGTGGACATAGCCCAACCATTTTGGGTGAACCACGTTAAAATTGGTGTCACTTTGTGGATGATATTGTGCATTGCTTTGATATTGCTTTGGGTATATTGCTTTACTATTTTGAAGTATAAAGGAAAAATTAAAAAGAGGTCTTATACTGTTCACCCCCCCTCTCAGTATAAGCTTGTGTTCTTCACATAGGAGATATGACTCTTCATATTTCTCATAGGAGAAATATTTTATTAACCTTCTAATAATGAAAAACCCTAATGATTACACGAAACCAAATATTGAAAATATATTTACAAAGAATTTACAAGGTACAAAATACTAAAATATTCTCCATCACCCCCTCATATTACATTATTTGGTATAATATCAATCTTTGACTTTGGTTTTGGTTTTCTAGCTTTGGGTCTAGTAATGAATCTACATCCTATTTTTTTATTTTAATTTTTTTATTTAGGTTTAGACTTTTTCTCTATATCAATCACTAAACTAAAATATTTCTTATTTCCTACATGTTCAAATGTCATTTCCTCTACAAGAACAATTTGTTTTGGTAGATTAAAAGTGGGTTTTTGTCAAGGATCCCAAAACCTGATTACAATGGATCAGATTGCAACATAATACATCAGATTAAATCAAGGCAAGGACAACCAAAAGGAACAAAAAAGGAACATGCTAGAGGACCAGAAAAGGAAGGTGCCATCCTTTGCACCAGGGGAAGGCACTTTCCTTTGCGCCAGAGGAATACGACTTCCTTTGCGCCAAAGGAAAAATGGGCAGGAAGGGAAGGCCCGCCAGAAACCAAATTTGAATCAAAAGGTGCCAAACAAGAATTTGAAGCAAACAAAGGGCGGGAGAAAGTGCCAAACCGCCCCAACCACTAAAAATAAATTTGAACCTTTCCCACAAGCAAAAAAAAAAAACAAAGCTAGAAATTTAAAATTTGAAACATCCCAAGGGTGGGAAAACCAGAAACCACCCTTGGGAAATAGAGAACTGAAGGAAAACAAGCATCCCACGTAGGGGAGCCCGAACAGAAGCAAATATGGAACAAAATCCTAAAAGGTGGAACTGTAGTGGTTCAACAAGCAAAGGAACACCCTAGGCCATAGGGTCCTTATGCAGAAAAGGAAGCCTTCGAAAACACCTACCCAACAGAGGAAATAGTAGCAACATAATAGCACTTCTGAAGGAAAGGATGGGAAAGTGCCATAGGAATTCAAGAGAAAGGAGTCATGAAGATGCATGACTACAAATGTTAGAGCACAAATCAAAATACAATAGCCATGCATCCTAGACAACCTTCAACAACTTCAAGGTCACAAAAGAGGAAGTCCTACAAGGAATCAATGACAAGAAAAATAGAGGCCCCGGAAGCCACGAAAGGAACTGAAATCCTATAGGAACCACCACCTCAAACCCAAAGAGTAGAGTCATAGTATAAATCACATGGGAAACCCATCAAAACCCAAAAGGATGTTGTGCAAAACTGCTCATGAATATAAAATTCCTCAGACCCACCAAAAAGTAGCTTCAAGAAAATGAGGAAAACCTACAAGGATTTAGTAGCAAAAAGACCAGAGGCTGCAAAGCCATGAAAGAAACTAAAATCCTGCAAGACCCACCACCTCAAAACCAAAGAGTAGAGTCACAATATAAAGCACATGGTCCCACTCCCAGACCAAAAGGATGCTATGCAAAATTGCTCAAGAAGCCATAATTCCTCAGACCCAGCCATTCGCAACTGAAGATCCTCAACGAGCAGATGTCAAGAAGACTTCCCGAAACAACTTGAGAAAAAACCTAGGAAAAGTCCTAGGGAAAAACCTGAACATATCCCAGAACCCAGGCACCAAAGGAAAAAGGTGGAATAGTGGAACAAAAAATGGGACAAAAATTTTCCCACCTTAGGGCAAGGAAAAATGTAGAACAATGGATCAAGGATCTCCCCCCCAAAGGAGATTGTCTGCAACACCTTCCTTCCCTAAAGGATGGGAAAATGTGCCAAGGAAACTGGGAAAGGAACAGGGTCCTGGGATAGGGATGAGGAAAGGATGTAGGTAAGAGGAACAAGACTTCCATGGGAAGTCACCCTGTAGAGCCCCCCTCCACATTACATATATGCACACTTACACACATGATACTTGTGCACTTTTCCTCTACAAGAACAATTACTATAGTTCATTTTTTATACATAACATTTTTTATGGATGAATCATTTCAAATGTTCAAAATTTTTATTTTTATTTTGTAAAAAATATTCAACATCTCTATTATCCTATTCCATTCTATCATATTTATCCATCCATAATTCACATATATTGTTTTGTTTTCCTTTTCATCATATTGGTAAAAAAAATAGAATGATTATTTCCCCCACAAATTTCACAACAATGGAGGTCCCAACATTTCTCTATTGTGTGCCCATGTTTGCCACAATGGTTACAATTATTCCCTTTTTTTGATTCATTTTAAATAAATTTTGTCTTACTGATATCTGACACACATTTGGTTTCATTGCTCCTTGTTATACATTTATTATTATATGTTACAACCCCTGTTACAAAATTGCTTTTATCATTCCCAAATTCACTATTACCTGTTTGTCATTCATTGTTACCCATCAAAAAATTGGTATTAGTAGTTACTATCACAATTTTACTAGCCTATATTGTATATCCAAGGCCTCTTATTTATGGTATTATGAGATCTTTAATGCCTTGTTCATATGTTCTTAAATTTTTACCTTTGTATTCCATTTTATTTAACAATTTTGTTCCAATCCTTTTTGTATGCCTTTCAAAACTTTACTATCATGATTTTTATTTTCATTTGAATCATAGTTTAGACTATCATTATTCTTGTCATTAATTTTACACCTCAAACTATTTTTAACACATTTTCCATCAATATATCTAGAACTATCCCTATTTCTTACAACATATTAATGTTCAATTAACAAAAAATGAACTATCATTGTCATCAACTCTAACAATTTAGAATTCATTTTGACCAACACACTTTGCACAATCAATACTAGCATCTTTTGTATAGGCATTCTCATGAATATTTTTCAAATAACTAGTGTTATATTGTACATCTATCATTTTGGGTTTTGTTGAGTGGTATTTTCACCCGATTGTGAAAACACACTCTCCGATAGGATTTGGGTTCTAAATCCTCTGCTTGCAAAGAAATTAAACATGTAACTTCTCCAAGGTTCCTGTTATGTGAGCATTTTGCATATGTGTATTAATAATCTCAAATAAAGATATTTAATTAAAATGCTTAGAACACCTTAGTGGTTGCAAGTAACTGAAAACAAGGGGCACTGTGGTTTATTTTACTGTGATAATTTAATGATTGTTCATTGAACCCTAATAAAGTAAATGTGATTTGATCCTCAAATGACCATGTTGTAACTTCAAAATAAAAATTAATGAAATGCCATAACATGAATGGAATTATTTTTGGGTTTTGAAGTTTTTTAATTTTTAAATTTTATTTTAAAGCTTGAAAAATTAAAATTGGGGCTTCTGAAAATAAAGTGCATTAAAAAGAAAATAAAATGCAAAAGAAAAGAAATTTAAAATTGCATTCAGCTTGATGCTATCCCGTCCTGGCAAAACCGAAGATGTGAGGTTTCCATGCATGCAACCTAACCTATTGAACCCCGTAAACATCCGCACAATCCGGATAAGTCAAGTGCTGGTCTCCTAGGGTTTGAAATAAATTTTCAGATTTAGACATTCGCATGAAGCAACCAAGAAAACTTGCATTAAACTTCATCTATAAGCCTAGAAATCCGAAAACAGGGAAAGATAAACATTAAAACAAGCATGCACAGAAGATCTCCTTATTTCTTGCCAACAAGATGCAAATTTCTGAATGCTCTGCATTAAAAATAAATCCTGTTACAATAGCAGAACATCTGGTTTTCTCAAAACCAGCAAAAAAGGGAGGAAAACAGCCCCAAAGCAGGCCCAGAATGACCCTCTGGCCTCTAACACTGCAACCCTGCTCCAGCGGTTTTCGACCCCTTGTACCAATCCGTGCTTCTGCTTTTAAAGCCCTTCTCGTTGATTCGTGATTCTCCTTCCACGATCGCTTCGTTTCATCTTCCAGTGGTGCTCTCGTTTTTGAGATTTATGCTCGACATCAAGACGTTTGATCTTCTATGAATGTAACATTTCGAACCCTATGCATGTATGCCACGTGTCCCGCACTTTTAGCACGTTTCGTAATGGCTCCATGAAAATCGTGACCAAAAAATAGCATGCAGCCTTGTCCGCCTTCCTGGCCGCGAAAACGCGACATGTAGCGAAATCGTGACATGTCGCGATATCGTGACGTTTTCCTCATTTCGTACCATTTGCCCCCTTCACCTTCTTCGTACCATCGGCCCGCTTTCCGTCGTGAAATCGTGACGTTTTTCCACTTCGGGCACCTTTGCTGCATGTTGTCGCGATTTCGCGACGTTTTTCTATCTCGGGCTCCCTTGCTTCTGGCCGCGAAAACGCGACATGTCGTGATTTCGCGACATATTTTCCTTTCGTATGCCTCAGCTCATTTCTATCATGATTTCACGTTTTTTTTCATGCACCTTCTCATTTCATCACCTCGGAAATCGCCCAACGCATTTTTGCTCCATACACCCTCGCCAACGTCCATGAAATCGTGACGTTTTTCCACTTCTCGGGTTAGCTTACGCCGTTGACTACGTTGACCATGATTTTTCGACATGTCACGATTTCGCTACGCTTTTCCGCTTCATGCCCCATTTTACTGGTTTGACCCATGATTTTGCGACATGTCACGATTTCGCTACGCCTTTCTACTTCGCCTTTCTCTCTCCTCTTTCGGCCGCGATGGAGCAACATGTCACGATTTCGTGACACTTTTTCATTCTGCCTTTCTCTCTCCTCTTTCGGCCGCGACGGAGCAACATGTCATGATTTCGTGACACTTTTCTGGTTTCGGCAGCGACGGTGTGACATGTCGCGATTTCGCGACATGTCGTGATTTCGTGACACTTTCTACACTTGTGCATTTTTGCCCCTTTTCTTCATTTTTAGCATCTGGGTCACTGAGATTTTCTCTGAAAGCCTGCAAAAAATGTGGGTCCCCAATTTTGGGGTGTGTTGTGGATCAGCCACAACAAATGGCGACTCTGCTGTCAAATGCTCTTGAGCATTTTAGTGAGAACCCTACCTGGAAGTATACAAACACAAAAACATGTGTTAGCACATAAACAAATATAAACAAATGCCCAAAGATTAGAAGTATATGAATCATCAGAATCATCAAGTATAAGCTCGGTGTGTGCAATGAATTTCATTCCCTATCGTTTGAAATTGATCAACATTCCGTTGTCAGTTTTACATGGATGCATATGTGAGATTGTGAATGATTTGTGTAACCTAATAAATATGCTAAGAGATTTTGCTTTTATAAGATGCATAGTCTTTCTTCTAGTATCATACACAAACATTCAAGATTATCAAACCCTCTTAGGATCAACTATATGTATAATGAATTGCTTATTATATCCCAAAGTTGGTTATGAGTCCCTACTATCTTGAACCCATGTGCAAGTGGATGTGAAATCAGAACTTTGGGGAATCAGACTCCCAACCTAATCGAGATGGGAGTTTAACCCTATCCTTACTATTCTGATTTAGAATTCATTACCTCACTTTGAGCAAAATAATTTAACCAATTATGAAAGAAATGGTCATGCTAGTCTAACCCTTTGGACAATCAGTGGTCTTGTTTTCTAGACAAGACATGTTGCCATGCATGGGCATATCTAACCCCACAATCCAAAACTTATCTTCATTTCTTTGGACCTTGGGGATGACTACCCATCCTTTGCAGAGGACAAGTAGTACGATCCTTCCAATCCAACATAAAGGTGAGATGGGAAAAATTTATTTTTTTACTTCTTGGACCTTAGGGATGACTACCCATCCTTGCTAGGGACATGTAGTACGATCCTTCCAATCCACACTTTAGATGTAAATGGAAAATATTAATTTTATTTCTTAGACCTTGGGGATGACTACCCATCCTTTGCAGAGGACAAGTAGTACGATCCTTCCAATCCAAGATTTATTATGAAATGAGACATGGGAGCTTTGGGGAATTAGATTCTCAACCTAAGCGAGATGAGAATTTATGCCCTATCCTTACTACTCCATGTAGGTCAAATCAAAGCTTTGGGGAATTGGATCCTCAACCTAAGTTCGATGAGGATTTAGCCCTATCCTTACTACTCTGATTTTAGGCTTTAAGCTTAATGGAAGTGGTCAAAACCACTGTTTAAAGATCATGCTGCATAAATAGGATAGACATGAAATACTTCTTTCGCCCAACCCTTTTCTTCCAAGTTAGGTTTTGATCATTTTACTCAAGATCCTTTTTAATGTATAAGACGTGCTTGGTTCTAGATATTTCCAGACTCAGTTCCCAACCTTAGGATTTTCTTCTTATTTATGTGATAGCATAACCCTAAGAGGATTTGACACACTTTAATGATTTGTATTTGAAATGCATATGCAACTAAGATGGCATGTATTTGCAAAGTGAGATGTAATATGAATGCATTGTCCTTTGAAATGCAGATGAAATGTTGCCATATAACTGACTACTTCATGCATCACAAGTTTCAAACGATATTATTAAATTGTTTGTGTTACTTGTGGAGCTTTTACAAGACAATTCCAATGTTCCATATTTTCCCGATCTAGAACATAAGTTAGCATCTCAAGACAACTTTTTCATCTCTTTTTTTTTTTTATATAAATAAACACAAAATGTCAAACACACCTAACTTTAAATTAAAACTTATTCAATCCAAAACCAAACTGCAATCCCAAAAATGAAAATTTGAAAACACAAACCAAAAACCAAAATCTATATACAAATGTACACTATAATACAAGATGATGCAAAGCTTGGATTATCACTTTCCTGGATCCCAAACATGATTAGAACATTTCAGCAAAAATATAACGTGATATGCATGCCAAATGTTGTGGGAATCCAACACAAACAAGACCAGACCAAACAATGCAACAAATTTCCACTTGCCATGCTCACCATACCAATTTGATTTAGTTCCAATAATACTCCCACAGGTGAGCGCCAAATTACTAAAATGATTAGACAATAAATGATTTTCAATTTTATCATGTCTATTCTTTAAAAATTCCATTTCCAAACTTACTCTTTGATTTAGAATTAGGCTATCTTCTTCCAATATGCAATTTTGTAAGTAGGAGCCTATTTCTACAAATTTTAAAGCCAAATTATCTTCCAAATTTATAGGCCAATCAAATTTGTGCAACAATTTACAAGCATCTAGGATATTTACTAAATTAGGATCATTAAAAGTTTTTATCCTAGATCCAATTAATAATTGTTGATGAATTTGATTTAACAATTCAAGTGCATCAACTTCTTTTCCATTCATTAAAACCATGTTATTAAAGGTGTGATTAAAAATTATACCTTGTTTTTCATTTACCTTTAATGACATTTCATCACAACTATCAATCAAATTCAAAACATGGTCATGCAAATTTTCAACCCTCAAATGCTTTTGGTCAAAGTGTATGTCCCATGACTCATCTTGATGATCCTTCATTTGAGTTGCTTCCAATTGATCAATCTCTCTGTCATTTGGTTCCAATTCTTTGTTCACTACCCAAGGTATCTCTTCATTTGAATCCTCAAAATCATCATGCAAACTTGCATCCCCACTTTCAATGAATTTATATTCAACATGATCTAATTTTGTCACCTTTTCAAATCCTACGAATATGAGATCTTCGTATGATGTAGAAGGCTCACCATCCTGCATGTCAAGTGAAATATGAGTTTCATTTATGGAGATGTGAGAAAAGAATGCATTATCATATCTCCCCCAACCATTGTGAAAATTGTCATCCAAATCTGTGATATGAAACTCCATGGTATTTATGACATGATCTTTTGATTCATTCATCCATTCACTTTCTTCTTTGTCCTTGGCGATAGGATCATTATAATCTTCCAAAATTTGATGAGATTTGAAACTCTCTTCCAAAACATCCTCAAATCGTACAGGAGTTGTAATATCTTCCTTTGAGTAGGCAATTATGTCATCCTGCATATCAATTGGCACACAAGTTTCATTAGTAGCTTTGGATTGAGTGTGGTCTTCCCACTTCTTCCAAGCATCATAATAATCATCTTCCAAAATCAAGTGGTGACGTTCAACTATTTCTTCAAGATTTTCCAAATGATCAATGTGTTTCTCATCACATTCATCTTCACCTTCTTTAGATGGTTTAATTATTTCCAAAAGTGGGTTATTTCTTGAATTCAAATTTATAAGGCCATCATTGTCCAAATTAGCAACCCATGATACAGTTTTATCACAATTTGAAGGGTGAAGAATTTCTTGATCCTTAATTTTACACATCTCATCAATAGTATCTTCCAAGAACAAGTGGTGAGACTTTATCATGTCTTCAAATTCATTTATTGTTTTTCTCCCCATTTTACTTTCAACCACTTCATTTAATTCCATGGTGGGTTCCGTCTTATCACATATATCAAACATTGTTGAATTTAGAACCCCTTCATCTAGATAATCATGTATCTCTACATGATCCTCACTAGTGGATGTTGTCTTAGCAATTTGCACCTCCTCGTGGACTACATCTAAGGTGGTTGTAAGATTTGGATATTCAAATTCATCCCCTTGATCATTTACCTTAGATATCATTGGAGTGGAGGGTGCTATGTTTGATGGTTGGTGTAGGTTGGCATCAAAAGAACAATCTTTCATATGAACATGTTGTGCCTTTTCTTCTTCAAGACCTTGTCATTCTATCTCTTCTAAGACCTCATGGATTTTCTCTAGGGACAAACCACTCAGTTTTTCCTCAATGAGTGAAGCAAGTGTGGGGTGTATGGCTCCTAGGTATACTTCCATGGCTTCCTCTTCTAATGTGTTAAAATTTTCCCACATTTGGGAGTGCAACTCACGAAATCTTCCATTGAATTGACTCAAGGATTCATTAGACTCTTTACATACGGAGGTAAACTGATTTTTCAAGATTTCTAAGTCAACCTGATTACCAAAATGATAAAGATAAGCTGCTTCTAGTTGTATCCAAGAAGTCCTAACCTCCATGGGTAGTTGGGTATACCAAAAGAATGGTCTATCATCCAAAATGTATGCAAATAACTTACAAGCCACCTCCTCATAGAAAATCTGAAATTTACATAATGTAACCTTGTAGACATGCAGTTTTTGCAAGTATCCTAGTGGCACCTCTTGATTAAAACACCGTAAAAAATCCAATAACATTGTAGGAATATGATAGGGTATCACATGTAAACCCTCATAATACTCCTCCATTATTAATACCATTCTCTCTCTTAGAGATGTTATTTCAGCTCTTAGTGATACCATTTGCTCCTCAAGTGTTGCCATTAGTGAACCTTGAAATATAATTTTAGAACCAAATCTGTTGAATATTCAACCTGCAAAGTATAAAAAAAAATCAGGTTAGCATCAATTAAGAGATGTATTTATTAAAATCAAATGAAAAGTAATTGCATGAGACCAAAATTTTCAAAATTAAATCAAATCACATATTTCTGTATGAACAATCAGAAAAGTGTTAGAATAATATACAACATACCTGAAAAATAGAACAAGTAAATAAATTCAGGCCGTCCTTTTTACAATCTGCTGAATGTTAGAGGACTAATGCATACAAAAATTTAAATTTATATTACACTAAAAATAAACCCGTACGGCCCTCCTAGCACCAAACCGTTGAGTGGTGTTAGAGGCCGAAGATGCTAATAAAATGGACTTGAAATATTTAGCAATGTAAAGTTCTTAAAAAATTATAAATCCGTAGCATCTAAAATCACGATAAAATAAACCCGAACAAGCCCTCCTTCTAGCGCCAATCTGTTGAGTGGTATTTTCACCCGATTGTGAAAACACACTCTCCGATAGGATTTGGGTTCTAAATCCTCTGCTTGCAAAGAAATTAAACATGTAACTTCTCCAAGGTTCCTGTTATGTGAGCATTCTGCATATGTGTATTAATAATCTCAAATAAAGATATTTAATTAAAATGCTTGGAACACCTTAGTGGTTGCAAGTAACTGAAAACAAGGGGCACTGTGGTTTATTTTACTATGAAATTTAATGATTGTTCCTTGAACCCTAATAAAGTAAATGTGATTTGATCCTTAAATGACCATGCTGTAACTTCAAAATGTAAATTGATGAAATGCCATAACATGAATGGAATTATTTATGGATTTTAAAGTTTTTTAATTTTTTAATTTTATTTTAAAGCTTGAAAAATTAAAATTGGGGCTCCTAAAAATAAAGTGCAGCAAGAAGAAAAATAAAATGCAAAAGAAAAGAAATTTAAAATTGCATTCAGTTTGATGCCATCCCGTCCTGGAAAAACCGAAGACAATGAGGTTTCCATGCATGCAACCTAACCTATGGGACCTACAAACACGCACAATCCTGATAAGTTAAGTGCTGATTCCTAGGGTTTGAAATAAAAATTTAGATTTCAAATATTCGCCTAATGCAACCCACAAAACTGGCATTTAACATCATCTATAAGCCTATGAAATCTGAAAACAGGGAAAGAATAAACATTAAACCATAGCATGCACAGAAGATCTCCTTCTTTCTTGCCAACAAGATGCAAATTTCTGAATGCTCTGCATTAAAAATAAATCCTGTTACAATAGCAGAACATCTGGTTTTCTAAAAACCAGCAAAAAAGGGAGGAAAAAAGCCCCAAAGCAGGCCCAAAATGACCCTCTGGCCTCTAACACTGCAACCCTGCTCCAACGGTTTTCGACCTTCGTATTTGTCCTATGCTTCTACTTTTAAAGCCTGGCAATGCTCTCTGTTTTGGCCTGTGACGCATCGTTTCCCCTTCCAGATCTCTTCGTTTCATATTCCCGATTACTTTGTTTCTTTGAATTCATGCTCGATGCCGAAACGTTTGATAATATTCTATGAATGTAACATTTATGTAACCCTTATGCATGTATGCCACGTGTTCTACACTTTCAGCATCTTTCGTAACGGCTCCTTGTAAATCGTGACCAAAAAATAGCATGCAGCTTTGTCCGCCTTCCTGGCCGCGAAAACGTGACATGTCACGAAATCGCGACATGTCACGATATCACGACGTTTTCCTCGTTTCGTACCATTTTCCCGCAACCTGTCATGATTTTGTGACGCTTTTTCATTCCATACACCTGGGCGGCTTTCTGTCGTGAAATCACGACAATTTTCTCTTTCGTGCTGCTTCGTTGTTTTCTGTCATGAAATCGTGACACTTTTTTGTTTCGTACCATCGGCCCGCTTTCGTCGTGAAATCGTGACATTTTTCCACTTTGGGCACCTTTGCTGCATGCTATCGTGATTTCACGACGTTTTTCTATCTCGGGCTCCCTTGCTGCTTCTGGCCGCGAAAACGCGACATGTCGCGATTTCGTGACATATTTTCCTTTCGTACGCCTCAGCTCGTTTCTGTCGCAATTTCGTGACGTTTTTTTGTTTCATGCCCTTTCGCTCGATTCTGTCATGATTTCACGACGTTTTTTCGTTTCATGCACCTTCGCTGCAACCTATCGCAAAATCGCGATGCATTTTCGCTCCGTACACCCTCGCTGCAACCTGTCGCGAAATCACGACGTTTTTCCACTTCGGGTTGCTTAGCTGCTGCCGTTGACTGCGTTGACCACGATTTTGTGACATGTCACGATTTTGCTACGCCTTTCCGCTTCATGCCCCGTTTGACTGGTTTGACCCGTGATTTTGCGACATGTCACGATTTCGCTACGCCTTTCTACTTCACCTTTCTCTCTCCTCTTTTGGCCGCGACGGAGCAACATGTCACGATTTTGTGACACTTTTTCATTCTACCTTTCTCTCTCCTCTTTCGGCCGCGACAGAGCAACATGTCGCGATTTCGTGACACTTTTCTGGTTTCGGTAGCGATGGCGTGACATGTCGCGATTTCGCGACATGTCGTGATTTCGCGACACTTTCTACACTTGTGCATTTTTGCCCCTTTTCTTCATTTTTAGCATCTGGGTCACTAAGATTTTCTCTGAAAGCCTGCAAAAAAGGTGGGTCCCCAATTTTGGGGTGTGTTGTGGATCAGCCACAACAGGTTTCAAATTATATCCCATATCTATCCTTTGAAATATTTCATTTGTGTCATGGCTTTCATCTTTAATAATGAATATATTTTTTTGTTTTTAACATTGCTTTTGTAGATCATCAAAATTTTAAAGAACCATATGTAATGTGATTATAGATACTTTCATTTCTTTGGTATATTCCTTACCATATTGTTTTGGACTATCTTTTGACACCATACACTCTTGATCAATTTTTTGTTTACCATGAGGCCATGTGTGCAATAATGTATCTTTCATGATTTAAATTTCTTCTTTGGTATTGCATTTAGGATTGATATTGCTCTCCTGGTAGTACTTTATTTAATTATTTATGAGAAAGTGATGTCATATGTTAGAGCAAATATGCCATTTTTGAAAGAATTATATGCTTCAAGCTCTCATTTTCCTCTAATAAAATATTTTTTACTTCCATTAATGACATTTTTCCTTATCCAATAATTGTTATATTGATATCATACTGATTATTTGAGGCAGGTGACTTAGGAGGACCTCCCACTTTGGGTAGGAGGTCTCCTCTTCAACTTCTTACTCCATATACTTTCCTATGGTTTTACAGGTAGATCTTCTCTCTTATGGATTTCCAAGCAAATATCTTTCTTTTCTAGTGGATCCATAGTGCATTAAGGAGGTGCAGGAGCAAGAGACCTTCCATTCTGATCAGGAGGCCACCTTTTCAAATATTGCTCCCTCCTTGGCTCTTCTTGCAGATTTTTAAGCAGTTCTCTCCTTTCCTATGGATTTCTAGGAGGATCTCCTTTTCTTCTTATGGATCCATAGTGTGCTATGGAGGTTCCCCAGTGTGGAAGCAAGAGACCTCCCACTTTGGGTGGGAGGTCACATCTTCATCTTCTTGCTCCCTTCTTGGCTCTTCATAGGTTTCCAAATGGATCTCTTGTTTTACCATGGAATTCCAAGTAGATCTATTAGTTTTCCTAGGCTTTCTAGTCCTTCCTACCACTACTTGGTTCTTGGAGGGTCTCCAATACCTTTAGTGCTTCTTCCTAAGGTTCTCCAGGAAGTCTTCCTGGGTGATGTTGCATGGTCAAATAAACTTGGTTTTTGGATAGGGTGTGGTGATTTCTGTTCTTGCTTGGTTTGGGGGCCTGTAGAGCTCTTCCATGCATGTTTTTTTCTTCTTTGGCCATGGGGTGGGGCCATGCACTTTACTACCTATAGGGGAACCTCTTTGTTCATCTCTAGATCTTGGCTTTGCTTTGGAGTGGGCTCCAGTTCATTCATTTTGCTTGTCGGGATGGTCATTCGCTAGTGTTTCTAGGCTTGGGGAGGCCCTGATTGTTCTCAACTGAGTGATTCCCTTGGTTTGTGGTTTGTGGTTGGTGGTTTAGGGTTTTTGGTGGCTTTGATTCATCTATCCTTCTTACCGGGATGGTCTCTCATGGGTTTCTAGGGCTTGGGGGAGGCCTCGATTATTCCTTGTTGAGAGTTTCCCATTGTTTATGGTTCATGGCTAGCATTTTAGGGTTTTTGGTGGATGCATTTCTCTTGATATGCTTGCCAGGATGGTCATTCACTACCTTTTCTAGTCTTGGGGAGACCTCATATTTATAGTTGAGTGTTTTCCATGGATGGTGTTTTGGATCTCGTATCTAGGGGTTTTTATGGAGTCCTCTTATTCTTTTTTGGTCTTGGAGGGGACCATGTGCTACATTGTATTGCAGAAGGGCTTCATGGTTTCTTCGCTGGTGGTAGGGTTAGGGTTTCTTGTAGATATGGGCATCCTCTCTTACCAAGGTTTTTATTCAATTGTGATTCACCTTTCTTCTTTGGGAGACCACGGGGAGGCTCTTGCGGATGGTCCAATGTTGTTTATAGATGGCCCTAGGCTATTTTGTGGATGGTCCTATGCTGGTTGTAGGGTGGTCCTTTTTCTTTTGTGGATGGTCTTGTTTCATTTGTGAATGGTCCTATTATGGTTTGTGGATGGTCCTAAATCATTTGCAAATGGTCCTATTTTAGGTTGCAGATGATCCTAATTTGTTTGGGGGATGGTCCTATTTCATTTATGGATGATCCTATTTCATTTTCAGATGGCCTTATAATTATGAGGTTTTCTCCTGTGTGGGAAAATCCTTTTAAAAATTGGTATGCATTTTTTCTCTTATATGTAAAAGCCTTTTCAAATTTGTGTGTACCTATGAGGTTTTCTCTACTGCCCCTATGAGAGCTTCTCTTCCCAGCTTGTGTGGCTTCCTCCCTTGCTCTTGTGAGGGCTTCTTTTTTTTTTTTTTAGTTGTTGTTGTCCTATAGCCCATAGAGGGTCTTCTTATTCAGATTTTTTTGGTTGGGAACTCTTCTCCCAACCTTCATCTTCTTGTAAAAGGTTATGGTATCCTTTCAAAACCCCTCTTACCAATAAAAAAAATTGTAATATTGATATCAAGTTATTGGCTAATCAAGACACATAAAAGATATTTTCAAGTGTGCATTTAAGAAAAGGTAGGCTAAGTAAAACATTTCCTATTCCATGGACTATATTTCTATCATCTCTAGTTTTGATTGGTATACTTAATTTTACTTTAATAGAATTAAACTAATGTAAATTTTTAGTCATGTGATTACTTATTTGTAAATAAATATACTAGTAATTATCCTTTTCTATGCAATCTATCATTTCCAATTTTTATTCTATTTGACTCAATTGAGATGGTTCATTGTATCTTAAAGCATGTTTGTGGAAAAATTTCCTTTGTTTTTGAAGCCCTTTTCTAATAAAATTTGGTTCTTCAATCAAATGAGACTTTGTGAGAGGAATTTTTGAGGAAGACGTAACTAGGATTTCTTTCAATTATTTTCCAATCCTCCAAATAAATATGGAATTTCTAAATAAAATGTGGTCCACTTTTTTCCTTTATCTTAATCTTCTAATTTTGATATTTTCTTGACTTTTATTTCCAAAGGATTATTTATTTTAAAGGCTCAATAATATTTTCCTTTAGTTTCACACTTTTCAATCTTTCTTATGAGAAAATATCAATCTTTTGAATATTTAGTAATTTCCTTTTATCTTCTTTTAATTTTTTCTTTGCAAATCAATTGCACCTTATAAAATCAAATGGATTTTTCTTCTAAAAAATTTTGAATGAATTTTTCCTTTCCAAAGATCAAGCAAATATTTCCTTTAAACTCCCTTTAATTTTCCTTTTAAATCTCATAAATAAAATGAGCCTTCTAATTTTTTATTTTCTAATGTAGACTTTCACTTTTATGGGTTTAAATAAATAATTCCTTGAGTTTGATTCTTCAAATTTTTATTTTTTCCTTTTTTAAATTAAATTTATCAACAAATAATATTCCCTATTAATTCTTTTTGCCTCTTTAATAATCCCCTTAAAAGAACATTCCTTCTTTTTCTTTAAAGAATTCCTTCTTTTAAAGTTTTAATATTCGTTTTGAATGTCAACTTCCCAAAATATACTTTGGATAAATAAAATAGAAGTAAGCATTTAAAAGTACCTTTTAGAGATAACTCGTTATTTGATTTCATATTTCCCATTGAGTCAACTTTAATGGCACCATGTCTTTTGAAACTAGTGTACCTATTATACTGCAAAATTGGATTATCTATGATACTTTGTTGGGTATTACAATCTCTCTTTCTAATCTAGGTCCATTTCAACATTACAACCTTTCCTCTTGCTCGAATCAATGTCTCTTCCTGACTTCTAATAACAATGAACCTCTTTGACTATGCATTTTCAAACTTGATTTGCTCACTTCCATGTGTTGCCTTCAACAATGTTGTTCATTTTCATGCCTCTTTAGTTCTTCTTCAATAAACTTATGTATTGTATTAATTCAGTATTATATGCCTTCTTCTCCAATGTAGGCTCTTTGCTATTTAGGTATGCTTCTTATCTCTAATTAACAAATCTTAGATTTAATCTCTAGGGCATTTTAGACTTGATAGAGTTTCTTAAGGTATAATATATGCAAAGATGCTTCTTAGGTAAGTAGAAGACAAAGACTCCAACGTAAAAACTTTACCAGATGACTCCTTTAACTAGTAGACATCTTATTCTTGGGTATTTCACATTTTTGATGTAATTGTTCTCTCTATATGACACAATTTAGGTTCTCATGAATTAAAAACCTAGATGCACTAACAAAAAGAATTTATTTTGGATGTAAATCAAAGGATTTAGGAAAATTATTTTAAGGAAATTAAGACCATTCCATATTTCTATAATGTATTTTAGGTAGGATGAATTAGGAATTATTTTATGGACTATGGATAGGTTGAATTCAAAAATTAGAATATAACTCACAACCCAATCTACATTTTTTTCTTGGAGACTTCTTAGAATATTTCAGTCACAAGGGGTTTCTTAAAAACTTAAACACAACAATAGTTCAACAAATTTTTATCATGGCTCACTTCTTGCGGATCTGATACCATTGTTACCAAATAATTTATATTCAATAATTTTAGTCTTTATATATTAGGAAAGGACATTACAATACTCAATCAAGATTACAGATAATATATTAGAATGGAACTCTCACATATATTCATACCATGACTCAAAGTAAATACATACTCAATATTTAAGTGGATTATAAATGTATTACAATACAAAACAATTCACTATGATTTGACACATACAACCTCACTTGCAATCCCTACATATAGCATTTACATGGAGTCTCTTGATATTTCTTTTTATTCTTCTCTTCATCTCCTCTCAAACTCACGAGAGATGATGTTTCATATTTTTAATAGAATAAATATTTTTTAACTTTCTAATAATGACAAACCCTAATGATTACATGAAACAAAATTTTGATAAGATATTTATAAAGTATTTGCAAAGTATTTACAAGGCACCAAATAATGTGATATACTCCAACGTATGTGGCTCTAATACCACAATTTCTCCATATGGTTATTTTATGATGGGATGAATCAAAATTTGAAGGATCATATATGTATAGGTCTATTCAAAATATGAAATATTTAAAAGAGAAAATAAAAAATTGGAATGCCAAATATTTTGGCAATATTTTTAAAGAAAATAAAGAAATTGAATCCAAGCTCAAAAAAATGCAAGTGATGATAGAAACTAATGGAATGAATACGAATTCTTATATAAAAGAAAAAATTTCACTGAAACACAGGGAACTCGATTGTTTTGTGAATTGATTATTGAAAAGGAGGTTACAGTGTTATCCTTTTACAAAAGTACCCCTAAGGGCTACAAAATGGGGTCTTCCATAAGGGAAATCACTTCTTTGGTATAGATGGCAAACAATCATCGGTTGTCTCCTTGTCTTCCTCGATGTAAGTGGGCTTATTGCTCGTGTGCCACTAGTGGTTGAATCTATCCTTGGGGCTTGTGAGACCTACAAAATTTGGTTAGAACATTTGGGGGCCTATCTTGATCAGACCCCTCATGTTTAAAGATAAATTACCTCTAAAATATGCTCAAAATATGATTAAAACTATGTAAAATGATAAAATATAAGTAAGGTTAGGGTATTTACTTTGTTTTGTGAACTTTGGATGGCAAAAAATGGGATTCACACCCTAGGGTATGAATCTAACTGTACCATGGGATTCACAAACTGCTATGCAAATGTAACTATAATTTCTAGAATCGATGGATTTTGATGCAAAGTTTCCTCTAGTGTAGGAGCTTCTTCTATTGTCCACCAAGTCACCTTTAGAAACTTTAATATTTATCAACAACCTATCAAAAATCAAGGGATGTTGATGGATTTCATGTTGACTTCTATGTGGGGATGGATGGTGAATGGTGTGATGTTGATGATGTTGATGATCTAGGCTAATTTCAATAGAGTTTTGTTAAGCAAAAGTGGATCTCTTAGAAATGGAGAATTTGGCCTTCTATTTATAGAGTTTGCCAAGGTTAGGGGAGGGGTTGAGGTGTCCCATGAGGTGTCCCCTATGAGGTGTCCCCTATGAGGTGTCCTTATGAGGTATCCCCTGAGGTGGCATGCCTCATAAGTGCATTTGGGTGAGAGAATATCTCACCCATCTACCTATCATGAATGAGCATGGTGATGTGGAGTGGAGTTGAGGTTAAACCCTAATTGTAGTAAGGTTAACCGTGGGTTAGTTGTTGACTTGGCTGAGGTGGAAGGTGAGTCACCCATGCCCATGATTTGAAAACAAAAAAGTCTTCAAAATTCATTTATGAATTTAAATGCATATGGGGATTTGAAATGGAGTAAGAGTTAAGTGTGACTAGGGTTAGATTGACCCTAGGTTAGTTGTTGATATTTTGGGTGAGGTGGAGGCTAGGCTAGTCAAAGTGTAGACTAGGTGAGGTGGCCATGAATTAGTCTAATCATGATTAAGTTGATTAACCATGTGTTTGACCATAAACTAACTTTTGACCAAGGTTAAGTCATGATGGTGGTCGCATGAGGACCTAGAGTTAAGCGTAGGAAGGGGCTTAAGTAGCCCAAGGGGGCTTATGGAGATGAATAGTATTTTTGATAAATGAATAGTGTTTTGAGGCTAATTTATGCAAATTTCATGAGCTTTGCAAATTGATCAGTCATGATGATGGGAGAAGTGGCAATGTGTGACTTTTGGGTGTCTACATTTACCCCTTTTTGTACTACATTGTGTGAAGACACGGTGCAATGCAAAAATTGATGACACCATGTTGGTGGTTTGATTTTGAAGAAGATGAATTTGTAATGGATGATTATGGATGAGAGAGACACATTGATAGCAAATGATTTGTGATTGATTATGACTCTTTGTAGTGTCGCAATGATTGCTTTGAGAGGAGATGTAAGATCACCTTACTGCATGATCAATGTAAGATGTCCCAATTGTGGAAGGAACAAATACCTTTGAAACTTTTTGCCTTTAATAGAATGATGAGTTCTTGACATTTATTTGATAGACCATTAATGTCGTAAGGTAGATTTTTGTTAGGTGCTTCATTCAAAAGTGGTCTTACGACTACCACTTTGAAGAAGGTAATCCATGAGCTATCTACAATTCATAGGCATTAGGCCTCTCAAATGTTTGTTTGAGTTGGAGTTTTGTTGAGAAGAAAAATTTTGCTCTTTTGTCTACCCTAGCAAAGGAGGGCTTGAGATGATCTCTGGAAAAAAACATTTTTTAGACAAATGTGGTATCCATGATTGGATGTTTGGTTGTTTGATCATGTGCAAGGTTACTTTTGATTGGTGAATGTATACCCAATTCAACGATGAGTTTATGATGGAGAAGGCGAGAAATGATGATGAGTCAATTAAAAAGATGAAAAATGGAAGGCTAATATGTGAAGAAAATGTAAAATTTTAGCACATATGGAAATAGTTGGGCATAAGATCATGAATACCGCTTGAAAAATCAGATTCATAAGGTGGTGTATGAATCTAGCATACCTTGAGATTCACACCCTGCTATGCGAATATGAGAGAAAAGCGTTATATAAGCGCAATCGCATAGCAAAATGCTCATTTTGTGTTGCACGAAGGAGGGAGAGAGGAAGAGAGAGGGGTGAGGGAGAATTTTGTGAAGCGAAGCACTACCAAATTATGGAGGCAAGGGTGGAAAATGATGGGAGGTGAGGTGAGCACTAGCATTGGAGGGAGTGCAATGTTGGTAAGTGGATTTTTCTTGCCTTGGTATTTGTGTATTAAGTAGTTAAAAATGAACCCTAGGGAATAAATTTATAGTGAAATGAAACCATAGAAAATGCATAGTAGAACTAGCATTGTGTGATGGAAATGAAATAAGTGCATTGAAGTATGTGCATGTGAATGCGTGGAAATGTGTTTGACTGATGTTGACTATGTGTTTTGATGTGCGTGAGTGTATGCATGTGTGCATTTTAGCATGTTTGCATGGAGTTTTGCCAAAATATTTAGGATAGGGTAGTGTTTTGGCCAAATGGGTATCCAAATCTACCTTTTATTTTCAATGTTGATTGTATTTCTTGGTATGCGTGAATGTATGCATGTGGGCGTTTGGTGTACTTGCATTGATTTTTGTTGAAAATATTTTGCATGAGTGTGATTTTTAGCCAAATGGGTATCTAAATCTACCCTCAGATTGAGATTCACATAGGACCATGTGAATGTACGAAACTGTATGGATTCACACGTTATGTCTATATGAATGTAATTTTTTGTAGATATATATGTTATATATCATACTGATGATGAATTATTGTGTGTTGATGGGTGGATGCAGGTGAAAAAGGTGTAACCATGACATCGGGTTTGCACATTGCAAGATGATTTGAGAGGTGTATGGTTGCTTGATGATGGTACATGGTTGAAGAAAGTGGGGTTGTATGGGCTCAAAGAGATGATGAGTGTGCACTCCAATCGGTCCTATGTGTCAACATTGTGCGAGTGATGGGATCCTGATAGGAACACTTTTTATTTTCCAATAGGGTAAATGATGATCATGTTGGAGGATGTATATTGGATATACTGAGTTTCGATAGAGGGAGTGATAGTGAGGGTAATGATGAGCAAGGATGAGTAGAGTGGCATATTACAGTGAGATTTTGGTGATATATGGGTGGAGGTGGAGCATGAGGGAGGAGTTGCATATGAGAAGTGTTGGAAGGACAAGATGTTGTCCAACAGATATACGATGGCGATGGTGTTGATTGTGACCTATGCATTATCTAACAAATCAAGGATGAAATTCCCTTAGAATATGATTGGGGTGGTGTGTGACATGGTAGAGCAAGATGTGAGGTTTGCATGGGTGCCTACATTGGTAGCACAGACCTTCAAGGATTTGCATGTCTTGAAGAGGATATTACAATTAAGATTGAGTTGTATCCCACTAGTACAAGTGTGGGCATGGTAGCACATCATAGTAGTAAGGCTAAGGAAGTTGTACGATTCACATGGATTGATGGAATATGATGTGCCATGTGTGCTACAATGGTACACAAATATGGAGGGGTGAGGGCAACGACCACATAAGGATGATGATATGTATTATAGGAGGAGGTTGGATGGATTAGTGGTAACATATATTATTTGGATGCCATGGTGAGGAGGACCATAGTGGCTAGAGGATGTGATGGAGTTGGTGAAGGTGAGATGGGATAAATGGATTACGGGTTGATAGTGATCTAGGTGGAGTTTTTCTCCTTATTGAGGGTGACACATCAATTTGGATTGCAATAGGGGTGGCCAAATCCACCAATAGTGATCTTGAGGATGCAAGGAAATCAAGGTCCATGGCCACAGGTGCCTCCCATAGATATTACACTAGATGAGATGATGATGGTTCCAGATGTAGATAATGCAGGCATGACTCTTAAGTATGATGTATGGTGGGCAACTCAAATATGGGAGCCTAGAGTGGGGGTAGTGGATGGGCTTAGGGAGGCAATGAGAAGAGTAGTTGTAGGATAGGATGGGCCACAGGTAGTGCAAAGATGATAGTTGAGGAGGTGATCCCAAGACCAGGGAGTTCTATGATGGCAATCAATGTTGAGCAGGAGCTTAGAGAGGAGGAGGAGGAGTTGGAGTCACTTACCCAATGGGTATGATAATAGATGGAGATTGAGGTAAGTCTATCAGGAGTGCATGTGGATGTAGGAGGATTTGGATTGATGGAGGATATAGTGGTGGTGGAAGATATGGAAATTATGGAGGATATGGCACCAATTGAGAAGATGGCATCAATGGAGAAGGTGATGTTGATGGAGGAGCAAAGAGAAAGGAGGAATGGTAATTAAGGATCTAGAGTTGGATCTCATGATTTACCTTTATGAGATGATTGTACAACAAGATGAGGCCATGATATTGCATGAGATATTATGGTAGGTGGAGGGTCATATGATTGATATGGGGATGGCATGGATAGTAAAGTGAGCAGCGATGGTCGTAGAGAGAGATGCAGTATAGGTAGAGAGGTAGCAACTACAATGTGAGTTAGAGTATGTCTTGGTAGATAGGTATAGGGCATATGCTATGAGAGATGTGGTAATTATGGATATGATGAGGGTGACTAGGTAATGAGATGCTCTCATATTAGAGTGAACTAAGGGACTGGTGGAGAGATAGTGATTGGAGAAGAATTTGGATGAGGTAAGAGCTATGAGGAATGAGATGATAGAGGAGGCACATTAGCTATGAGGAGACCTAGATGAGGTGAGAGCTATAAGAGAGTTATATAAGGCAAAGATGTTAGACCTATAAGAGGAGGTGCAATGTTTACAATGATTACAAGGTGACTTGACAACTGCATTTAGGAAGGAGAGTGTAAAGAGAACATGATATGAGCTAGACCTGATAGAGCAAGGGTTTCCTATGCCTTCTTATTTAAAGTCATGATCACATTCATGTTCTTAGATAGTCATGATAGAGTCAGTGGAGTACACCATCGGTAGTGCTAATGGCACCACGATTGGTTGAGGTGATAGCATTCTATGTGGAGGGATCTATTCTAGAGCATAGTGAGGCTACAATAGAGAGGAGAGTGGATGATACCCCTAGTGTACAGGAGGGGAGTGGGGAGACTCCGAGTGAGCAATTAGTATTGACATATTTTTTTAGTGTGGCAATGATGCTCCCTTTTTGTATTTTTGATGTATGATATATACATGTATATGTGGTGAGGCCGATATGTGTGGGATGACATGTATTGTAGCCCATGGGTATTTTTGATATATGATATATATATGATGTGGTATTGATTATATGTGTGAACATTATGTGAATGTGTTGTTGTGTTGATGTAGTATAGACATGTGTATGCCTTGATGATGTATGCTTTTGTGTAGATGTATGAACATATAGATAGATGAATATGTATGGTAAGAATGATTGAATTATATGTATATAGGTGAATGTGTAGACATACGTGAAAATATGTGCAATAAGACTTGGACAATATTATAGAGTGTGAATTAAGCAATGACGAGTAGTCACGAAAAAGACTATGCGTATGAGACAAGAAAACATGCAATGAATGTAATGAATGCTAATGGGTGATAAGTTGATAGATAATGCAAGTGATGGATGAATGATTATGCATGTGTGATCCTATCAAGTGATATTAATAGTTGTATGATGAGGATGTGAAATGCCAATGAAGAGTACACTTGTATTTTGGTGAAACTAGTTGTGATGCTATCTATTCTATTGTTCTAGAAATGTTGGATGTGAGAAGAATTTCAAGGGAGTCGAACACCATAGTTTGAGCAATCAAACCCATCTAGTAGTCGATCAATATCCTACAGAAATCTCAACTATCCTAACTAAGCTCAAGTTAATCATGGACCAATGTGTGTAAAGTGATGTTCATTTATCCATTTTGAGTGAGGTTGGACTAACCAATTGTAAACTTAGTCATTTAAGCTAGCTCATCCACAAGCACACAGTGGTCTATACAAAATAAGGTCACTAATGTGATAGACATGTCACCACTTGGAAGGCATGCTCCACTACCAACAAGCATCTATAGCCCTGATGGAGATTAGCCCCATGATTTTATGGACCTGAGGACCTCAAGGATTCAAGATTTTTAAATGATGTTCTTTTATTTTCTTTTTTATTCTTTTTGTAGTGCTCTTTTTGGCATTTGCTTTTGTTTTTTGCATTCTACTTTTTCTTTTTTGTAGCTTGTCCTTTTGTTGATCCTCAGGTTTGGATCATGCAAATGATAGGATGAGCGAGGTGAATTTCGCTAGGTGGCCAGTGTACGCAAGGTGTTGCCTTTCCTATGCTCAAAATTTACTTAATGTTTGAAATGTGTTGGTGGCCATGAAAGAACTCAAGTTAGCCAGGGGAAGCTTTGAAGTGCTTTAGAATTTGATAATGTTGGATGAAGGTTGATTGACTTAACTAGAAATGGTTGAATCACTAAAATATTTCTATTACCCAGTATCCTGAAAAGAGGATTGGACATCACAGTAGTTGCACTAATGCATGTGTGTTTAACTCTTCATTTTTCTTTGCAAGGTGGGTATGTATGCATGTGGACATGAAATGAGACCTGTATGCATGTATGTATGTATGGTGGGCATATGCACTCTATTTGTAACATGAAATAAGACATGAGATGCATAGACAATGATGGTGATATGATTGTAAAAATGCAACTAGTTATGCAAAAACTAATGTGACTTAGCATGTCATTGCTGAAAAATCACTATACAAGATTACCCCATGATGATATGCACAACACAAAGGGTGACTGAAAGAAGTGTAGAACTCTATGTGTGGAGATGAGTGTAAAATGAAATTGTAAATGTTTGGTGGCATCAACATGATTGATGGATGTGTATTATGATGGAAAAACATTAAAAATGACATGCATGAAATGGATGGAAAGTGGTAAGAGAATAAAAATTGAAGAAATAAGATAAGAAAGGGAAGAAGGTAACTCATCAAAGGTATGTAGCTCTCAAAGCGTGACCATACAACATTAACAAGGAACAAGAAGAAGGAAAAATAAAAAGAGAAGAATATAGGACCAAATCAAAGGTATGTAGTTGCTTGAAGCGTGACCATACAACATTGACAAGTAAAAAGGAGAAGAAAAAGGAGAAAGTGAGCAAGAAGAGAAGACCAAATCAAAGGTATGTAGCCACTCGAAGCGTGACCATACAACAATGACCAAGGATTAGTAGGGAAAGGAAAGAAAAGGAATATGGAAGAACTAAACATGGGTGAAGATGCAATGGAGAATACATCACTAATGGATAGTTTTTGTGCTTGCATTGTTTTTGTTTTTGCATTTTTGTATTTGTGTAATATCCACGATGGGATTTACAAAGAATGTAGAACCTTGATGAATGTTATCAGGCATAGAATGCATGGAGATGGATGATATTGAGGGGTTCAGGTTCCTTGAGACCTTCAATATTGGCAAGGTGATAAACTCCAGAACCAAATTTATGTGTAACAATGTATGGGCCTAACTAGTTGGGCATAAATTTATCATGAAGATGGCGTGGTTGGCTAGTATTATGTTGGTTCTCTTTGAGGACCAAATATTCGATTTGAAATTCATGTTGGTGCACCTTATTGTTGTAGGCACGTCAAATATGATCTTGGTAGATGCATGTATGTTCAATAGCATTAATTTGATGTTCATCCAAGAGTGTTAATTGGTCTAATATCGCTTGATGGGTTGTATCATTATCGATAAAGTCTTGTAGTGAGATTCTCAAAGAAGGGATTTCAAGCTCTAGGGGCATGATGGTCTTTGCCATAGACTAAAGAAAATGGTGTTGCCCCAATTGGTGTTCTAATGTTGGTGTGATAAGCCCAAAGTGCTAATGGCATTTTATTGTGCCAATCGTGATGCGTCTCTACAATAGTTTTATGAAGAATGGTGCAAATGGTTTTGTTTGTAGCTTCAACTTGCCCATTACCCTAGGGGTAGTATGGGGTAGAGAAGCTATGTTGGATGTTGTATTTTTCACATAAAGCATGGACATTCTTGTTCTTGAAGGGTGTACCATTATCAGAGATGATTTTGGAAGGAATGCCAAAATGATAGATGATGTGTTGAGTAATGAAGTCCATGATTTTAGGACCTATCATTTGGATGAGAGGAATTGCCTCAACCCATTTCATAAAATATTTTATGGTAGTGATGATGAACTTGTGATTGTTGGATGAGGTTAGAGTGATTTTTCCAATGAGATCCAAGCCCCATTGAGAGAAAGGCCACATGGATTGGATGGGTTGTAATGCTTGAGATGGTAGATGTGTAAGATTAGCATGTTGCTGGCATTTGATACACTTTTTAACATAAGTGCAATAGTCATGTTCCATAGTAGGCCAATAATAACCCATGCATAGGATGCACTTGGTTATGGCCATGCCACTAAAATGGCCACCACAAGTACCATCATGGGTAGCCCTAACAACATGTTGGGCCTCTTAGGGTTCGAGACAACGTAGAAGGATGCCATCGTAGCTATGTTTATAAAGGATGTCTCCCAACAATGTATAATGGATCACCCTTTGTTTGAATGTTTATTTATGAGTGTGAGGTAAATTAGTAGGAAGGATGCCTAATTTAATATAATCCTTGACTTGGAAAAACCAAGGATCACAAGGTTCAACTTGAACAAAATTGATGTTGGCATCATCGAAAGGTGTTGAAGTAGATATGGATGATTTAAGTAGTGTTTGTATAGGCACATGAGTGATTTCATCATGTGGATTTTATGGTATTAAAGATCCGAGAGAAGCCATGGTATCTACGAAGTGATTTATTGAGTGTGGGGTAGCATCAATGTTGTACCACTCGAATTGGGTGAGCAACTGATCAATGACTTATTTGTATTGCTTGAGTATGGGGCATCAACATTGGAAGATTCCATTTATTTGATTGATAATGAGAAGGGAATCACCAAATATTTGTAGTCATTTGATGTGCATAGTGAGGGTTGTTTTGAGGCTGAGAATGAGAGCTTCATATTTGACATTGTTATTTGTGCAAGGAAAGCCTAATTTGAAATAAAAAGGAATGGGTTCCCCTTGTGGTGTGAAAAAGACTATTCTTGCACCCCCTCCTCATTCGTAGTGAGAGCCATCAAAGAAGAGGGTTAGGTCAGCTAGTGTTTTAGGTTCCACATATTGTTCAGCTTTAGTGGTATGAAACATAGAGTCATCTAGAAGCTCAATGAGGAGTGGTTTATCATCAGTTAAAGGAGCTTCAGGAATATGATCAATAATGACCTAGCCTTTTATGAATTTTTGACTAATAAATTTGAGATCAAATTCAGTAACATAATCCATTTGGTAGTGCGACTATTATTGTAACTTCTACCCATCATATAGTGGAGTGGATTATCACGAGCTACAACATAAGTTGTATGATTTAGCATGTAATGTCTCAACTTCTTTGTAGCAAAGATAATGGCTAGGCATAATTTTTCCATGTAAGCATATCATGTCTCATAGCTTACCAACGTGCGGCTGATGTAATACATGGCTTGCTCATGGTTGATTTCATTTTTCTGGGCCAATAGTGTACCCAAAGCAAAGTCGATGGTGGATATGTATAAATGAAAAGAAATATTCAAATGGGGTG